>JAJOZX010001539.1:357500-779099 GCA_023014485.1 Bathynomus jamesi | reverse complement strand
CTATTTATTTAATTAAAGCATATATCTAGCTTAATCCGCATTTGCCTTAGAAGGCGAGTTGCCAGTTTGCACTATTTATTTAATTAAAGCATATATTGTGGCTTAATCCGCCAGTTGGCTTAAAGGCCTAACCAACCATTTGGTATAATTAAATAATAATAATAATAACGTTTATATATACAACCAAAAGAATTAAATAAAACACCACCACATCACTGTTTAGACGAATTATTGGATTGCATAATCCGTCAGCTGGCTTAACCCGCCAGTTGACTTCGAAGGCCTAACCAGCCATTTGGTATATTTAAATAATAATGTTTATATATACAACCAAAACAATTAAATTAAACCACCACCACCACATCACTGTTTATTTAGATGAATTATGGATTGGCATAATCCTCGTCGGAGGTGTACGTGCATTTGTGTGCATTTGTCCCCGTCAGCTTACTTAAATCGCCAGTTGGCATAACCAGCAAGTTGACTTAGAAGGCCTAACCAGCCATTTGGTATAATTAAATAATAATAATAATAACGTTATATATACATCCAAAAGAATTAAATAAAACACCATCACATCACTGTTTATTTAGACAAATTAGGATCCAATTTCACGATATATATGAGAATAAATATACATTCCTATACAAGCGAAGGAATATATGCAATCAAAAATAATAATAGCAGAATAACTACGAACGAGTATACATATAATAAAAAAAAATAATAATATACAAACCCGGACCTATCCAAACTGTCATTCTAATGAAGGTCAAGCGTGCCATTCCACCTTAGACCTACAGTTTAACGTTGAATCCGAACCACGTCTAAAATAAAATTTAAAAACACTCCTTAACACAATAAAATCTAATTTCAGAATAAAAAATTTTAAACAGCCTAACCATACAAATATCACTCGGGAGCGGAATAAGACGGTTTTACCGAGAATAACAGAATCACCATGTGAAAATATTTATCATTTAATACAGAAATGCTAATTCCATCAAAGGTCAAGCTTTTCACCCCGTTCTAGACCTACAGTTTAACGGGGAATACTACTACAACAGATCTAGTTGGCCTGGTGAAGTAGTGAGTTGACTATTTTACTCTCCATCTCAGGTACACGCGGATCATCGGGGATTTTTTCTATTCCCCGAATTTACATCCCCTTTTCCGTACCGTAACAGTTGAATTTTATCAGTGTTAAACTTCATATAAAAAACTATGCAACATCTCCTAAAACTTACTACATCATTACCCCTAGCCCGTCTTTCATGCATTAAAAAAGTTCTACTTTATCGGCAGCCTTTGTTTAGCATCCACCTGATTGTTCATCCCGGCGAAGGTCAAGCGTGTCACTTCACATTAGACCTATAGTTTAACGTTGAATCCGAACCACGTTTAAATAAAATGTTACAGCACTCCTAAACACAATAAAATCTAATTTCAGTATAACAGAAAATTTTAAACAGCCTAACCATACAAAACATCACTCGGAATTGTCCTGAAAATAAAAGAAAGAAAGAAAAAAAAATAAACAACAATCAGCTCACCTATAAAAATATAAAAATTGATGAATATATATATATATATATTATATATATATATATAAAGTAAAAAACATTAATTTATTAAAAGAATTTACGAAAACAATTTCTCTATTTCAATTAAACAAATTTTTATCTTTCATAACAAATTTTGCTTATTTTGAAGTCTCACACAATTATATACGGCAAGCATAATAAACTTAACAGTCCGAATTTGACCCAGTATAAATTAGTATCTTTAACGATTATTTTTTCGACTTTAAACCTTAAATTAACTTAAATTATGGTGAACTAAAACTACAAAGCGATGCCTGTAAATCCATTATTTACATCCAATAACAAAATAATCTTAAAAACTCGACTAGATTCTAGAAAATTTTGCTACTTCTTTATTGAATCTCTTAGAATGTTCTAATATATATATATAGATATATATATATATATATATATATATATATATATATATATATGTATGTATATATATGTGTATATATGTGTCTATATATATATATAGTGTGTGTGTGTGGTGTACATATGTATATGTATATTATACATATACATGATACATGCATATATACATATATATGTATATATGCATATATGTATATGTATATACACATATATTTATATATGTATATATATATATATACATGTGTATATATATAGTATATATATATAATATCATATATATATATGCATATATATATATATATATATATATAATATTTAGGAGAAATCCAATGACAAGGAGAAATGTAAATGCCATGAAGTCTTCTTTAATGCGCAACGTTTCGAGCAATACGCTCATCTTCAGGCTGTTTAATAACAATGTGAAATTAAAATCAATATTGAATGAAAAACAAGACAGAAAATTTCTATAACCTATTCATAAAGGCAAATTTTAAAAGACTGAGAAAAGAGGGTTAAATTCTAAGTTATACAGATTTACATATAAAAATTAAGAAGCTATTTTTAAATACATATAGTAAATGTGAAATTAATACACTGGAAAAATTAACAATAGTACACTGGAATAATGAAACTAACTAACCTTTCACTGCAATTTCCGAGGCTAACTGATTTAAGCAGAGGCAAGACGGGAAAACAAGAGATGGCGAGGGCGATTGGGGAAGGGGGGATTAAACAGCCTGAAGATGAGCGTATTGCTCGAAACGTTGCGCATTAAAGAAGACTTTTCATGGCATTTACATTTCTCCTTGTCATTGGATTTCTCCTAAATATTAAATTGAAGCTCTGTAGAAGCAACCCGCATGATTATATATATATATATATATATATCTATATATATATATTAGTATATATATATACATTATATGCATATATATATATATACATATGCATATATATTATATATATATATATATATATATATATATGCATATATATACATATATATATTTATATATGCATATATATATATATATATATATATATATATATATATATATATACATATTTGTATATGTATGTATATATATCACATATATATTTATATATGTATGTATATATACAGTATACATATATATTTATATATGTATGTATATACATATATATATTTACATATGTATATATATATATATATTCGTATATATGTGTATGTATATATATACACATATATATATATGTATATATATATATATACACATATATATAATTTATGTTTATATTTATATATATACATATATATATATATATTATATATATATATATATATATATATATATTTATAGTGGAATCCGCTTATTATAATCACGGACAATGTTATCAAACGGTTATTATCAAAACCAGTCGGTCCCAAAACACTTTATTTAAAATGAATTAAAAATTATCCGCCTACTATAATCAAAGTTCCGGTTATGTTATCAAAATCTTCAATGTCATGGAAGCAAGTCTCAGAGAAGACTATTGAAAACTCAAAAAAGGTGGATTTTCTAAAACAAGCACAGAAACTCCTGCTAACGAAGAATTAGAGCTTATTACAAATGAATTCTTGATAGAACCCTAGACGATATGTCAAAAGAAGAGTTTGAAAATTGGTTGGCTATTGACGACAAAGTTGAAGTGGCAGCTACAATGACATTGTCGGAAATATGTCAAGCTGTTACCGATGTAGACTCTGAATTAGAAGAGATTGAACCAAATCTAGAAGAAATTTCAGGAGCTCCTTCAACCAATGCCCAGATTCGAGAAGCTCTAAAAATACTTCGTCGCGGCGTGCAACATAGATCAACAGAATTTCAAAAGCATTACGAGTATGAGCAATTTATTAATGAACTACTAAATGCAAACAGTAGACAGACAACACTAGATAAGTTTTTTAAAAAAATAAGTTTTAAGCTAAGTTTTAATAAGTCAAATAAATAAGTTTAAATAAGTTTTTGAAATAAATAAGCTTTTAAAATAAATCTATATTGTTTCTTATTAATTGTTTATAATGTAAAGTTGTTTATAACAATGAATTTAATAACATAGCAATGAATTTATAACAATGAATGTAAATTTATACAATGAATGTAAATTTATAACAATGAATGTAAATTATTCCAATTTTTTTATATCCTTTGCTTAATGTTATCAGCCGGTTATTGTTATCTAAAAAACCCTGCCCCAAAGTGATCACAATAAGCGGATTCCACTGTATATGTATATATGTATATATATATATATATATATATTTTTTTTTATTTTTTTATTACCTAAAAATGCGTCACCATATGCTCAAACATTTTAAACCTTACTGTAAAAGAATCAACGCGAAAAGGAAACAAAAACTCTCAAATCCCGACTAATTTTGACTCCACATTATTACGGCTTCAACAAGACGATCAGAGAAATTTTGAGTCAAAACGGTTTGGAAATCTAGACTCCAACGAGAAGAGAAAACAAAATTGACCGCGAAAATTACGAAAATACTCGCTATGAGAAGAAATTTTGAAAATGATGGGTGCCATCTTGAAGAACAGCTACAATGATTTGTTAAGGAATGAGAATCGAAATTTGCTTGCAAATGGGTTAACACATTGCATCTTGCTATTTAAGTAATCGAACCAGAATATTTATTAATGCTATAATACGGGTAGCAACAATTTTGCCCGAAATATAAGGCGACGTGGGAAAGCCCTTATATTTATATAAAGGAACACCGCGCAGCCACCAAAATGTTGTTTAATTTATTTAAGGGCCCACTCCTTCATTATTATATTTCATTATTTACTCTACTTTCTATTCATTTTGTCTCTCTTTCATTTATCGTTCTCTTTACTCTCGTTTCGCTGTGCTCTATAAATATGGGTAGCACGTGACCGACTTTTGAGGCGCCATTATGATTCGAACATAGCAAAGGAGACCGGGGGATTGATTATACACTAATTACACTTTACTACTTTTATTTATACCGATACGCTTTTAGATAAACGGGGTAATGTGAAGGGGTGGGGGAGTAACGTTAACATTTTAAGTCGGAGAGAGACGTAATACTATTCTAAATTTACAACTACATCGTAGCACACAAAAACACCATAAGCCCATGGCCGTCCGATGACTGAAGGGCATTTCTGCCCAGACAATCGTTTTCACAAGCTAAACACATTTTTATTCACGCTCTGTCTAATTCTGCGTATTGTAAAAAATATTTAAAAATTCAGAAGATTGGGATCTATCCAACAATAAAGAATTATGAAATGCTTCGATATATATATATATATAAGGTCCACTAAGTCCTTTTTATCCGGTAGTTAAAAGAATATTCATTTTCACCTGTTCAGTCTCATTTGTTTAAGGTTCAAAATTGAGTGTCAAACGCGTTGCAAGAGAACATTTCTCTCCTCCACCAAACGGTCATGTGTGGCGGAGCGCGACTCGTTCCTCCACCAAGACAGGTCTAGATTCAGGACCACCTGCTTGAACCCCGTGTGAAGAGAAGACAGCAGAGGGGGACACTAACAAAGGGTCAGAAGACAGCAATAGGGCGTTTAACACCGAGAAATTTCAACCCTTGGGATATGGTAGAAACGAAGAAATTAGACTGCATATTAGGCCAGATGGGCCGGGTGTACATGACTATGTGGCGGTGGAGAGCGCGAGAGAACAACTAGCTACTCCACCAAGCGGTCATATGTGGCGGAGAGCACAAGAGAGCAACTCACTCCTCCACCAAGCGGTCATGTATGGCGGAGAGCGCAAGAGCAACTCGTTCCTCCACCAAGACAGGTCTAGAGGCGGGACCACCTGCTTGAACCCCGTGTGAAGAGAGGACAGCAGAGGGGGACACTAACAAAGGGTCAGAAGTCAGCAATAGGGCATTTAACACCGAGAAATTTCAACTCTTGAGATATGGTAGAAATGAAGAAATTAGACTGCATATTAGGCCAGATGAGACGGGTGTACATGACTGTGTGGTGGAGAGCGCGAGCAACTCGCTCCCCCACCAAGCGGTCATGTGTGGCGGAGAGCACGAGAGCAATCGTACCTCCACCAAGACAGGTCTAGAGGCGAGTTACACCAGCTTGACCTCCGTGTGAAGAGGCCGAGCAGAGGGGGGACACTAACAAATGGACAGAAGACAACAATAGGGCACTCAACACCGAGAAATTTCAACTCTTGAGATATGGTAGAATTGGAAGAAATTAGACTGCATTTTAGGTCAGATGAGCCGGGTGTACATGACTATTTGCGGTGGAGCGCAAGAGAGCAACTCGCTCCTCCACCAAACCGGGTCTAGAGCGGGACCACCAGCGTGACCTCCGTTTAAAGAGAGTCCAACACGCGGAAACGCATCGTGGTACACACACACATTTTATTCATGCAGTTAACCGTGATTCACTGTCGTCAGTTGAGTTAACATGACCTACTAATTGTTACCATCATGCACTTATCCGTGATCGCGGCATGGAGTTAACCGCGACTTGGAGTTGTTTACATTCGCGGGTCCCTCCCGCCAAACCGCCACAATGCGACTCAGTCAGTGTCTCAGCGCGACCAAAGGCAATATTACGAACGAAATTATCAAAGACGCAAAGAGAAAAATCGGCGAGTGGTACCAAACCTCAAACTAAACCCTAACTATACACACTGACATCACCTAGTGACACGCGTTCATTAGTTGCGGGACTATTTACCGAACTTTTTGTTCACACCTCATATATATAAGATCTACCAAGTCCTTTTTCATCCAGTAGTTAAAAACATTCATTTTCACCTGTTCAGTTTCAATTGTTTAAGGTTCAAAATTGAGTGTCAAACGCGGTGCAAGAGAGCAATTCCCTCCTACACCAAGCGGTCAGGTGTGGCGGAGAGCGACTGTGTGTGTGCGTGTGTGTGTGTGCCGTCTTCAGTTTGTTACTGTATATATATATATATATAATATTATATTTCATTCAATCCAATTGTTGGGTACTCCCAATGTGTGTGGGGTGGGGGTGGGGGTGGGGGTTAGCGATGTTTATTGAAGCTGAAAACATTAATTGATAAGCAGTTATGTTTTAGCTTTAAGGCAGCTCATGTCTCGCGCTTATAATGATGTTTATAGGGTGAAAAATAAATATTAATCTCATAGAACATTTATATTGTTTATTGTGATTTTAAATCAAAGAACGAATGTAAGGAGAAGCAGAGCGAGACATCATGGGTAACGTGGATGCGAAAACAATTTAATGTAAAAATGTATTTACTCTGTTTTATATAAAAATTAGCAGTCGCTCTCCGCCACACATGACCACTTGGTGTAGGAGGGAATTGCTCTCTTGCACCGCGCTTGACACTCAATTTTGAAACTTAAACAATTGAAACTGAACAGGTGAAAATGAGTTCTTTTAACTACTGGATGAAAAAGGACTTGGTAGATCTTATATATATGAGGTGTGATCAAAAAGTTCGATAAATAGTCCCGCAACTAATGAACGCGTGTCACTAGGTGATGTTAGTGTGTATAGTTAGGGTTTAGTTTGAGGTTTGGTACCACTCGCCGATTTTTCTCTTTGCGTCTTTGATAATTTCGTTCGTAATATTGCCTTTGGTCGCGCTGAGACACTGACTGAGTCGCATTGTGGCGGTTTGGCGGGAGGGACCCGCGAATGTAAACACCTCCAAGTCGCGGTTAACTCCATGCCACGATCACGGATAAGTGCATGATGGTAACAATAGATGTTAATTCAATTGACGACAATGAATCACGGTTAACTACATGAATAAAATGTTTGTATACCACGATGCGTTTCCGCGTGTCGGTCTCTCTTCACACGGAGGTCACGCTGGTGGTCCCGCCTCTAGACCCGGTTTGGTGGAGGAGCGAGTTGCTCTCGCGCTCTCCACCGCACATAGTCATGTACACCCGGCTCATCTGGCCTAATATGCAGTCTAACTTCTTCATTTCTACCATACCTCAATAGTTGAAGTTTCTCGGTGTTAAATGCCATACTGTTGTCTCCTGACCATTTGTTAATGTACCCCTCTGCTCGGTCTCTCTTCACACGGAGTCACGCTGGTGGTCCCGCCTCTAGACCCGGTTTGGTGGGGGAGCGAGTTGCTCTCTTGCGCTCTCCGCCACACATGACCGCTTGGTGGAGGAGCTAGTTGCTCTCTCGTGCTCTCCACCGCCACAGTCATGTACACCCGGCTCATCTGGCCTAATATTGTATAATTTCTTCCAATTCTACCATATCTCAAGAGCTGAAATTTCTCGGTGTTAAATGCCCTATTGCTGTCTTCTTACCCTTTGTTGGTGTCCCCCTCTGCTGTCCTCTCTTCACACGGGGTTGAAGCAGGTGATCCCGCCTCTAGACCTGTCTTGGTGGAGGAGCGAGTTGCTCTTTTCCGATCTCCGCCACACATGACCGCTTGGTGGAGCTAGTTGCTCTCTCGCGCTCTCCACCACACAGTCATGTACACCCGGCTCATCTGGCCTAATATGCAGTCTAATTTCTTCATTTCTACCATATCTCAAGATTTGAAATTTCTGTGTTAAATGCCCTATTGCTGTCCTCTGACCCTTTGTTAGTGTCCCCCTCTGCTGTCCTCTCTTCACACGGGGTTCAAGCAGGTGGTCCCGCCTCAGACCTGTGTTGGTGGAGGAACAAGTTGTTCTCTTGCGCTCTCCGCCACACATGATCGCCTGGTGGAGGGAATGATCTCTTACAACGCGTTTGACACTCAATTTTGAACCTTAAACAAATGAGACTGAACAGGTGAAAATGAATGTATTCTTTTAACTACCGGATGAAAAAGGACTTAGTAGATCTTATATATATATATATATATATATATATATATATATATATATATAAATTTAGGGTGGTCCTCAAAATCGAAAGTTGGAATTATTCATCTCCCAGGGCCTCAATCTGTGAGGTTACCCATAAAACACTGTGGTTAAAATTTCATTGAGAAATAATAATATTTACCCTGTGCTCATGAAGGTTGAAGTTTATAGGGTATACCAGCCTCCGGGTCCCCCCCATTTAAGGGTATTAGCCGCTCAGGGGCGGGGGTCTCATGGGTGCTGACGCCACTCATTGTCGCCCGGTTCGCAGCGTGGCCTTCCGAGCGTCCGGGAATTTCTTCCGGTGCTCTGCAACACCCAGGAGCATGTACTGCAGCTGGTCCTCCTTCTTCGTGTGGCGCCTGTTGTATTCTTGTGCCAACGCCACGGCCCGCTCGGCATGGTCGTTGGTCACGGACAGGTTCCGGACCACCTCGGCAGCCGCTTGGAATTGCTCGCTGTCGGGGCCATTTCGACACATCCTGTTCCAGGAATCCACGTCGCGATTGGAGTCGGTCGAAGAACTGGCGAGTCCTCCCCGTCACGAATGTCTCTAATGACAGGGAAGAGCACGCCAGGACCGACGCTCTCTTGGGCAGGTCGTCCTCCTCCGTTGGCTCCTCCAACATCGCAGCAGTCATCGCCTTCTTCGTTTCCGGAGGAACATCGTCGTCGAAGAGAGCCAGGGCCACCAACTCCTCGGACAAGTACCACAGGTGGTTGGCGAATTTCGACTTGGCTGCTTTCGCCACCTCCTTGTCTTCGTATTTTTCCAGAGCCTGGAGGAGCCAGAGATCTCTCAGGGGGCCTTCGCCGCGTTCGGGGCCTCCGTCCACGCCTTTGTGTAGAACTTCACGGCGAACACGCTCAGGCGCCGAACTCCGGCCTCTTCCTTGGCTGTGAGCCGTAACTGCCGCCGGAACATCCATACCTTCAGGGCGTACAACACCTTCGACATCCAGCGGGCCTGGTGCATCGCACCGGGCGCTCGGAACCGAATCCGACGGGGGGCACTCCGCCGAGGAAGATGATGGTGAGTTCCAAGAGCTCCAAATAATCATCCCGGGGGTGACCTTTCTGCAAGGCCTTCTTGCAGAACTCGATGATGGAGTCTGCATCCTCCTCGACGATTTGACGAGCGTTGGCATCACTCATGACGTGGTCGTAATCTTCTTGGTTCACAAACTCCCATTGCGCCTTGAATCGCTTGAAGAGCTGAACCTCGGGTGCCAACGACGGTCCAAGGACTTCCGTGAAAACCGCACTGACAAGAAGCTCCAGGACATGGTGACGACATGCCAGATAGAGGAGGCTTCTCCCAAGTTCCTGCTCGATCAGCACGCATGCACTTGTGTTCTTTCCCGTGTTTGAAGCCGTAGTGTCGAACGAGAGAGCACCAACTTTGTCATCCAATCCCCAGTCTCGCAGAGCTTCCACCACAGCTTTGGCACAGTTTGCACCAGTACCGGAACCGAGCTTGGCGACCTGGAGGAGCTGCACCTCGCCGCCACAAGAGACCAGGATCGGGAGTCGATCAGCCTGTTCCTTGGACGTCAGATCCGCCATCAGCTTCCCATCCCAGTGAACAACGAGCGCAGCTTCTCGATGGAAGGGCTCCTTGAGCTGAGCGGCAACTTGTTGGCGTTGCGCCATCCTCTGGCGCCGTATGGACGACCGGTTGATGTTCAACTCATCAATGTTGTGGCCAAGGGACCGAGCCGTCTCACCGAGCACGTAAACGGCGTCGCGGTCGGTCAGCTTCGTGCGGTCCAAGCTAGCCGCCAGTGCCGGTGAAATGATATTCGCCGGCCGACTGCGCTTGGGTGGGCTGCAACCTCCGACAGCGCCACAGGTGGGAGAGTCGCTGGGGGGTGAAGAGCTCGAGCTGGAAGAGGCCAATTCTGCTGTTTGAGAAGTAGTGGCCATTTCTTCAGTCGCACGGCGCCGACGGCGTTGTTCAGCCTCCCTCCGCTGCGCAACATTACGCTCTGTGCGAGCCAGGACCACATCAGCTCCTCCCATGGTCCCCCTGCGGCCGGGTTCTCGTTCGGCGATCAGGAAGGCCTTGTCCTCCTCGATGTTCATCATGTTCAGTGCGTCAGCGTGGGCGACATCGAAGAGGTTGCAGAACATCTGCTGGAAGGAGGCTTCCCGTGCAATCTGGGCATCTGAGCGTCGATTCTTGTTCTTCTTGAGAAGCTTGTATTCGCCATACAACTTCTCTACCTTCTCAGTGATGTGGTCTCGTCTCGTCGTTGGAATCCGCGCTTTCGTCCACAAGATAAGCACTTCATCAGCAACGGCCGTGACAGCCTCCCTCGTCGTCGTTGCCGCCTTCGTGCTCAGCTTGTGCAGAGTCAGGCCGAGGACGTCGCCGATGGACGGCAGCTTGCTCCCCGTGAGTGCAGAGACTGGCGTCACAAGGAAGTCTTTTGAACGTGTACTGGCCATTTCACCAAAATAACACCTGGGGAAGATACATTGGAAACGTTTAATACCAATTCTAAAGGCAAGCCAAAAAAAAACACTAATCTGTCAACGGTGAGAGCAACACCACACACAATCCGACCCTCTCAGCAAGGCGTGTCAACGGCCCACATAAGGGCATAACTTCAACCTTCTTGAGCACAGGGTAAATAATATTATTTCTTAATGGCATTTTAACCAGTGTTTTTATACATAACCTCACAGATTGAGACCCTGGGAGCAAGAGAAATATACGTTTGAAAATCCCCCCCTATGCTTGAGGACCACCCTAAATTATATATATATATATATATATATATATATATATATATATATATATTAGTGGTGGACCGAATGTCAGTTTTTCAACATCTGCGGATGCGGACTTTTAATTTCAATATCCGCGGATGAAGATATTTAGTTAATCTATCAATATAATATAGAATTATGAATATGACATAATTTTTCAAATTTCGTGATATTACTATTATGGCAGGCAATGCATAAGAATTAAAATTAATATTAATGTTTTCATTGATAAAAATAATAACTTTATCAAGAGTTTCAGCCACAGAAAATTCAATGAACAAGTTTCATTCAATTTTCAATTGCTAATTTTAGAAACTGCAAATTTTGCAATGTGTTTGCTATAGAAAATTAGCATTTTTATATTTGCTAAAGAATTTACTATTTTTGTATTTATTTACAATAATCTTGTTCGAAACACGATAGACTGCTTGATCTTATACGAACAATTTCATTCTGAAGTTAGTGTTGTGTGAAAAAAAAATCAGTGGAGTACGCAGAGCGGCACAGGCAGTGTTTGTTGATTTAATGGTATTTATATTTTGGGGTTTATAATATTTTTGTTCATTAATTAATACTTTACATGAAATGTGCATGACTGGGCCTTATAAGCTACTTTATAAGCTAATTTAATTGTAAATTGCATAATTTATTAGACGTAATATCCGCAGTCAGAAGTGCGGATGCGGATGTTAAAAATGATGCGGATATCCAGTCCACCACTAATATATATATCGAAGCATTTCATAATTCTTTATTGTTGGATAGATCCCAATCTTCTACGTTTTTAAATGTTTTTGACATCACGCAGAATTAGACGGTGTAAAGTGTAATTAGTGTATAATCAATCCCCCGGTCTCCTTTGCATTGTTCGAATCATAATGGAGCCTCAAACTCGGTCACGTTCTACCCGTATTTATAAAGCACAGTGAAACGAGACTAAAGAGAACGGTAAATGATAGAGAGAAATGAATATAAAGTATAATGAAATATAATAATGAAGGAATGGCCCTTAAAGAAATTAAACATTTTGGTGGCTACGCGGTGTTCCTTTATATAAATATAAGGGCTTTCCCACGTCACCTTATATTTCGGGCAAAATTGTTGCTACCCGTATTATAGCATTAATAAATATTCTGGTTCGATTATTTAAATCGCAAGATGCAATGTGTTAACCCATTTGCAAGCAAATTTCGATTCTCATTCCTTAACAAATCATTGTAACTGTTTCTCAAGATGGCGCCCATCATTTTCAAAATTTCTTCTCATAGCGAGCATTTTCGTGATTTTCGCGTCAAATTTTTTTTTCTCTTCTCGTTGGAGTCTAGATTTTCAAACCGTTTTGACTCAAAATTTCTCTGATCGTCTTGTCGAAGCCGTAATAATGTGGAGTCAAAATTAGAGTCGGGATTCGAGTTGTTTGTTTCCTTTTCGCGTTGATTTTTATACGGTAAGGTTTAAAATGTTTGAGCGCATGGTTACGCATTTTTAGGTAATAAAAAAAAAAATTAAAAGAAAATATATATATATATATAATATATATATTAGAGCATTCTAAGAGATTCAATAAAGAAGTAGCAAAATTTTTCAGAATCTAGTAGTTTTTAAGATAATTTTTTCATTGGATGTAAATAATGGATTTACAGGCATCGCTTTGTACGTTTAGTTCGATTTATAATTTTAAGTTAATTTAGAGGTTTAAAGTCGAAAAATAATCGTTAAAGATACTAATTTATACTGGGTCAAATTTGGACTGTTTAAGTTTATTATGCTTGCCGTATATAAATTGTGAGACTTCAAAATAAGCAAAATTTGTTATAAAAAGTAAAAAATTTGTTTAATTGAAAGTTTTTTTAAATTCTTTTGATAAATTAATGTTTTTTTTACTTTTTATATATATATTCATCAATTTTTATATTTTTATTGGAGTTGATTGTTTTTTATTTTTTCTTTCTTTCATTTTCAGGACAATTCCGAGTGATGTTTTGTATGGTTAGGCTGTTTAAATTTTTTTTATCCTGAAATTAGATTTTATTGTGTTAAGAAGTGTTTTAACATTATATTTAGACGTGGTTCGGATTCAACGTTAAGCTGTAGGTCTAAGGTGAAGTGACACGCTTGACCTTCGCCGGGATGAACAATCAGGGAGGATGCCAAACAAAGAACTTTTTTAATGCATGAAGGACGGGCTAAGAGTAATGATGTAGTAAGTTTTAGGGGATGTTGCAGTTTTTATATGACGTTTAACACTGATAAAATTCGAGTTACGATACGGAAAAGGGGATCTAAAATTCCATGGAATAGAAAAGATCCCCGATGATCCACGTGTACCTGAGATGGAGTAAAAGAAGTCAACTCACTACTTCACCAGGCCAACTAGATCTATTGTAGTAATATTCCCCGTTAAACTGTAGGTCTAGAACGGGGTGAAAAGCTTGACCTTTGATGGAATTAGCATTTCTGTAGTAAATGATAAGTATTATTTTCACAATGTGATTCTGTTATTCTCGGTAAACCGTCTTATTCCGCTCCCGAGTGATATTTTGTATGGTTAGGCTGTTTAAATTTTTTTTATTCTGAAATTAGATTTTATTGTGTTAAGGCATGTTTTAACATTTTATTTTAGACGTGGTTCGGATTCAACGTTAAACTGTAGGTCTAAGGTGGAATGGCACGCTTGACCTTCATTAGAATGAACAATTTGGATAGCTCCGGGTTTGTGTATTATTTTTTTATTATATATATACTCGTTCGTAGTTCTTATGCTATTATTATTTTTGATTGCATATATTCCTTCGCTTGTATAGGAATGTATATTTATTTTCAATATATTTCTTGAAATTGGATCCAATAATTTGTCTAAATAAACAGAGTGATGTGATGGTGTTTGATTTATTTCTTTTGGATGTATATATAAACGTTATTATTATTTAATTATACCAAATGGCTGGTTAGGCCTTCTAAGTCAACTGGCGGGTTATGCCAACTGGCGGTTTAAGTCAACTGACGGGGACAAACGTACACAAATGCACGTACACCTCCGACGAGGATTATGCCAATCCAATAATTTGTCTAAATAAACTGAGTGAGTGGTGGTGGTTTATTTAATTTTGGTTGTATATATAAACGTTATTATTATATTTAAATATACCAAATGGCTGGTTAGGCCTTCTAAGTCAACTGGCGGGTTAAGCCAGCTGACAGATTATGCCAATCCAATAATTCGTCTAAATAAACAATATGTTGGTGTTTTATTTAATTATTTTGGTTGTGTATATATAAACGTTATTATTATTATTATTTAATTATACCAACTGGCTGGTTAGGCCTTCTAAGCCAACTGGCGGATTAAGCCACAATATATGCTAATTAAATAAATAGTGCAAACTGGCAACTCAGCCTTTTAAGCCAACTGGCGGATTAAGCCAGAATATATGCTTTAATTAAATAAATAGCGCAATCTGGCAACTCAGCCAGATAAGCCAACTGGCTGATTAGGAACATATTAAGACAACGGCCGCTCGGCCGAAGTCTTAAGTTGCATAAACCCTTGTGCTCTTGCAACATTCCCCCCTCCACTTTTGTTGCATAACAACTTGCAATATTCCTCATCCTCCCTTGTATAACAACTTGCACCATTCCCCCCTCCCCCTTGTTGCATAACCTTATGCAGCATTTCCTTTGCAACATTGATCAACATTTGCAATTGCATTGCACTCTCCCATTTTGCGCCAAATACTAGCCTCAAAAAAGATGTTTCGTAAAAACTTTTAATCTAAAAATTAAATTCCACGAAATTAAATTAACTTAGTTTCATTAATATGGAAATGAGTGAAATAATAACGAAAGAGAAAAAGTATAGAAAGTATCGTTCCTAAACAAAAATAAATAAAATTCAGGAAAGGAGCTACAATATCTTTCCATAAGTTCGTTTTGGCTATTAGCGTATATTTTCATCTTAGCATATCCAACTTCAAATTTTAAACATGAAATTTACTAAAATATATTCAGCAACCAAATATTTAATAGACACAACTAAAGTGCCAAATATATTTAAAGAGTGTTAATAGTAATGATGACTCAAAGCTACTGCCAATTAAAGGTGATATCTATGAGTATAGTATATCCATTTAAAGGTGATACCTACTTACCATAACTGACGCTCACTATATAAATTTAAATAGATTTCATAACTAATAATAAGTAAACAGATACTAAATATTACCGCATTCAATGTCAGTTTGTATGTAACATTCTCGAGTCCAGTTTAGGTATCAAAGTTGCATATCGTAACTACTCAAGTGATGTAGTCATTTTAACTACTCTCACGGTTGGAATTTATTTGACTCAAAGGATGGGCAGTAAACTTCACAAATTTGGGTCAAAATTGTATTTTTTTTTTAAGCGTACTAGTAAATTATGGAATACATTTATAACAGCTGCAACTACAACATGACGACTGCTTTCCGCATCACACGGATCTTTGAAGCTTTCCAGCCTTAGTTTACGGTAATAATAATAATAACAACAATAAGGATTATGGTTGTTTATCTCCCTCCGTAATGGCAAATGTAATGTGACGGAAGGAACCTACGGCTTTTGTGGGATCCGAATCACTATCTCACCAAGAAAGCCGAGATTCGAACCCAGGACCTTCAGTTTAACAGCCCGGCGCTCTACCACTAAGCTACCCTTGGGGGTTTTATTACAGTAATTTCTACAACTTTTTATTTGCTTTTATTTTTAATATTCTATTATACTGATTATGGTGTGTAATTTGAAGACGTATTCATGATAGCCTGCTTTCATTTTTAAGGCTGTACTGACACGTAGGTTAAGAGTACTTTATTACTTCGTTCTTCACTCTTAGAATTGCTCTGATTTCTCGTCATGCTGCTAGTTTAGACTCCACAGGTTACAGATGTCGTGTTAAAGTGGCGATTTTCAACTTTGTTATGCCGTTCTATGCGCCCCTGGCCAAAATAATTTGTTAAAAATTAAAATAAAAACAGTAATAAGGGCTGTCTACGTACAACATGTGACATACGATGAGACCTTCACATCAGAAATCATCATATTTAAAATTACGAATTGTTCATCTAAAATGAAACGAATCTGACATCTTATAAAAACGAATACAAACAAAATATGACAAATCAGTGAATAAACAAAAATTAACCTTAACCATTCAAAGATTCTCACGTATCACTAAAAAGGTGTCCCTGTATCTTCAGGTTCACAAAATTATACATCATTGCAGTGTGCGACGAGTAAAACCTGTAATTTCATGTCAACTAAATTACATTTATTTTTTTTAACGGATCATATTCAAAATAAAAATCCCAACCTGAATTCAGGTAATGTCAGTGACTTCGAATAAGCGATTTAAAACCTTAAAAGAAGGTCAAGGGTTCTAACCCAGATTAGACGAATGTTTACTTTATTTTTGTGTTAAATCATACTCGTAGTTTATAGCCCTTCATCAGCTGCCTTTTTAAAATAGTGTGTATATACATGTATATGCTGTATACAGTACTGTTCAAGTCACTAAAACTGACCAACAGCATAATTTTACTTGCCCATGTTACGCATGCACAATATAAACAGTAACCTACCAGGTTATCAGTTAATTATTATCTGAAAACATTCTTACAACTGCATCATTCAGGTATGTTATTCCTTGCTCTTTTCATTGAAAATCGATTTTAGGCTACAAACCTTTTCATTATTTGCTTAACTACAGTAGAACAGTTGTGTTTATAAAATGCTTCCAATATAATATTACTATGTAATATTTTATAAACATTCCTAGTTTTCTACATCATGTACCGGTATCGGAATAATGAGTGCCTTAAACTCTTTTACAAGTGGATTCAACTGACTTTTTTTCACGTGCAATAGCTCCAGTATGGCAGATTCCAGAATATACTCGCATGAGATCTGAACCTTACGAGAAGAAAAATAAATTATTAGAGAAATTGCTAAAAAGCTGAACACTTCTGTAGAAGGGGTGTGGGCACTATCAAACGCCATCTTGGAAAAGGGTCAACTAAAGACAAACAACGAGAAGGAAGGCCAAGGAAAACGACAAACTCTCAAAATTAGTATCGTACTTCTACGAGAAATTTAACGAGATAGAAAACAATCGAATCGTAGTTTGCAGCAGGACTTTAATTTCTCACAGGGCAATAACGTTACGACTGAAAACAGGAAACAAGTTTAAGGGGGAGTAGTATAGTGGCAAAATGTCGGACAGCAATGGATCAATTGGAAAATTTCCCCCCCTCACCGTCCTTCATGGCGGTCCTAAAAAAAAAAAAAAAAAAAAAAAAAAAAAAAGGGGGAAAAAGGAAAAAAAAGGGGGAAAAAAAGGGGGGAGAAAAAAGGGGGGAAAAAAAAATTAAAAATAAATTAAAAAATAAATTTAAAAAAAATAAATTTAAAAAATTAAATTTAAAAAATTAAATTTTAAAAATGATTCGTCTTCACCTTCCTTCAAAAAATTTTAAGAAAGGATTGAGCCTCGCCTTCCTCCTTCAAAAAAGTTCTTTCATGAGGCAAACAAGAACAAACATGAAAAAATATACATACATTCAAGTACTTTCTGTTCAGGCAAGTTAGAAGACAGTAGAAATGGAAACGAATATCTGAAAGGTTTTAATAGGCCTAACGAGATTGCGCATTAACACCCAATTTTCGTCTGTTAACAAATTGCGAACAATACATAAATGAAAATCAGAGTGATCATATTTTAAATCGAAAAACAAGTTCTTTGTTTAATATCTGTATTATGAAAAATAAAATGAATATTTATTATATAATTTAAATAAATTAATTTCTCTCTTTTTTAAAGGAAACTGGCTTATTTTCAAACGAGATGACCTTCAAATACAATATATACATATAGTACACTCATATTTGTTTATTTACTTTTAAATATGTAGTTTTCTGTTATTTACACCGATATATACCATTACATTCACTTTCACATGCTATCTTCTGGTATGTGAATTAATAATTTTACTATACAGCAAATTTCGTTATAAAATTGCATATGTTAAAAAGAACATCAAGCTGCGTAACACAGCTTTGAAACTGAAGCATCAATTCTGTTATCCTCCTCTAAACATCCACTTAAATATTATTACTAATATTGATTTATTGTTATTATTACATATATATATGTGTACACGTGTTAAGAGTATTTAAATTAAATATATTGATTTCAATTCCCTTCGTAATAAAAGCATCTGGCAACTATACCCCCAATCTTGCTATATATTCTCTCAGTAATTGTTTTCAGGTTAGTTGTTAAGTTTAACTTTCTTCTAAAGACTATTAGCTGCAACTAATCTTGTTATTATTATTATTATTATTATCATATATATATATATATATATATATATATATATATATAACATCCAAATAAGTAGGTTCGGGTAAAAAAATTTCTTATTAGATGCAATTAAAGAAAAACGGGATGTCGAATTTATGTGGGTTGTCATTTTTAAATAGATGCAGCGGGAAATAGGTACTGAAAGTCGAGAGATTTTTCATTAAGAACCTTTCTACTTGTAGTTATAGTTAGGACTATTCACATTACTTTAATTATCATTTCTCTAATTTAACGGCTGTTCACAATTCCTCATAATTCTCATAATAAACGTATTTGTTTTCACACCAGTCAGGCCACTGTTTACATCAATCACACAGAATGTTCATGCTTATTGTTTTTGTCATTAGCTGTACCAATCATGTCTTTACAGACTGAAGCCTACCGTTACACAACGTTTAAAATGTTATAATTAATGCTTTATGATATCAGATCTCGTATAAAAAGCATTATTTTCTGTACAAATGGCCACAAAAATACTTTCAATCCTAATATATGTACGTATAGTATGCAACATACGCCTTTTCACCTGTATTAAAAACGTAAAAGTATCATCATGCGATCTTAGTTTCCGCAATGACGTGAGCCCTAACATTTAATTTAAAATTATTTAACAGATCATTCGAGGGAACTGTACATCGATCTCATTATAACTTCTGACTCATAATAACCGCCATACATATTTACACGAGTTCAATTTATATATATATATATATATATATATATATATATATATATATATATATATATATATATATTTATACAGTGGTGTAGTGCTAAATAAAGAAGTGAGGGAACGCATTTTGAAAGTGTTACTCAGATGCGGGGGAACAATAGCGAGCGCGGCGAGCCCATACAGCTGGGGGTCCGGGGCACTGTAAGCCCCCGGGAAATCTTTTGAAATCTGACCAATTTCAGGGATATTTTGAGGTCATATGCACTGGATATTAGGATATATTCCAAGGTTGAAGATGCAGTATTTCCAGTGTCATTAGATATATGACATCCAGTACGATCAATAAAAATAGCTAACAACTGGAATGATTAACTAAAAAAAGTTAACAACTGGTACGCCGTGGTGACTGTTTCATGAAATGAAACAGTTAATGATTCTTATATTTCTTCTAGGGGTGGGAATTAAAATTTCATGACGTTAGAGATTTGTAAGTTCGGATTTATTTGAAATAGTGAGGGAACGCCGTTCCGTCTACCAAAGAAAAGTAAGGGAACGCCGTTCCCACAGCACTACACAATATATATATATATATATAAGGAGTTTGTATGTGCCATTCCAACAGAAGGCAGGAAGTGTCTGAACCCTGTTTCTCCCATCACTGTCCTCTTCATCTGGCCTTTTTACATGTCACGTCTACCCTGTGAGCAGCCCAGCATACTCTCAAATACGCGCTTCTCACTATATTCCTTACTACACACGCATGCATCTTACACACTACACAGTCTTTTCAAAAAAGGTGTAATTTCAGTAGTCTCGGAGATTCGCGATTGTCCCCTCCTACATTTTCTCAGTAATTGTTTTCAGACTAGTAGCTAAGTTTAACTTTCTTTTAATGACTATTAGTTGCTACTAATCTTCTTCTTATTATTATTATTATTATCATTGTTATTATATATATATATATATATATATATATATATATATATATATAACATCCAAATAAGTAGGTTCGGGTAAAAAACTTTCTCAGTAGATGCAATTAAAGAAAACGGGATGTCGAGTTTGTGTGGATTGTCATTTTTAAATAGATTCAGTGGGAGATAGGTACTGAAACTTGAGAGATTTTTCATGAAGAACCTTTCTAGTTGCAGTCATAGCGTCCATTCACATTACTTTAATTAGCATTTCTCTTATTTATCGACTGTTCACAATTCCTCATAACTCTCATAATAAACGTATTTGTTTTCACTTTTCTTTCATGCCAGACAAGTCTCAGTATTTACATCAATCACACAGAATGTTCATGCTTATTGTTTTTGTTACTAGCTGTACCAAACATGTCTTTACAAATTGAAGCGTACCGTTACACAACGTTTAAAATGTTATAATTAATGCTTTATGATATCAGATCTCGTATAAAAAGCATTATTTTCTGTACAAATGGCCACAAAAATACTTTCAATCCTAATATATGTACGTATAGTATGCAACATACGCTTTTCCAACTGTATTGAAAACGTAAAAGTATCATCATGCGATCTTAGATTCTGCAATGACGTAAGTGAGCCTTAACATATAATTTAAAATTATTTAACAGATCTTTCGAGGGAACTGTACATCGATCTCATTATATATATATATATATATATATATATATATATATATATATATATATATATAAGGAGTTTGTATGTGGCATTCCAACAGAAGACAGGAAGTGTCCGAATCCTGTTTCTCACATCACTGTCATCCTCACCTGGCCTTTTTACATGTCTCGTCTACCCTGTGAGCAGTCCAGCACACTCTCAAACACGCGCTTTTTCACTATATTCCTTACTACACACGCATGCATCTTACACACTACACAGTCTTTTCAAAAAGGTGTAATTTTAGTAGTCCAGAAGACTCGCGATTGGCCCCTCCTTCCTGCATGCATCGTATATATTACGAAACAATTTATAAAGTTCTCTCTTATTGCTTTCCTTATTGTAATGGGTATCACAACCGATTTTTCAATATTATTTAAGTATTATGTTGAGCAACATAACCCCCCCCCCACAGACTTGTTTCTTAGCATAATCATGAAACATGAAACAAGATTATATTAATATATATGAAAATGAAAATGAAAAGGTTTATTGGCAGACTATAGTCCATATGACAAATATTATTAATACAATGACAGTTCATACACTAAGGATAGAAATATATACAATTGATTAGAAATAATACTGCACTGTCGAAGTTAAGTGGAGCTACAGACAGACGTTTTCGTACCAAGAAGTCCATAGCTTAGAGGATAAATGGCAGGACTCATGGATAGCTTGGATGATCGGGTTGGTTGACTTTTTAATTCTTTGCATTAGACTGTGTTGAGCACGTCTTGTTACCTCCGGGAAGCTCGGAACATTGCGGGTAGCAAACATTTGCGAAGCTGAGCATCTCGGGGGTAATTTATGTAAGAGTCTAAAAGACCTGTTGTACATCAAATTTAGGGTTCTGCCAGAACCTTTTTTATAATTCACCCAGAGTTGCTGACCGTATATATTACTGCAGAAAGCACGAAAGAGTGTCTTTAGCTTCACTTGTACAGAAACGAAAGTTCCTTATGGTCATATATATATATATATATATATATATATATATATATATATATATATGCTTTCATGTGGTGTCATATATATATATGCTTTCATGTGTGTGTCATATATATATATATAATATATATATATATATATATATTATATCCAAAAGTAGTTTGAAGGCTTATTCCATCTCACGACTGACTATAATTATACACTTTAGAGGAGTTTGAAAATTGCATATATTTAGACAAAAAGTATTAGGTCTTAAGCTGATTTCATGTCAATATCAGCGTGCTTCACTGCCCTTTCAGTCATTGTGACCTTAGATCGTACCAGAACTATGGTCTTGACAAAGCACAATGTGTTAAATTTACCAAACAAGGATTACCTATGTTCAGGACTCTGGACATTTCCATACTCAACATCAACTATGCCCATTTGATCGTACCTTTCTTTATGTACATGCAATAGCATCAATTGGTTAAGCTTTCTCTGAATCGTGTTTGAACTCAGATAAGATTTAATACGCACGATATTACTAAACGAGCGTTCACTACAACACGTAATGGAGGCAGGCATCACTATAATTAACTTTGTTTACGTAATCACAGAGGAGATAAGAAATTACTGGTCAGGTGTCAGTGATTGCACGTGTGTAACTACATTACGTAGGATTAACTGCTCAAGGGATTCGTGAACACAAAGTTCATACAGAGGTTGTTAGATGAGTATGTAGTCTTGCAGGAAGGAAGTCTGAGCCCTAGAATGAAGTTACACTCACTAATTATGCTGTGGACGTCTATCCTTTGCATCCTCGAGAAGCAAATCTTTACACTGGACATACATTTTGCACTATACTTCGTTAAAACTCTCAGTTATGGGTATTATAATGAGATACAGAGCTTCATAATGTGCCTTTCTGTAATGATCTTCAGATGCATAGCTACCTTCCGGTGGAACACAATCCTCTTCTAGCCTAGCTGGAACTCTTCTAAATCGAGGCTGTGAGGGTACATCTACCTGACAGGAACCTAGTGACTGTACATTCTTTCAGAAAAGACTAGCCCCTTCATCATTGCGCATATTTCAAAGAGTTTTATCAGTCATACCACCAATAGCTTATATATATATATATATATATATATATATATATGATACACACACACACATATATATATATATATATATATATAGAGAGATAGAGAGAGAGAGAGAGAGAGAGAGGTTGCAAAGAATGATGATGCGAAATTTGAATCACAAAATAAGATAGCAGTAAACAGAGTAAAGAGAATAACGGGGCAGATATTGATAGTCTTTAAACGATGGGATAGGAATATAAGGATTCCTATACTGAAAACCCTGATCATACCCAAATTGGAATACTGCTCGGTTCTAACATCCCCATATAAAAAAGAGGACATTAGGCAGCTGTAAGGGATTCAGAGAAGCTTCACAACCAAGATCGATGGGGGGGTGCAAAGAACTAAATTACTGGGAAAGATTATGAAAGCTATTCATATTTTCACTGGAAAGGAGGAGAGAGAGAAACACCATTATTTACACTCGGGAAATAATGAAGAAACTTATCCCTAATCTTACTCTGAACCCTGTAACTTCCTAAACAACGGTGGAAAGTAGAAAAGGAAGACTGCGTCGTGTTCCCAAATTAAAGGCGAGACAGGGAACATCCTTAACCCTGAAAAAAATTAGTTTTGTGGTGAGACGACCAAAACTGTCTAAACAAAAGCCCAAAGACCTAAGGAACATGAAGGGAGTTGCTGTGGACATCTTCAAAAGATGATTAGACGCCTGGCTCAGAACAATCCCCGATGAACGGGACGTACATGGCTATGTGAGGTGGAGAGTACAAGAAAGCACTCGCCCCTCGACCAAGACAGGCCTAGAGGGGACACCAGCCTGACCTTCGTGTGAAGAGAGAACTACGCACGGAACCGCAACGTTGCGTATACACACACATTTTATTCGTGCATTTATCCGTGATTCACTGTCGTCAATTGAATTAACATAACCTACTAATTGTTACCACTGTACACTTAACCGTGATCGTGACATGGTGCTAGCCGTGATTTGAGGGTGTTTACATTTGGGGGTCTCCTCCCGCCATCCCACACAATGCGTCTCAGTCAATGTCTCTCAGCGCAGCCAAAGACAATATTACGGACGATACAAAGATCAGCAGAAAAATCAACGAGTGGTACAAAACTTCAAAATAAATCCAATTACCTTCCAAACAACACAGGACAATAGGAAAGTCAGAATGTGTAGTGTCCCCAAACTAAAGGCCTGACAAGAGACCTCCTCAACACTGAAGGAAATTAGCCTGGTTGTCAGTGGGCCAAGACATTTTAACCAGCTTCACCTTCATGTGAAGAGAGACCGACGCAGAGGGGGGGGGCACTACCATCGAGTATAGCAATTTAACTTGAAGTAGTAGCATTATTAAATATTTAAATTAAATAGATGATTCTTTCGCAATAAAAATTAGGTGGTAACCTACATCTTAACACATAGCTATCATATCTACAGCTAATTACGCAAAAGTACATTTCTCTTTCATATTGAGTTGCCAGATAGCAATATTTATTAAATTAAACCATATATTAATCATCCATTTAAATAGTGTATATTTAAATGGATGATTAATATATGGTTTAATTTAATAAATATTGCTATCTGGCAACTCAATATGAAAGAGAAATGTACTTTTGCGTAATTAGCTGTAGATATGATAGCTATGTGTTAAGATGTAGGTTACCACCTAATTTTTATTGCGAAAGAATCATCTATTTAATTTAAATATTTAATAATGCTACTACTTCAAGTTAAATTGCTATACTCGATGGTAGTGCCCCCCCCCCTCTGCGTCGGTCTCTCTTCACATGAAGGTGAAGCTGGTTAAAATGTCTTGGCCCACTGACAACCAGGCTAATTTCCTTCAGTGTTGAGGAGGTCTCTTGTCAGGCCTTTAGTTTGGGGACACTACACATTCTGACTTTCCTATTGTCCTGTGTTGTTTGGAAGGTAATTGGATTTATTTTGAAGTTTTGTACCACTCGTTGATTTTTCTGCTGATCTTTGTATCGTCCGTAATATTGTCTTTGGCTGCGCTGAGAGACATTGACTGAGACGCATTGTGTGGGATGGCGGGAGGAGACCCCCAAATGTAAACACCCTCAAATCACGGCTAGCACCATGTCACGATCACGGTTAAGTGTACAGTGGTAACAATTAGTAGGTTATGTTAATTCAATTGACGACAGTGAATCACGGATAAATGCACGAATAAAATGTGTGTGTATACGCAACGTTGCGGTTCCGTGCGTAGTTCTCTCTTCACACGAAGGTCAGGCTGGTGTCCCCTCTAGGCCTGTCTTGGTCGAGGGGCGAGTGCTTTCTTGTACTCTCCACCTCACATAGCCATGTACGTCCCGTTCATCGGGGATTGTTCTGAGCCAGGCGTCTAATCATCTTTTGAAGATGTCCACAGCAACTCCCTTCATGTTCCTTAGGTCTTTGGGCTTTTGTTTAGACAGTTTTGGTCGTCTCACCACAAAACTAATTTTTTTCAGGGTTAAGGATGTTCCCTGTCTCGCCTTTAATTTGGGAACACGACGCAGTCTTCCTTTTCTACTTTCCACCGTTGTTTAGGAAGTTACAGGGTTCAGAGTAAGATTAGGGATAAGTTTCTTCATTATTTCCCGAGTGTAAATAATGGTGTTTCTCTCTCTCCTCCTTTCCAGTGAAAATATGAATAGCTTTCATAATCTTTCCCAGTAATTTAGTTCTTTGCACCCCCCCATCGATCTTGGTTGTGAAGCTTCTCTGAATCCCTTACAGCTGCCTAATGTCCTCTTTTTTATATGGGGATGTTAGAACCGAGCAGTATTCCAATTTGGGTATGATCAGGGTTTTCAGTATAGGAATCCTTATATTCCTATCCCATCGTTTAAAGACTATCAATATCTGCCCCGTTATTCTCTTTACTCTGTTTACTGCTATCTTATTTTGTGATTCAAATTTCGCATCATCATTCTTTGCAACCTCTCTCTCTCTCTCTCTCTCTCTCTCTCTCTCTCTCTCTCTCTATATATATATATAATATATATATATATATATATATATATATATATATATATATATATATAAGCTATTGGTGGTATGACTGATAAAACTCTTTGAAATATGCGCAATGATGAAGGGGCTAGTCTTTTCTGAAAGAATGTACAGTCACTAGGTTCCTGTCAGGTAGATGTACCCTCACAGCCTCGATTTAGAAGAGTTCCAGCTAGGCTAGAAGAGGATTGTGTTCCACCGGAAGGTAGCTATGCATCTGAAGATCATTACAGAAAGGCACATTATGAAGCTCTGTATCTCATTATAATACCCATAACTGAGAGTTTTAACGAAGTATAGTGCAAAATGTATGTCCAGTGTAAAGATTTGCTTCTCGAGGATGCAAAGGATAGACGTCCACAGCATAATTAGTGAGTGTAACTTCATTCTAGGGCTCAGACTTCCTTCCTGCAAGACTACATACTCATCTAACAACCTCTGTATGAACTTTGTGTTCACGAATCCCTTGAGCAGTTAATCCTACGTAATGTAGTTACACACGTGCAATCACTGACACCTGACCAGTAATTTCTTATCTCCTCTGTGATTACGTAAACAAAGTTAATTATAGTGATGCCTGCCTCCATTACGTGTTGTAGTGAACGCTCGTTTAGTAATATCGTGCGTATTAAATCTTATCTGAGTTCAAACACGATTCAGAGAAAGCTTAACCAATTGATGCTATTGCATGTACATAAAGAAAGGTACGATCAAATGGGCATAGTTTGATGTTGAGTATGGAAATGTCCAGAGTCCTGAACATAGGTAATCCTTGTTTGGTAAATTTAACACATTGTGCTTTGTCAAGACCATAGTTCTGGTACGATCTAAGGTCACAATGACTGAAAGGGCAGTGAAGCACGCTGATATTGACATGAAATCAGCTTAAGACCTAATACTTTTTGTCTAAATATATGCAATTTTCAAACTCCTCTAAAGTGTATAATTATAGTCAGTCGTGAGATGGAATAAGCCTTCAAACTACTTTGATATATATATATATATATATATATATATATATATATATATATATATATATATATATATATATATATATCACACATGAAAGCAATATATATATATATATATATATATATATATATATATATATATATATACATGACCATAAGGAACTTTCGTTTCTGTACAAGTGAAGCTAAAGACACTCTTTCGTGCTTTCTGCAGTAATATATACGGTCAGCAACTCTGGGTGAATTATAAAAAAGGTTCTGGCAGAACCCTAAATTTGATGTACAACAGGTCTTTTAGACTCTTACATAAATTACCCCCGAGATGCTCAGCTTCGCAAATGTTTGCTACCCGCAATGTTCCGAGCTTCCCGGAGGTAACAAGACGTGCTCAACACAGTCTAATGCAAAGAATTAAAAAGTCAACCAACCCGATCATCCAAGCTATCCATGAGTCCTGCCATTTATCCTCTAAGCTATGGACTTCTTGGTACGAAAACGTCTGTCTGTAGCTCCACTTAACTTCGACAGTGCAGTATTATTTCTAATCAATTGTATATATTTCTATCCTTAGTGTATGAACTGTCATTGTATTAATAATATTTGTCATATGGACTATAGTCTGCCAATAAACCTTTTCATTTTCATTTTCATATATATTAATATAATCTTGTTTCATGTTTCATGATTATGCTAAGAAACTAGTCTGTGGGGGGGGGGTTATGTTGCTCAACATAATACTTAAATAATATTGAAAAATCGGTTGTGATACCCATTACAATAAGGAAAGCAATAAGAGAGAACTTTATAAATTGTTTCGTAATATATACGATGCATGCAGGAAGGAGGGGCCAATCGCGAGTCTTCTGGACTACTGAAATTACACCTTTTTGAAAAGACTGTGTAGTGTGTAAGATGCATGCGTGTGTAGTAAGGAATATAGTGAAAAAGCGCGTGTTTGAGAGTGTGCTGGACTGCTCACAGGGTAGACGAGACATGTAAAAAGGCCAGGTGAGGATGACAGTGATGTGAGAAACAGGGTTCGGACACTTCCTGTCTTCTGTTGGAATGCCACATACAAACTCCTTATATATATATATATATATATATATATATATATATATATATATATATATAATAATGAGATCGATGTACAGTTCCCTCGAAAGATCTGTTAAATAATTTTAAATTATATGTTAAGGCTCACTTACGTCATTGCAGAATCTAAGATCGCATGATGATACTTTTACGTTTTCAATACAGTTGGAAAAGCGTATGTTGCATACTATACGTACATATATTAGGATTGAAAGTATTTTTGTGGCCATTTGTACAGAAAATAATGCTTTTTATACGAGATCTGATATCATAAAGCATTAATTATAACATTTTAAACGTTGTGTAACGGTACGCTTCAATTTGTAAAGACATGTTTGGTACAGCTAGTAACAAAAACAATAAGCATGAACATTCTGTGTGATTGATGTAAATACTGAGACTTGTCTGGCATGAAAGAAAAGTGAAAACAAATACGTTTATTATGAGAGTTATGAGGAATTGTGAACAGTCGATAAATAAGAGAAATGCTAATTAAAGTAATGTGAATGGACGCTATGACTGCAACTAGAAAGGTTCTTCATGAAAAATCTCTCAAGTTTCAGTACCTATCTCCCACTGAATCTATTTAAAAATGACAATCCACACAAACTCGACATCCCGTTTTCTTTAATTGCATCTACTGAGAAAGTTTTTTACCCGAACCTACTTATTTGGATGTTATATATATATATATATATATATATATATATATATATATATATATAATATAAAATAATAATAATAATATAAGAAGAAGATTAGTAGCAACTAATAGTCATTAAAAGAAAGTTAAACTTAGCTACTAGTCTGAAAACAATTACTGAGAAAATGTAGGAGGGGACAATCGCGAATCTCCGAGACTACTGAAATTACACCTTTTTTGAAAAGACTGTGTAGTGTGTAAGATGCATGCGTGTGTAGTAAGGAATATAGTGAGAAGCGCGTATTTGAGAGTATGCTGGGCTGCTCACAGGGTAGACGTGACATGTAAAAAGGCCAGATGAAGAGGACAGTGATGGGAGAAACAGGGTTCAGACACTTCCTGCCTTCTGTTGGAATGGCACATACAAACTCCTTATATATATATATATATATATATATATTGTGTAGTGCTGTGGGAACGGCGTTCCCTTACTTTTTTTTGGTAGACGGAACGGCGTTCCCTCACTATTTCAAATAAATCCGAACTTACAAATCTCTAACGTCATGAAATTTTAATTCCCACCCCTAGAAGAAATATAAGAATCATTAACTGTTTCATTTCTTTTAGCTTCGACTGAGGCAATGCTAGCCTATAAAGATCTGATGAAACAGTCACCACGGCGTACCAGTTGTTAACTTTTTTTAGTTAATCATTCCAGTTGTTAGCTATTTTTATTGATCGTACTGGATGTCATATATCTAATGACACTGGAAATACTGCATCTTCAACCTTGGAATATATCCTAATATCCAGTGCATATGACCTCAAAATATCCCTGAAATTGGTCAGATTTCAAAAGATTTCCCGGGGGCTTACAGTGCCCCCGGACCCCCAGCTGTATGGGCTCGCCGCGCTCGCTATTGTCCCCCCCCGCATCTGAGTAACACTTTCAAAATGCGTTCCCTCACTTCTTTATTTAGCACTACACCACTGTATAATATATATATATATATATATATATATATATATATATATAAATTGAACTCGTGTAAATATGTATGGCGGTTATTATGAGTCAGAAGTTATAATGAGATCGATGTACAGTTCCCTCGAATGATCTGTTAAATAATTTTAAATTAAATGTTAGGGCTCACGTCATTGCGGAAACTAAGATCGCATGATGATACTTTTACGTTTTTAATACAGGTGAAAAGGCGTATGTTGCATACTATACGTACATATATTAGGATTGAAAGTATTTTTGTGGCCATTTGTACAGAAAATAATGCTTTTTATACGAGATCTGATATCATAAAGCATTAATTATAACATTTTAAACGTTGTGTAACGGTAGGCTTCAGTCTGTAAAGACATGATTGGTACAGCTAATGACAAAAACAATAAGCATGAACATTCTGTGTGATTGATGTAAACAGTGGCCTGACTGGTGTGAAAACAAATACGTTTATTATGAGAATTATGAGGAATTGTGAACAGCCGTTAAATTAGAGAAATGATAATTAAAGTAATGTGAATAGTCCTAACTATAACTACAAGTAGAAAGGTTCTTAATGAAAAATCTCTCAACTTTCAGTACCTATTTCCCGCTGCATCTATTTAAAAATGACAACCCACACAAATTCGACATCCCGTTTTCTTTAATTGCATCTAATAAGAAATTTTTTTACCCGAACCTACTTATTTGGATGTTATATATATATATATATATATATATATATATATAATAATAATAATAGCAAGATTAGTATCAACTAATAGTCTTTAGAAGAAAGTTAAACTTAACAACTAACCTGAAAACAATTACTGAGAGAAATATATAGCAAGATTGGGGGTATAGTTGCCAGATGCTTTTATTACGAAGGGAATTGAAATCAATATATTTAATTTAAATACTCTTAACACGTGTACATATATATATGTAATAATAACAATAAATCAATATTAGTAATAATATTTAAGTGGATGTTTAGAGGAGGAAACAACTTTGGTGATTTAGTTTAAAGCATCGTTACGCAACTTGATGTTCTTTTTAACACATGCAATTTTATAACGAAATTTGATGAACGGTAAAATTATTAGTTCATATACCAGAAGATAGCATGTGAAAGTGAATGTAATGGTATATAGCGTGTAAATAACAGAAAACTACATATTTAAAAGTAAATAAACAAATATGCGTGTACTATATGTATATATTGTATTTGAAGGTCATCTCGTTTGAAAATAAGCCAGTTTCCCTTAAAAAAGAGAGAAATTAATTTATTTAAATTAAAAATAATATATTCATTTTATTTTTCATAATACAGATCTTAAACAAAGAACTTGTATTCGGTTTAAAATATGATCACTCTGATTTTCATTTATGTATTGTTCGCAATTTGTTAACAGAAAATTGATGTGTGTTCACACTCGTTAGTATTAAAACCTTTCAGATATTCGTTTCCATTTCTACTGTCTTCTAACTTGCCTGAACAGAAAGTACTCGAATGTATGTATGTTTTTGCATGTTTGTTCTTGTTTGTCTCATGAAAGGACTTTTTCAAGAAGGAAGGTGAGGCTCAATCCTTTCTTAAATTTTTTTGAAGGAAGGTGAAGACGAATCATTTTTAAAATTTAATTTTTTAAATTTAATTTTTTAAATTTATTTTTTAAATTTATTTTTAATTTTATTTTTTAAATTTATTTTTAAATTTATTTTCTATTTTTTTCCCCCCTTTTTTCCCCCTTTTTTTCCCCTCTTTTTTTTCCTTTTTCCCCTTTTTTTTTTTTTTTTTTTTGAAGGACCATGAAGGACTATGAAGAACACCTCATAAAGGAGGGACCGCCATGAAGGACGGTGGAGGACCGCCATGAAGGACGGTGAGGGGGGAAATTTTCAAATTGATCCATTGCTGTCTCACACTTTGCCACTATACTACTAAGGTCAAAATATGAAAATAAAAACCCACTTTAATAGACAGTGTTTATTTCCACAACAGTTTCGACGCCCACTGGCATCCTCCTCCTCCTCTGTATCCACCCGAGGAGGATGCCAGTGGGCGTCGGAACTGTTGTGGAAATAAACTCTGTCTATTAAAGTGGGTTTTTATTTTCATACTTAAATTTTAATTTCTTTAGCACCAATACAGTTTCGGCTCATCGCGAGCCCTTGTCAATTGGTAATTAAAGGGCAAATGCAATATAATGTGTGTATATTTTTATATATCGGATCACGATATCGTTGTGTGACTCCTATTCCTATTCCCATTGTGGGTTCGTATGAACTCCAGAACTGAGAATTGCAGATTTTAAAAAGCGTAAAAAGGGGACTGTGCCGCAAATAAAGGCCTGATTGATTTCGGGAGATGTGAAAAGCCTGATCAAAAGAAGTTACGGGAATGAGAACGAGAATGAATGAATTTAAGAATGAACTAATTTGCCATTCTCATTTGAGAATAAACTAAGAATGACTATGGCAAGGATGTCCAATTCGAATTGAAAACATTGAGATCTACCCCATTCCGGATTCCATCTCCCCACCCACACGAGCCGAAGCCCACAAAAAAGATTTTTGAATTTGATTCAGATTCCAATTCTGATATAAACCTTCGACTTTGACTTTATTCCGGCAACAACCCTTACCCGAAGGGTTACTTCATAATCCCTCTCAACCTTTGCTGAGAAAGTGTACTGCGTGATTCAGAAGATCTTGAAGGCCTCTTTATTATATGAGGTTATTAAAATGTTACTCTAAAAAATGTTACTTTGTAAAATGTTACTTTAAATATTGGTTTAAAATCAAGTAATTTACTCGCTTTGAAAGTGTTAAAAAAGCTAATTAATGTCGAACTATTGGGCAGTGAATGGCCTAGTAAATGACTGTATAAATACCGAAGGTGAATTACCCTCACATTTCATACTTCACATCTTCTTGATAGCCTATTTTTCCCACAGTACGACTTTCTTTAAACATGGAAAGACAGTACAGTTATTATTAAATTAATAAGTTTATAAGGAATACTGAGAGGTCCCTGGGATCGAGACCCGGTGACGGCAGGCGGCGTGCAGCAAACCCGGTTGTTCATCCTTCTTCACAATAAAAATTGGTTGGTAGATAAATGGGTACCCTGGGTAGCCAAGAGGTTAAGGCGCTGGGCTGCTGGTGGGGCGTGGTTCGGATTCCACGTTAAGCTGTAGGTCTAAGGTGGAGTGACAAGCTTGGCTGGTTACGAACTTAGCCCAAGCGTTGGATGCATTGATTTGTACTGTTTTCGAATACTGATCGAGTTTCCTTATTGTTCCAGGCACTTTCTTCGTTGCCTTACGAAATAATGCATTGAACGCATATTTATGTACCTCTTCGAACACATTTTTCAGTTACTTTTCCTCCATGCATCACGCGCCTCTCATCTTATCTTTCTGCTACATCTATCAATCTGTCAACCTATCTATTTATCTATCTATCAATCTGTCAACCTATCTATCTATATATCTATCTATCTATCTATATATATATAACAAAATTGTTCCCACTGCGGTCTGAACCCGGGACTTCTTGAGCATGTGTCGCGAGCGCTACTACCACATTACGACGAGATAAAAGTTAATACAACCTGAGGTATATTTAAGCAACTGAGGGAACCCATATCTCTTTCGCGTCCAGAGGTATTTTACGTGTTAATCCCCCACCCATCAACGCACCTGAGGTAATGGCAGCATTTAATTCAAATTTCTCTGGTGTAACACTGGGGTTCCATATATGAAATGACACGAATGAGCACCCGCGGTCTTTGTATGAGACCCCAATGTTACAATACACAACTTCGGACCAAAACAATAGAATGCTGTCTGAAATGTGCTCAAGACCTTGATAATACCTTTAAGTTATACACCCTTATGAGGAATATTGAGTATTTGTGACGTCATTATGATAAAAAGACAGTGCTGTATGCCAGTTATGAAAAAAATAGATAAAATATAGGAAAAACTTCATTGAATAGTGAAAAGTTAATGCATGGCGACATACCAAAATGTTAGAATATCTCGTCAGGTGTTACAAAAAATAGAATAAATTCATTATGTTTATTGAGTACTGCGAATATACTGTACATATTAACCCTTTATCAAAGAATTTTTAACTCTGCGTCCTAGTATTTAGTTGGTTCACCCTTAGCCCTGATTATGGCCTCCAATCGACGTGGCATCGAGTCCGCAAGCCTCTTGCATTCTTCTCTAGTTATCGATTGCCAGGTTGTCATCCAACACCTCTTCAGTTCACAAAGTGTTCCTGGTTTACGCTTTTGGACCTGCTTAGCGATATTCCAAAGGTTTTCTATCGGATTAGGATCGGGAGAATTAGCTGACCATGGTAGTATTTCAATTTCATGAGCATCAAACCACGCACATATTGCACGAGCCGCATGAACTGGAGCCGAGTCGTGTTGAAAAATAAGTGGTTCGCCTCCATACAGCTGTTCTGCAAACTCCAGCATGGAGTATTCTAAGATTTCTTGATAAACGTGAATATTGACAGTTCTCTTTGTAAATGTAAGTGACGCCACACCATTTGCATTCATGCAACCTTACACTAAAACACTCGCCGTAAATTTGACCGATCACTTCGTAGAGCTTTCATGATAAATTTCAGACTTTCTTCGCCAAACTGCAAAAAAAGCGTTGCATGGACTGCAAACGAGCGGCAAAGAGTGCTTTTCTCAGACGAATCAAAATTTTTAGTCATTTGGTAATTTTTTTATTTTCTTCAAATTCTTTAACGTTTTACATTATATTTTGGAGTTAAACTAATTTTTCTATTTGTTAAATTTTTCCAAATGAATGGTAAACTTATCTCTGCATGATACAAAAGATAAGGACGAATATAACAGAAATATTTCTTTGTACGAATACTTATGAGCGCCACTGTGTATTTTCTCCTTGTAATTGCTGTTCAAAGAAAGTATTTCTCTGAGGTACCACTTTGTCACATTTTAGGATTTCAATTAAGAACTGATTCCTACTGAGCTCTCAGTATTTCAGATATTTCGTTTAAATCGTCCGTTAGTTCACTATTTCATTCCTTAAGGGCCCGATAGTAGTGCGCGTTCTTATTTTCATTTTGACAACGTTGTAGAGACATTTTGGGTTTTTCTTTATTACTTCTAAGGCATCTTCCTTTTCTCTCTCTCTGAATGACCCTCATTTAGAGCTTGTATTTCCCAAGTGATACTCTCCAGCTTTTCTTGTATCGCTTTTCTGCCATTGTTGTCCGTGCAGTTTATTAATTATACACTGGTATGCATATGAAATTTTTTTGTTTGCTGTGAGGGTTTTTTCAACTCATATTATATAATTCGACCATGCTGAATTCGAAAATGACATTGGTTTTCCTCAATCAGGTCAGGTTTTTTCTCTATTGGCCATTTATTATAAGTCCAATTTTATCCCCAAATTTATTGATTTTTTTAGCTTAAACACTGTAGATACGAGTAATATTATAAGAACACTCGTGAAAAATGAAAACATTGTGTGAATAAATACTTTTATTCATACAATGAATATGGAAAAAAGTTTATTGAGGAAGGAATGAAGTTTTTTTGGCTTTCCGTCTGTGTTTTTCTTCGGGTACGTCTCGCTTCAAACACCAGCAATAGTCCGCCAGCATAGTGATATCACAGTTTCCCTGGTACCTCTCTTCCATTATTTTGATATCTTGGTGAAATCGTTCACCCTGTTCCTCACTATAAACCCCGCAATTTTCAGGAAAATAGTCCAAGTGGGACCACAAAAAGTGCATTTTTATGGACATCCGCGACCCATGAGCTTTGAAAGCTTCCATCAAGTTTTCGACAACGGACTCGTATTCTGGACTTCTACGCTTGCCAAGAAAATCAGTGACAACTGATTTGAATGCCTGCCAGGCATTCTTCTCAGTTGGAGTCATTGCGTTTTCGAACTGAGTATCCTTGATCAAAGTTCGAATTTGAGGACCATCAAAAACCCCAGCATTTAGTTTAGCATCAGATATATGAGGAAATTTACTCTCGAGATATCGGAATGCTGAACCCTCCTTATTCATTGATTTGATGAAATTTTTCATCAAGCCCAGCTTAATATGAAGTGGTGGGAGCAAAATTTTTGTGGTGGTACAAGGGGCACTGAAACGACATTATGCGACCCAGGTTCAAAATTCTCTCTGGATGCCCATTCACGCTGTGCATAGTGCTTCTCATCCGCTCGGCTATCCCATTTGCAGAGGAAACATGGGTATTTCGTGTATCCCCCTTGCATTCCCAATACAAATGCCACAATCTGAAAAAAAATGAAAATATTTAAAGAATTTAGAGAATTTGTTCTATCAGATAAACAAAATCTATGCATTGGACTGTATCACTTCTGTGGGGAAGTTAAGTGTTCTTATACGCTCTCAAATAACCTTTGGAAAAACAACATAGTCAATAGCAATAGTTTACTTATGATATTAGTATTACCTTCAAATCTCCACAGATCCTCCAGTTATGTTGGTCGTATACGAGAGCATCCAGTAAAATTTTCATGTTATCGTAGCTCTCAGTAAGTTGTACGGAATGTGCTACAGGGACTGATGCAACCCTATTCCCAGTGTTGAGAAGTACTGCTTTCAAACTTCGTTTAGACGAGTCTATAAATAGCCTCCATTCTGATGCGTTATATGGCAGGCCCAAGGATTCGATTAGCCCCTCAACATTGCAGCAGTACACTAAGGAAGAGGTATTTTCGTGCACTGCAAAAAACTTGCGGAATTCTTCCTCTCGTTTCCTATACTAGGAGAATGTTGTTCCCGAAGCCAGCAAGTTGTCCTCTCGAAGTCGTGAGCCCAAGATCTCGGCAGCTAATTTGGAAAGTCCTAAATCCCTGGTAAGATCATTAAGTTTGGCCTGGTTGAGAGGCCTCGGCTCATTTGAAGCGGTATTTTGATGTAAATACGATTGGGACTGGTCATTGGCATTGGTCATTGATTCATCATCAGAATCATCGAAGTCCAGGGTTTGAGGTGGGTCGGGTATTGGAATTCCAGGACCATGGGGTACAGGTCTCATAGCAGAAGGAATGTCAGGGTATACAACAATGTGTTTATTCTTCTTGTTAACTCCTGAAAATAGAAACACAGAAACATGGATATAAAACTTGCATATGAAATAGAAGAAGAATTCAGACAGTGGCGGCTCGTGAGGGAAGGCTGCGGTCTGTAAGATATGAAATAGGTCGATGGAGTCTGTATATTTTCTTTCTTTTTCATTCATATTGTCCCTTCGGGGACAATATGAATGAAAAAGAAAGAAAATATACAATCATTGTATATGTAAATGTAACTTGTATAACAATATGTATGTGTAAATGTATTTTCTATAACAATATGTATATGTAAATGTATGATTACCATTATGGTGAATATTACATTATGATGAATATTATGTCAAGTTTCATACGAGGATTCAAAATATTTAAGAAAAATAAATTTATAAGCCCACCTTGGAGGTTTGTCATGCAGAAATAGCAATCTGTCACGTGATCCTTTCCTTCTCTCCAAATCATGGGAATTCCAAAAGGCAAAGATTTCGCTCTGCCTTTGCTCCATCTTCTCAAATTTTCAATGCACGTCTTGCAGCACATATGAGGGGCGAAATTTTTGTCATGGTCCCCTAGCTTAATTCCAAAGTATGCTCTATACATTGTCTTCACAAATTTAGTGATTTGGGACTGGTTATTTGGCATGGTAACCGTCCCACATATGTAGCAGAATCTATTGGGATCATTTTTACACGCTCTATTCATTATGAAATATTTTATCTATATGCCTGAAAAGTAAAAAAAAGATATTATACAAGTGAAACAAGTGATGATAGATGTTACTGTTCCAATTCCGCTTTGACAAAATCACGAAAAAATTCTATTTTACTTATGAGGCCATAGCCGGATAACCTGAGCTGATTGAGAAAAAGGGATTGCAGATTCGAAATCAGCAGGAAAACCTCTATAAGAATCACTTACAAAACCCTTGACAGCAAAATTGATGCATACCAGTGATAGGCAGAATAAAGTTAAAAGCGGAAAACTTTGGTTCGACTGAGCACACCCTAAATATTACTCGATTGGAAAAAGATTTTGCACACATTAGTTTCTACCATGAGAGCATCAATTGGAATGGTGGGAGGTACACATTTCAAAACTTCATAAACAAGGACCACTCTATGATGATACATATATATATATATAATCAGCGAGAGACGTTTGCAGACTCAAGAAGATATTAATAAGTTAATCGAGTGGGCAGAAATTTGGTAAATGAACTTTAATAGAGATAAATGTAAAACGCTGCATATCGGTAGAAACAATTAATACTATAAACACCCAGGAATGTCTGTCAGTCAGTCCGTCCCGCTCAGTTTGTCAGTCGGTCACGCTGAGGAACGTTTGTCGGTCACGCTCAGGAACATTTAGGTTAAGTCGTGATATTTTCGTTAGCTTTAACCAAAATATCACGACTTAACCTAACCAATCGTCAAGGGCGTACAATTACCCTAAAAAAAATAAATTTAATTTTTTAATTTTTTTTATTTAACCAAACTAGCACGACTTAACCTAACCAATCGTCAATGCCGTACAGTATAAAGAATCCTCTCTTTATATATAAAAAAATAAATAAATAAAAAAAAATTTATTGTCTTTTATTTATTTTTTTAGGTTAATTGTACGCCCTTGACGATTGGTTAGGTTAAGTCGTGATAGTTTGGTTAATTTTTGCTACCCGCGACCCGCACGAATGGCGGGTCTTAGGGTAGTGCTAAAAGAAAAGAGTATTCTATGCGTGACAGACACTAACGAGTGTTAAAGAAAAGAAAGATTTAGGTATTGTTGCCGATACTTTTAAACCGAGTAAGCAATGTATCGAAGCAGTTAGAAAAGCAAATAGAATCGGACCTTTTCCAGTTTGTGTACCGTTTTTCATATAATTTATTTTTGAGAATATTTTTGTTAAAACTAACGAAAATATCACGACTTAACCTAACCAATTATCAAGGGCGTACAGTTGATCTATTGTTAATTATAACATTGTTTGTTTCTGGAATAGTATTTACTATTTACTAATAGATCAACTGTACGCCCTTGATAATTGGTTAGGTTAAGTCGTGATATTTTCGTTAGTTTTAACAAAAATATTCTCAAAAATAAATTATATGAAAAACGGTACACAAACTGGAAAAGGTCCATAGAATCTTGGGATTTATTGGTAGATCATTTGAATTTAAGTCGTAGAAAACAGTGCTAACATTACAGAATTCTTTAGTACGCTCCCACCTGGAATACTGCGTTCAGTTCTGGTCCCTATTTTTATGGCAGGACGTAGACAGGATGGAGAGAATGCTAAGATGATTCTTAGACTTAGAAACGTTTAGAAACGTTAGGTTTATTCTCACTCGTAAAAAGGCGTATTGGAGGAGATTTAATCCAATTGTTTAAAATGATTAAAAATTTTGATAATGTCGACGCCGAAAAATATTTCACCTTCAAGAATGCAGATAGAAATCGCGGTAATGGTCTCAAATTAGAGGGGAAATATTTTAATTCAAATTAAAGCTAGACATTTTTTCTTCAATCGTGCAGTTAATTTGTGGAATGGATTGCTAGCCAGCATACTTCTAAGTAATTTGATCGAATCCTTTAAAAGGAGACTAGATGCTTATCTTGTCTTAAAACCCCATTTGGAAGCATTTGTTGGCTCATAAAAATATTGTGGAATTTTCACTCCGATTTCTTCGTCCTTCAAAATTTTCACTTTATCTTTAATTTTTTCCTTCCTTTCAACCTCTCTTCTTTGCTTCCATCTTAAAGAGAGAACCTCTTAGGGACCAGCCGGTCTGTTGCTGTTTGGTGTCCTTTGTATTCCTTTGTATGATGTAAAATAACGCGCTGTCGCGACGAAGTATGAAGAAGGAAACCACTCTTCAGGAAGACTTAAATTTTAATTTCTTTAGCACCAATACAGTTTCGGCTCATCGCGAGCCCTTGTCAATTGGTAATTAAAGGGCAAATGCAATATAATGTGTGTATATTTTTATATATCGGATCACGATATCGTTGTGTGACTCCTATTCCTATTCCCATTGTGGGTTCGTATGAACTCCAGAACTGAGAATTGCAGATTTTAAAAAGCGTAAAAAGGGGACTGTGCCGCAAATAAAGGCCTGATTGATTTCGGGAGATGTGAAAAGCCTGATCAAAAGAAGGTACGGGAATGAGAACGAGAATGGATGAATTTAGGAATGAACTAAATTGCCATTCTCATTTAAGAATAAACTAGGAATGACTAAGGCAAGGATGTCCAAATTGTCCAATTCAAATTGAAAACATTGAGATCTACCCCATTCCGGATTCCATCTCCCCACCCACACGAGCCTAAGCCCACAAAAAAGATTTTTGAATTTGATTCAGATTCCAATTCTGATATAAACCTTCGACTTTGACTTTATTCCGACAACAATCCTTACCAGAAGGGTTACTTCATAATCCCTCTCAACCTTTGCTGAGAAAGTGTACTGCGTGATTCAGAAGATCTTGAAGGCCTCTTTATTATATGAGGTTATTAAAATGTTACTCTAAAAAATGTTACTTTGTAAAATATTACTTTAAATATTGGTTTAAAATCAAGTAATTTACTCACTTTGAAAGTGTTAAAAAAGTTAATTAATGTCGGACTACTGGGCAGTGAATGGCCTAGTAAATGACACTGTATAAATACCGAAGGTGAATTACCTCCACATTTCATACCTCACTTCTTCTTGATAGCCTATTTTTCCCACAGTACGACTTTCTTTAAACATGGAAAGACAGTGCAGTTATTATTAAATTAATAAATTTATAAGGAATACCGAGAGGTCCCCGGGATCGAGACTCGGTGACGGCAGGCGGCGCGCAGCAAACCCGGTTGTTCATCCTTCTTCACAATAAAAATTGGTTGGTAGATAAATGGGTACCCTGGGTAGCCAAGAGGTTAAGGCGCTGGGCTGCTGGTGGGGCGTGGTTCGGATTCCACGTTAAGCTGTAGGTCTAAGGTGGAGTGGCAAGCTTGGCTGGTTATGAACTTAGCTCAAGCGTTGGATGCATTGAATTGTACTGTTTTCGAATGCTGATCGAGGTTCCTTATTGTTCCAGGCACTTTCTTCGTTGCCTTACGAAATAATGCACTGACCGCATATTTATGTACCTCTTCGAACACATTTTTCAGTTACTTTTCCTCCATGTATCACGCGCCTCTCATCTTATCTTTCTGCTACATCTATCAATCTGTCAACCTATCTATTTATCTATCTATCAATCTGTCAACCTATCTATCTATCTATCTATATATATAACAAAATTGTTCCCACTGCGGTCTGAACCCGGGACTTCTTGAGCATGTGTCGCGAGCGCTACTACCACATTCATTACGACGAGATAAAAGTTAATACAACCTGAGATATATTTAAGCAACTGAGGAAACCCATATCTCTTTCGCGTCCAGAGGTATTTTACGTGTTAATCCCCCACCCATCAACGCACCTGAGGTAATGGCAGCATTTAATTCAAATTTCTCTGGTGTAACACTGGGGTTCCATATATGAAATGACACGAATGAGCACCCGCGGTCTTTGTATGAGACCCCAATGTTACAATACACAACTTCGGACCAAAAAAATAGAATGCTGTCTGAAATGCGCTCAAGACCTTCATAATACCCTTAAGTTATACACCCTTATGAGGAATATTGAGTATTTGTAACGTCATTAAGATAAAAAGACAGTGCTGTATACTAGTTATGAAAAAAATAGATAAAGTATAGGAAAAACTTCATTGAATAGTGAAAAATTAATGCATGGCGACATACCAAAATGTTAGAATATCTCGTCAGGTGTTACAAAAAATAGAATGAATTCATTATGTTTATTGAGTACTGCGAATTTTTAACTCTGCCTCTTAGTATTTAGTTGGTTCACCCTTAGCCCTGATTATGGCCTCCAATCGACGTGGCATCGAGTCCGCAAGCCTCTTGCATTCTTCTCTAGTTATCGATTGCCAGGTTGTCATCCAACACCTCTTCAGTTCACAAAGTGTTCCTGGTTTACGCTTTTGGACCTGCTTAGCAATATTCCAAAGGTTTTCTATCGGATTAGGATCGGGAGAATTAGCTGACCATGGTAGTATTTCAATTTCATGAGCATCAAACCACGCACATGTTGCACGAGCCGCATGAACTGGAGCCGAGTCATGTTGAAAAATAAGTGGTTCGTCTCCATACAGCTGTTCTGCAAAATCCAGCATGAAGTATTCTAAGATTTCTTGATAAACGTGAATATTGACAGTTCTCTTTGTAAATGCAAGTAACGCCACACCATTTGCAATCATGCAACCCTACACTAACACAGTCTCCGTAAATTTGACCGATCACTTTGTAGAGCTTTCATGGTAAATTTCAGACTTTCTTCGCGAAACTGTAAAAAAAGCGTTGCATGGACTGCAAACGAGCAGCAAAGAGTGCTTTTCTCAGACGAATCAAAATTTTTAGTCATTTGGTAATTTTTTTATTTTCCTCAAATTCTTTGATGTTTTACATTATATTTTGGAGTTAAACTAATTTTTCTATTTGTTAAATTTTTCCAAACGAACCGTAAACTTATCCTAGCTATTCTATGCATGATACAAAAGATAAGGACGAATATAACTGAAATATTTCTCTGTACGAATACTTATAAGCGCCACTGTGTATCTTCTCCTTGTAATTGCTGTTCAAAGAAGGTATTTCTCTGAGGTACCACTTTGTCACATTTTAGGATTTAAATTAAAAACTGATTCCTACTGAGCTCTCAGTATTCCAGATATTTCGTTTAAATCGTCCGTTAGTTCACTATTTCATTCCTTAAGGGCCCGATAGTAGTGCGCGTTCTTATTTTCCTTTTAACAACGTTGTAGAAGCATTTTGGGTTTTTCTTTATTACTTCTACGGCATCTTCCTTTTCTCTCTCTCTGAATGACCCTCATTTAGAGCTTGTATTTCCCAAGTGATTCTCTCCAGCTTTTCTTGTGTCACTTTTCTGCCATTGTTGTCCGTGCAGTTTATTAATTTGGCACCTATTAATTATTTATCTTTTGTAGGATATTGTTTGGGTTTTGCTCTGGAAATAATTTATCTTTCTTTTAACTGTGTTTCCGGAACATATACATTTCGGAACACATCTTTTCTTCCAAGGTTATTAGCATCTCCTCGGTTGTTTTATCCTTAAGCTAGTCACACATTTGGGCTGGTACAGCCTGACCTAGACCAGCTGAAGTTGTATTGCATGGGTTGTAATGACAATACACACACTAGGGCTGGTACCAGCTTTCCAGCCCTAATGTGTGTATTGTCATTACAACCCATGCAATACAAATTCAGTTGGTGTAGGCCAGGCTGGAAGAGCCCAGCCCAGCTGAACCACCCACCAGCTTTATAGACTGTTTCCCAGTCTATTTGGGCCACATGTGATCTGATTTTTTCCCATTTTATAATCTTGGTCACAGCAGCGTAGCTACCCCTTTTTAATGTGTAAGCACCGAGGTTTGCAATGTCATTTCACACACTATTATATACAAGATACCACTAGAATATCTTTGACAGCCTTTAGTGTTAACTACAGTGTTGGAAATAACTTGTTTTTCACAATTAGATTTCATGAAAATAAATTTTTAAATGTAAATTAAATTTTTTCCCAAATCACTGTGGAAACACAAGCTTTTTTGCTTACGCCTAGCTCCGCCCCTGTTGGAGTTTAGATTAAACATCTCAAAATCTCTCTTTGGTGTGAGTATTTTTTTTAAGTGTGCCGTCAAACTGGTTCATATTTAAAAAATAGTGTGCTCTGATATACGAGGTATAAGATATATATAAGATATACCGTATATAAAAACCACAAGGAAAAAAGAAAAGTGATTCCAAATCATTTTTCTTTTTCCTTGTGGGCTTGCATCATTCATTCATTTCACGTGTTTAATTGTAAAATTCATCCCATATATATATATATATGTAAATGTGTGTGCATATATAAGAATTGACGATTGGTTAGGTTAAGTCGTAATATTTTCGTTAGTTTTAACATTTTATTGTTTAGGTATACGCGGACAAAGTTGGGGAACGTAAATTACATTGCTCCTATATAAGATATATATATATATATATTATATATATATATATATATATATATATATATATATATACCTTACATCTCCCTTCACCTGAGCCTACTTACACCGACACCCATAGAAAAATTCTCTACATAAGAGTGAAAAAAACTTCATAATAGAAATAACGGAACAAAAATAGAGCCTAAGCTAATTACAACGTGTGAACTCCTTATCTCCTTTTTGAAATCAAGGAAATCTAACTGTTAGAAGATGAAAAAAAAAGGGTACTACCGTAAAAAAAAAGAAAAAAGAAAAGAAAAATCAAGTCTGGGGAGCAAAAACTCCAAAACCGATAACATGAAGTTCATTCATAATAAAAAACTGGTAAAAAACCGGTAGTGGGCAGTAATTCTTAGAGAAAATGATATGTACTGATGTGAGGCCACAGGTGGAGAAACCTGTCCTTTGGGGAATGTTTTCAGATACCAACAAATGGTCTTTGGAATGCGGAAAAGGTTACGTCACCCACGATCTTTAGTTACGCCCTTAATTATTATGATTACTGGGTATTGAATGAACACACACACACACACACACACACACACACACACGCACCTCTCTCTCTCTCTCTCTCTCTTATACAAATGCATCTCAGTAGCAACAGCTAGGTCTGTTAGTTTTCCAGCCTCTCACAATTTCTTCCCGGGTAAAAAATGGTCTCTGACTTATATAAACAAAATCAGTGGTTTCGCGGAACCAGTTGTGAAAGCCAACTTTCGTATGGAGGGAGCATGCCCACTGTCAAGGTAAGATTAACGCAAGTTCAAATACGCTATGAATAGTACGTATCTATAAACCTTAGTCCTTAACCTTAGTTTGTTTCAGTCCCGAAGTGTTCATTCTGACAAAGGTCAAGTTTGTTATCTCACCTTGGACCTATAGCTTAACGTGGGATCCGACCCACGACCCACTAAGGAAGTTAGAAATTATCATATAAAGTGCGAGCGAGGACTCCATCTTCCGACCTCCCGATCAGTAGTCCACCGTCTTAACCACTAGACTACCTTAGGTGGTGTCGTGGTTAGCGTCGCTGACTACGAATCCATCGGCCCCGGGATCGAGACCCGGTGACGGCAGCCGGCGCGCAGCAAAACTCAGCTGTTCATCCTTCCACACAATAAAAAGAAAGTGGTTGATAGATAAATGGGTACCTTGGGTGGCTTAAGACGCTGGGCTGCTGGTGGGGCGTGGTTCGGATTCCACGTTGAACTGTAGGTCTAAGGTGGAGTGAAAAGTTTGACCTTCGTCAGAATGAACAATTCGGGCGGAACCTAACCAAAGGTGTGTGTGTATATATATATATATACACACACACATATATATATATATATATATATGTTTAGGGTTGTTTAATCCCCTTCGTAAATGCAAAGGTCATATGAGGAAGGGGAACTATAGCTTTAGGTGGGATCCGGACGATCTATGGGTCTCTACATCATCTATTCTAAACTCAGAGGAGGGTAACCCATCTAACTACTGAAGAGACCCAACTTTGATTAACATCGTTGATCAAATGGGAAGAGCAGTGTTGCAGCGTGGGCACGACGCAGCCCTAGATAGATAGAGAGATAGATAACGATATTATGTAGTTTCCTAATCTAAAAGTCTTTGAAAGTGGCATTGTCACTCCTCTCCCCCTTTTCGTACCCCGGGCATTCATAGTTAACTTTTTACCAACCAATTCAAATGGCCAAGCCAACTGTACGGTGATTTTATTAATCATATTTAGTTTTCTGTATTTAGTTCAAAATACTGTCGCTCGTCTATACCTTTCAACCTTTCAAATGTTCCGTGCGATGATTCCTCATTTCACGAAGGTCAAGCTTGTCGTCCCTCCTCTCGAGTTGGCCAGGTGAAGTAGAGAGTTGGTTTCTTGTACTTTCCACCTCACATAGCCAGGTACGCCCGGTTCACCTGGGATTGTTCTGAACCAGGCGTCTAATCTTCTTTTGAAGATGTCCACCGTAACACCACTCGTGTTCCTTAGTTCTTTGGGCAGCTGATTAAACATTTTTGATCCTCTCACATCAAAACTATTTTCTTTCAGAGTTAATGATGTTCCCTGTCTAGCCTTTAATTTGGGAACACGACACAGTCTTCCTTTTCTACTTTCCACTGTTGTTTGGGAAGTTACAGGGTTCAGAGTAAGATTAGGGACTAGTTTCTCCATTATTTTCCATGTGTAAATAATGGTGTACCTCTTCTTTTCCTTTCCAGTGAATATAGGTTTAATTCGCGTAACTTTTCCCAGTAATTTCCCAGTAATCTTTGCACCCATTGATCTTGGCTGTGAAACTTCTCTGAATCCCTTCTAGCTGTCTAATGTCTTCTTTTTTATATGGGCATGTTAGGACCGAGCAGTATTCCAACTTGGGTATGATCAGTGTTTTCAGTAGAGGAATCATTATATTCCTATCCCTTCGTTTAAAGGTTCTCAGTATCTGCCCAGTTATTCTCTTTGCTCTGTTTACTGCTATCTTATTTTGTGTTTCAAATTTCGCATCATCAGTCATTACAACTAAATCTTTTGCTTTAGAATTTCTCTGAATTTCCTGTCCATTTGGGGTATAGTACTCCATGGATTTTAGCTCCTCCCTTTTTTTGTACCTCAACAGTTGAAATTTCTCAGTGTTAAACTTAATATTGTTGTCTTCCTTCCACTTGTACATTCTGTTCATGTCTGTTTGTAGAGATCCTATATCTTCTGGGTTTCTTATTTTTCTACTGATCTTTGTGTCATCGGCAAAGGATGTTACTCTGCTGTCTCTGGTAACGTCCTCATCTATGTCAGTTCGCATGATTATGAAGAGTACTGGAGCTAATACTGTTCCTTGTGGTACTGAGTTGAGGACCTGTATATTACATCATAGTTTTCATTACTTTCAAGTGCATCAATAATGTTGTCATAGTGTTCGATTAGTTGTGATTGGCACCATCTACCTGATCGGAATCCATGTTAGTTATCATTTAATCTTTTTCGAGTTTCCAAAAAGTCATCGATTTTTCTCTAACTATATTCTTTCAAATATTTTAGTGAGATGAGATGTAAAAGACACTGGCCTATAGTTTTTGGTCTCGGATCGATCTCCTTTATATGTTGGAACTATGTTCGCTCTCTTCAGGATGTTCGGTATTTCTCCCGTGCCGAGTGAGCGTCTCCATATCCAATATAGGGCTCAGCGATTGCATTCTTGCAGTTTTGATCAGTGTGGAATTCCATTTGTCTGATCCTGCCGCTGAGTGTGCTTTTAGTTTCCCGATAGCTTGTGTAATATCATCTGTCGTAAAGTCGAAGTCCGTTATACTTTCCCCTTGTAGTTCTTCTTCAAAGAATGCGTTTCTATCGCATATCAGTTTGTCAGTTTTTGGGGTACTGAAAGATGATTCGTACTGAGCTCTTACTTTTTCAGATATTTCTGTTAGATCATCAGCTAAAGCATTGTCTTCATTTTCCAGAGGTCCGATAGTCGTGTGATTTTTCGAATTCCTTTTTTCAAAATTATCGAAATACTTTAAGTTAACCTTTATTGCTTCTGTAGCGTCGTCTTCTTCTTTAAATGTATGCTTCTCAATTAAGTCCTGTATGACGCAATCTATACTCTGCAGTTTATCATTTAATATTTATGATGTCGTGTTGTCGTCTTTGCAGTTATTTAATTTTGCAGTCACTCTTTTTCTCTTTTGAAACAATGACCTCTTTTGTCTCTCGAACCTGCTTCTCTTTCCTCTTTGTTGCATTTTTGCCACATGCCTTTCCACATTTTCCAGCGTCTTCTCCTCTCAGGTCATTAGCATCTCTTCCATTGTCTTGGACTTGAAGATGGTCTTCCAATCTATTACTTCCATACTGGATTGAACACCTTCCCAGTTTATAGCTTTGGAGTGAAAATTAAAAATTTCGAATTTGCTTCTTTCTGTTGTTCGTGTTCTTTCCTTTCCTGTTGCTTTTATATTGGTTGTTATTTCAGTAATGTTGTAATCCGATATTATAGTTGGAGATATTTCTCCGTTATCAATTAGGTTGCTGTTGTTTGTGAATACCATATCTAGGCAGTACTTTTTTCTTGTGTTTTCTGTTATTTCTTGTGTTAACATAAATTCATCGGCTTGAGCTAGTAGCATTTTTACCTGCTCCTGATCTTCCCGTGTCCTGGTGTATACATACTGTATATGCTTTCCCATCCTTTTATATTAATGAATGGAAAATTAAAATCACCACATAGAAATATATTTGGGGTTGGAGAATGCAGATCTTTTCCGAAGCTTCTGACCTCTGTAATGGAATCTGATAGTTTTGAAGTTGGCGTGTTCGAGGGTCTGTACATTACAATTAGCACCATACTTAATTTTTCAACTTTTGCTGCTGCACAGTGCACATTCTACGTAGCTGTTTGAAGTACTTATAATCATTTCTGTCATATGTCTTTCGCGTGTGTAAATAGCACGTCCTCCTTTACACCTCACTGTTCTGTCGGCTCGGAGTATGTTATAGTTGTCAATTTGTATTTCTTTTTTGTCAACACAGAACAGTTCACAGTTCGCCTAGCAGTCCTTTAGATGGGTTTCTGTGAGGCATGCAAAGTCTGCTTCGGTTTCTTGCATGAGTCCTTTCAGGTATAAAACTTTGTCCGGGGAATGGTATGATTTAAGGCCGTGAATGTTGGCTAGGATTATTTTTATTTTTTCTCTAGCGTTTTCGCATACATGTGGTTCCGTTTTCCAGTGGTGGTGCCGATTTCGTTGCCTTGTGATCCTCCAAGAATTTGCCTCGCTTTATCTTTGTCGGTACCCGTTGTCCCGGTGAACAGTGAACAGGAAATTTTTTTTAGACGTAGCCAACACAATTCAGCTGCTAAATACCATCCAGCAAATACAAAGTCAGCTGACAAATATAGGAATCCGAGAAGTGTCTTTGTGCGTGCCTTCTGTCCGGCTCTCGGATTCCTATATTTGTCAGTTGATTTTGTATTTGCTGGATGGTATTTAGCAACTGAATTGTGTTGGCTACGTCTAAAAAATGTTTCCCGTTCACCGTTCACTTGTTGCGTTTCTTTGAGGGTGGTGGTAACGGCATTTTTGTCCGTATTTGCACCTCCCACATTTTGCATACGTGTCGCAGACAGTAAGATGGTGGAACTTACACTTCTTTTCAAATTTGCAATATCCTCTTGTGTAATGTGGGTTACATAACGTGGGATATGCACAGATGCATTGCCCATCCCGATATCTGCAGTGCCCTTTTGCATAGTATTTGCAGATGATATTTTCTACGCTTCTCTTTCTTGTCATCTGATTATTTTCTGATTTTAATTTTGGTATTATCATTATTTTTATTATTTTCATTATCATTATCATTATTTTTACTATTATCGTTGTCGTTTCATACATTTCCTGTTTTTGTCGGCTGTTTATTTCCTACGTTTATAGTTTTTATCGTTTAATCATTTTCCTCGTTGGGCAGTTTTACTACATCGCAAATTTTACTTATCTCTTTTCTTTCTTTTATGTCTTCATTCCGTGTTATATTTTTATTTGTTCCTCTCTCATCCATCCGGTTTTTCATTGGGACATTTCGGGACTCTTGTTTCCCCATTATTCCCTCCTTTTCCGTAACACTCGTTTTCGCTTTTTCCATTTCTTTAAATACCGCAAAAGAGTTTACAGTTTGTATACATGCGTCACACAGGAATTCCCCCCCCCCCCCCGCCCGGCGATCTGTTTAGCATTCAAGACGAGGGATATTTTCCTATCATCTCAATTCATGAAGATTTAGACGTGCAGTTTTTGGCAGAAATCACATCTGATTGCCGCATTTTCAGTTGTTTCCAAATTACACAAATTGCAGATTAGGTGAGAATTTGAACCCATGGTCATACTGTTCATTAATTATCGTAAAAAGAAATACACACACAAATTTTTTCTTTTCTTTCTTTTTCTTTTCTTTCCTTTCGATGGTCACGAGGGTTTTATGACCTTTGCGTTTTGTGACCTTTTTCCTGCCTTGTTTCAAACTTTTCTCGAATGCCAACCGTATTATGATTTAAATATCTACGTTAAACTGGTGATAATTTATGTAAACTGTATTGCACTTTCTTAAATTTAACGAATTTCACCTTATAATTTAAATGCACGGATTCACTGATACTTTATACACTTTCGGGTGTAAACAAAATAAACCACCGAGAAGTTTATCTCTTCTTATTTGGATGTTAATGCAGAGAGAGAAATAAAGCGTCCATTCCCCACGAGGTACAAGTAATATATATATATATATATATATATATATATGTAGTGGCGCTCATAAGTATTCGTACAGAGAAATATTTCAGTTATATTCGTCCTTATCTTTTGTACCACGCATAGGATAGTTATGAAAACTTTACCGTTCGTTTAAAAAGATAAAAAAAAAAAAAAAATTAGTTCAACTCCAAAATATAATATAAAACATCAAAGAATTTGAGGAAAATAAAAAAAATGCTTAAATGCAGAAGTTTTCGTATATTTATTTACAAAATTATTTAATACTTTGTGTGTCCACCTTAGGCTTGAAGAATTTAAAATTTTTATCAGTAGTTGGCTGTTTATTGATTAGAGACTGTTGGCAATTCTGAATTCTAGGATTTTCTCTGTGAATCTTCATGGAAGACGGATTACTGTACAATCCATTAGTAAGAAATAGGTCGTTGTGGTAAAATGCTGTCTACAGATCTTAAGAGATCTGTTATTGCTGCACACGAGTCTGAAAAGAGTTATAAAAGGATAGGAGAACTTCAAATTCCATTTACGATGGTTGCTGCAGTTATGAAAAAGTGAAAAAGCTTTGGAACAATCAACACTCTACCAAGATGCGGATGACCTTGCAAGATATTAGAACGTACACCTAGATAAATTGAAAGAATGGCTACTGCGAATCCACGAGTGACTGCAATTGATATTTGTCAAACATTAAGACTAAGATCAATGTCCCTCCCTCTACTGTAAGTCGTTCATTGAGAAAGAATGGTCTGCATGGAAGAGTTGCACGAAGTAAACCTCTGCTACGAAAAGCGCACAAAGCTCGTTTAAAGTACCTCAATGATCATTAAAATTATGGATTTGCATTCTGGGAGAAAGTTCTCTGGACAGACGAGACCAAAATTGAATTATTCTGGAACAACGAGCAACGGTGTTTGGAGAAAATCAAATACTACATTCCAGGGAAAAAAACATCCTCCCTACGGTTAAACATGGTAATGGTAGTTTGCTCTTTTGGGGTGCTTTTGTGCTGATGATTCAAGAAAGTTTGTCATTAATGAAATAATGAATTCGAAGAAATATCAGAAAATTTTAGAAGAAAAAGTATTGCCTTCACTTTGGTAGTTGCAAATGGGTCGTAATTGGGTATGGCAACAAGTTAATGAGCCAAAACATAAACGTAAGAGAACCATGAAATGGATTCACCAAAAGAATTTCAAGTTTCTCGAGTGGCCCAGTCAAAAACCAGATCTCAATTTAATCGAAAACGTACCGTTCGATTTAAAAAAAAAAGTGTCCGCAAGAGAAACTCTTCGAATCTGAATGAATTGCAACAATTTTCTTTAGAAGAATGCGCTAAAATTTGTTCTGAGAGATATCGAAACCTCGTCAAAAAATACCCAAAACGAATCATTGAAGTCATTCAAAGCAAAAGGTGGACACACAAAATATTAAATAATTGTATAAGTAAATGTACGAAAACTTGCATTTTAACATAACTATCCTATGCATGGCACAAAAGATAAGCACCAATATAAATGAAATATTTCTTTGTACGAATAATTATGAGCGCCATATTTCTAAATAAATGTTTGTTAAAAAAAGGAATCCAGACATGAAGATAAACGCCATAGGTACCTAAAATATAGTAGGAGTTTATTAACCTTAATTAAACATATTCAGGGTAATATTCAACTTTACACAAATGTTGATTACTTCATAGACTTTGGTCTTTACGTCTTCAAGTATTTTAGGGTTTGGAGAATAGATCCTGTCTTTTATGTAAACCCACAGAAACAGTCAAGGGGTGTGAGGTCAGGTGAGTACTGGGTGTCTCAAAAGTCACTATCTATTTTGAAAAATAATGGGAATTACGAAAAACTGGTTTAAGACATGAAAAATATATTTATTTCAAAGTAAGTGCCACAAAGAATTAGTGCTATTTATTTATCTGTCTCCACATGGCGACCATCAGTGTCTCTACAGAGCTCAAAGCGATAAGTTGTTTCCCGGAACACACTTTCCAGCATTTGAGGTGTTATTTTCTGAACTGCATCGGTAATACGAAGTTCGACTACATCACTAATTCTTCTACCAGTGTACACCTTAGACTTAATGAAACCCCAGGCGAAACAATCTAATGGTGTTAAATCGGGTGAACGTGCTGCCCATGGTTGTGTTCCTCCACGACCAATCCAGCGACCGGGGAAGCGTCTGTTCAAGATAATCACGTACAATTATTGCATAATGGCACGGTGCTCCATCCTGCTGAAAAACTACTGTGTCAAGAATGCCATCTGTAAGAAGTTGAGGTTCGAGGAATTGTTCAAGCATGTCAAGATAAATTTATAAATTACACAAAATTCGAAATAAACCAATTAACTTTTTTTAAATACACAAATTTGCACCAGAAGTACATATCTTTATGCCAGCATAGCATTTTTTTAAAAAAACATCTAATGTCACCGAAATAGATAGTGACTTTTGAGACCCTGTATAAGGACCATTCCACGGGCTCATGAAGGAAGAATAGTTATCCGGAAAGATGCTTACTCAAAAAGTTACGAGTTTCACAAGCAGTGGGTGAAGGTGCTCCATCCTGCTGAAACCACAGTGAATCTGCGGAAATGCAGTTATTTTTTTTTACAAGACAAACGAATTAGTTGTGGTAAGTAGAAATTTTGTAGCATCTGACCATATAAATTTTGCTTTTCCAGTTCCAGTCTCATAAAAGTAGAGACCTACAACACCATACCACACAATAGCTCCCCAAATGTTGAGTTTAGCAACACTACGAAGGTTTTGCTTATTAATCTCCCTAGACAGATGTTCATAACACTCGTCAGTGAAGTGGATATGTTTCAAAAACTCAGGATCTCCTAGCTTTGCTAACATCACTGTTGTGAATTCCATTTCTTTTCGTTTTTGAACATTAGCTAGTGAAGCTTGTGAATGAATTTTATAGGGAAAAAAGCTTAATTCGGTACGAAGTATACGATACACAGATGTTCGTGAAATACCTACAGTATTTCCGCTGACAAACGTCGAATTGACTTCTGCGGATCACACGCAATAATTTCATGAACTATTCTTACGTGCTGCACAGTTCTTGTGGATCGTCGCCTACCACTATTGCCCTCGTATTACCCTTACATTTCCTTTTGTTTGAAATTTTGTAACAATTCGTAATATTGTCTTTCTATCGGGTGGATCTCTGCATCCATATTCTCTGCAAAATTATTCATTATTGCCCCGTTCGTGGTTGGGTGTCGACGTTATTAATACATGCCTGGCAGCGCGGACAGGAATATGTTTTCCAATCCAATTTTACTCTCTGCAGCCAAGAAACTTATTGTTTTTGCCTTTCCATCGATTTTACTTTATAATAACACTGGTCAACAAAGATTTTTCATCAGAGTACAATTTGTGTTGGCTAGATAGCATTTTTCACGCTGATTCCAAAACTGCATTCAGATTTTTTCTAGCACGTATAGTTTTCAAGATGAAGGCATATATATAACTACACAGATTTAACCATTTTAAATAGGCAAAATACTAATATTTCAACATTTGATTGTATTTATTTTATTGTGTTTTTTTAGTTTATTCATCTTATTTATTTCAATTATCTTAATTATACATCTTATGTATTTCAGGTGTGAGCTTTTACGTCTAGCAGCATTGTGATTCAGGCAACAACGCCGTGCTTTGTGTGTCAAAAGATCAGTCCAGTCCAAGAACTTGTTGTGTCAAGTTGGTGTACATTTTTTTTGAATTTATAGTTTGCTCAGGTCAGTCAACATGCCTCGACAATGTAAGAATGACCCCGACAAGTTCTGTTTCGTATGCGGCCAGTTCACAACTAAAACACAGCGACGAAGTATTACAACCGACATTAAGAAAATATACAAGCTATACTTTGGTTGCCATCTAGGTGACCAAGATAAACCATGGGCGCCACATCAAATCTGTTCTGGCTGTTCAAATGGATTACGTGATTGGCTTAACAAAAAGAAAGCTTCAATGCCATTTGCCATACCCATGATATGGAGGGAGCCGAGAGATCATCATGAAGACTGTTATTTTTGTAGTGTGAACTCAATGGGGTTTTCTGCCAAGAACAAACACCAGATTGTATATCCAAACTTGGATTCAGCACGTAGACCAGTAAAACATGATGAAACATTGCCCATTCCAATTCCCCCAAGTGATAGGCTAGATTCTATCATAGATGACATGGAAAGTGATGAAGGTGCAACTGGCGTTTCCGGACCATCTACAGAACCAGAGTACACGTTTGAAGGTAGACATTTAGAGCCTAAAAAGTTAACCCAAGGACAGTTGAATGATCTTGTTAGAGAATTATCGCTGTCTAAAGAGAAATCAGAGCTTCTCGCCTCAAGACTAAAGGAGAACAATTTACTTGAGAACAATGTTCATATTAGTTACTACTGAAAGCGGAATTTTGAATTAACAGTATTCTTTTCAGTAGATTCAGTAGACGGTCCTCTCTGTTATTGCCATGACATCAATTGACTATTTACAGCCATATCTCAGACGTATGTGGCATCTGAGTGGCGCCTCTTTATTCATTCGTCGCAGAGAAGCCTGAAAGCAGTTCTTTTGCATAATGGTAATATAATGCCATCCATCCCCATTGCCCATTCCGTCCATCTAAAAGAGACATATGACAATATGGATATACTACTTAAGGCAATCAAATACGACAGTCATCAATGGAATGTTTGTGGAGATCTAAAAGTTATAGGAATGCTTATGGGTATGCAGTCAGGATTCACAAATGGATATGTGAAAACTTTCTTGGAAGCAACAAGTCACCTGCGTATAAGGATGGAGTCAAGAACCTCCTTGATGCCTTCAAAGAAATGGAGTGTCGAATGTCGTTAAATATTCACTTCCTGCATTCCCACTTAGATTTCTTTCCTGAAAACCTTGGTGCAGTGAGTGACGAGCAAGGAGAGCGCTTCCATCAAGATATTCAGATGATGGAGAAGCGCTACCAAGGATATTGGAATGAAAGCATGATGGCGGACCATTGTTGGATGCTGTATCGTGACAATCCAGGCCAAATTTACAAAAGGAAATCACACTCACAGCGCTTTTAATAAAATAATGTATATATTCTTTATTTATAAGTACATTGAATAAAGTATATGATGTATTTGTTGTTTAGCATTCCTAAGTGTGATCTATACATCCATAAATTTTCTTATAGCAATGTCAAAAACTTAAAAATATCAAAACCAGTGTATCTATATAACTCTACGTGCTACAAAAAAAATAAAACCAGATTCGGAATCAGCGCGAAAAATGCATTAAGAAAAGTGTGATCATGTTTGTGATGAGAAAAAAAGTTTCATTTTGTTGGCCAGTGTAATGAGCGCGTCTTTGTCGCGAATTTTAAACAATTATTATGACGTTTACTCTTATTATAAAACACAACAAAGTTTTAATATTTAATCTTAAGTTTCACATATAAAAATTAGACTTCTTACGTTATATAATTACTAAAGGGAAGTAAGTCTTAATCGGAATTCAAATAGGCCTAGGGAAGTAAATAATATGGCCTTGCGCGAGACAAGAATAGGTCTAGGGCCTGGAGAAATGTCCCTTACGAAGGCCCTAGAGGAGAATTAAATTTACTTTACTGTCTCAGGTTCATCTTAAAAGTAAGCTCCATTTCCCACAGGCACGATTTGAAATATTAAAGTGAAAATGACATGGGAGGGAAAATGTAATCTTCTGATGGACTTTATGCGACCCTCTCTCTATGACAAGCTGTTCTCCATTCTTTGAATGAATGATTTGCGCTGCGATCTCTTTCTCCCTTTTGTACTTCGGCTTTTCAGCTCGCATTAGGGAAACAATTTTTACGTTCCTTTTCCATCTGAACCTGAAACTTACAAGTAATTTTAATTACATTATATTATGATTGTCACGAATTCCTAATTGTTCTATATTGTTCATTTAACTTATTTGACAATATTAACTGACTTAATTATATATATCAAGTAATATTTAAACAGCATATGAATGGAGGATTGGACGAAACGGGAGGTGGGGCATCAAGTGACTGATACTCCCACACATTATTGGTCGAACAACCAACGTCACATGTTCTAGTAAGAACATGTTGAAACCTTTTCGTATGGTTTCGTGCGCGCAATCAACAGCCTTTTCTGGGAATTAACTTAGGTCTTTTTGACTTTATATCATACTTAACTTATGTTTTTCATTCGTGTTGAAAATTTGACTACATTTTCATTTTAACAAATTCCCAATTATGCAATCCCCCCAAAAAATATATATCCAGTATATGTCTGTGTTTATGTTACTGAAATCACCCTAGTTTTCATTCAAATGCCTTTTTACTGTAATTGTGTGAAAATTTTGAATGAAATAAGGAAACTAAATGTCAAATTCGACTGAAGAATTTCCTCTCTATCAGTTCCAATGGGTTTGACTAAATTTATGAGGAAATTCCTTTCCATCAAACCATATATATTATATAATATATATATATATATATATACACAGGGTGGCCCAAAAGGTACATACCAACATTAACTTACATTTTCTCCGAAACGAATGAATAGAAAGAATCCGATGGAAATTTTCTGACACACTATGCTACTCACGCCATTTGTTTAACACCAGTTTGGAGAGAATGTCATTGGTTTGGACTACCGGAAGCACTATGGAAGTGGCATTGATTGACCTGCCTATTCGCCTGATCTCAACCCGTGTGACTTCTTTTGTGGGGATACCTCAAAGATAAAGTTTACCAGAGCAACCCAAAGACTTTGGAGATGAAATTATCGATTGAACGTCAAATCGTCGACATTCCGACAGAAGTTCTCCACAGCGTGGTATCGAATTTTGGAATGAAGTTGAGAAAAATCGTCGAAGTGGAGGGACATCACATCGAATACATTGTCATATAAATGGCTTGAGATGCTGATTTGAATGGCGTTTGAACTATCTTTGTACTCTCAATAGTTTTGGTGAAATAAAGACTTAAACTTGGTAGGTACCTTTTGGGCCACCCTCTCTCTCTCTCTCTCTCTCTCTATATATATATATATATATATATAGAAAGAGAGAAAGAGAGAGAGAGAGAGAGAGAGAGGGTTCACAACAGTAAATAGGGCCTACGGTGATTGTCTTGAAGAACAAATGGCAACACGATTCTAAGTATATTGATCCAATAAACCTGTTATTACTTGCCGACAATTATAATTATCAAATAAAAAAACTATATAAAAACCGAAATGTCTATTTACTTTTTATCAACCTTCTGTACATATATACTCAGGTAGTACGGTTGATCGACTGTTGATGTTATATTGTTCGTTATATCGTTGGTTATATTGTTGGTCATATCGTTGAAATGTGGTTGATATTTGTGACAGTTCAACAACTATATTGATGTACTGTTGATGCAACAATATATAAATAAATAGTACAATCAACATTCTCAAAAATATGTTCCTAAATGGTGAGGAATAATGTTGTTTCTGTATTTACTGAATAATGAATTTACATCAGTACTCATTTTCAACCCCATTTCGATATCGATATCGAAATTTGTATAATTTTCAGTACTATTTCGAAATGATGGAGTCACTATCGTTTCACTAATAATAGCTTGATCCATCAGCGAGGATAGATAAATTGGTACCATAGAACCCCCAAATGGGTTTAATATACCTTTATAGTTATTTTTTAGTTTTTACTGAGAAAGTACTTATTATTTTTCTTAAAATGCTGTATTTTTCTTAAAAACCTTATTATTTCTCTTAAAATGCTGTAATTGATTTATTTCCTTCAATAAAAGAGAATAAACTAAAAAGGGCGTTATTTTTGCCGCACCCGTTACCTAGATCAATCTTCAAGCTTTCTCGTTCAAAACCCAACCAATTTATATATGTATAAATTATATTTGTACATATTATATTGAATACTTTCTAATTTTTATCTTTATTTTGTACCAAAGGCAAGCCTGGTTTACAGTTTCTTTTAATTGACTTAATTTTAGGGGTAACTTATTTTTGTTTTTTTTATCTTGCTTTAAACATATATTAGACGAAACTATTTCATTTTAAAGGCATTTATGTTAATGTTTATTATACCGTTAAAGGAGAGAGAGAGAGAGAGAGAGAGAGAGAGAGAGAGAGAGAATCTCTAAAATTTCTTTTGTTTTTAATTAAAAACATATTATTTTAATTCCAAATACTTTTTTTGAAGTTGAAATAATTCTAAGTAACTTTTAAGTGATTTTTAGTTGACCAGAAATGTTGGTTACTTTTATTAGCATTTATAAATTAAAACCAATTCAATAACCAATAATTTTTAACTAAATAGAATTGTGTCATTTATTGCAAGGGTAATTGGTATTCATGCAAATATCCTATCTGTAATGCATTTTCATTATTATATACTATACTTTACTTTTTGAATATATGATCACTTATTAAGATGATGTAGGTGAATTTTGAGAAGCACTTAGTTAATTAAGTGTAACAACAAACTTTAACCTTTTTAAGTTACACTTATCAATGGAAGACGCTTCCATACTATTTCTTTATTATATAGACCTATACTTACTTTAAATAAAACCTAGTGTTGGTATCATATACACACACACACACACACACACACACACACATGAGGGTAATTGTAGTGTGTTCCTATATCAGTTCAATTGGTATTAAATTCCTGTTGCTTTCACCATTTAAGACAAAAGAAATCACTTGAAGGCAATAAAGAAGTTGAAAGTAAAGATCGGCTCCAAAATGTTTATCCAGAACACATTCCAAATAATGAACGTGTCTCCTTTTAAAACTCGTTAAATTACGTTCTGCATTTGTACTTTCATTGTGATCCAAAATATGATGTCAAGTTTTTCGTATAACTTCTTCAAGTTTTTTTGTAATTCAGTGTAAAATATAAAAAGAATGTATTTGAAAAGGGATATATATATATATATATATATATAATTATAATATATATATGTGTGTGTGTGTGTGTGTGACTTTCTCGCTTTCGTGAATCGAAGGCAATTCTTTACCTTTTATTGAATGTAGTTAATTTTGGTTTATTAATTGGTTTATATGACTTCTCACACGTCACTTTGTCCCACAAAAATGTCCATGTTTTTATTTGTCTGTTATTTTATAATGTATGTATATTTTATTATTACAGTTTTTTCAGAACAGTAACAGATTGGGGGTTTTTAATTTTATTTAGCATTTCGCATACATTTCTAAAGGTTGAACCCTCAAACACTGATCAAAAACGAATGGAATTCACAATATGGATGTTAGCAAAGCTAGGAGATCCTGAGTTTTTGAAACATATCCACTTCACTGACAAGTGTTATGTGTACATCTGTCTAGGAAGATTAATAAGCAAATTTTCGTTACTGGGGAAGTCACGTTAGCGCTCCAATAGAGCTTCCACGTAGTGTTGCTAACTCAACATTTGGGTAGCTGTTGTTTGGTATGATATAGTAGGCTCTACTTCTTTGTGAAAGAAACTGGAAAAGCTGTAACGATAAAGCAAAATTCATATGGTTAGATGCTACAAGATTTCTACTTACCACAACTAATTAGTTTTTCCGTAAAAAATAACTGCATTACCCCAGATTCAGTAGTTTCAGCAGGATGGAGCACCTCCACACATTGCTCGTGAAATTTGCAACTGTTTGAGGAAGATTTTTCCGGACGACTAAGCTCCATTCATGAGCCAGTAGCTCAGAATATTTATTTAGAAATAAGAACATTTTGGGAGGACACCTGGTGTGTGTGTGTGTGTGTGTGTATATATATATATATATATATATATATATATATTAAACGATACACAAATTAATGTTTAAATTAATTGAAACATTGAACCAAAACGTAAATTATTTTATATATATTTTGTGTCTTTTCTAATATGGGTTAAATTCACGTGCCGTGTCTTTTCCAATGTCCGTTCCAAAGTACTTCAGATACACATCTTTTACCCCGTCCTTTCTATCTCCTATTTAATATACTCCAGGAATGCGTCCTTCCTATGTTGTTTCCAATACACTTTAGATACTGGTCCTCTCTACGTCCTTTCTATGTCGTTTCCAATACACTTTAGATACTCATCTTGGTACTTGTAGGTTATCTCCCCCCTCACCAATTTTGACAGAATATTTCCGTTAAAACTAACGAAAATATCACGACTTAACCTAACCAATTATCAAGGGCGTACAGTTGATCTATTAGTAAATAGTAAATACTATTCCAGAAACAAACAATGTTATAATTAATAATAGATTAACTGTACACCCTTGATAATTGGTTAGGTTAAGTCGTAATATTTTCGTTATTTTTAACGAAAATATTCTGTCAAAATTGGGGGGGAGGGGGGGGGATAACCTACAAGTACCCTCATCCTTTCTGTGTCCTTTTTATTTCACTTCAGATACGTATAATTTTCATTGTCCTTTCCAAAGTACCTACCTTTTTTATTAAACTGTGGTACATTGTGGTACATTTTTCAGATTTTATTGATCCTGGTTCTTTCTGGGACGAGTTGCAGTCAACAGAGTTACAGTGGTCATCGTTACGATGGGCGGTTCCAAGAGGACAGCGAGAAACAGACCCCGACAGACACCCATTACAGTGTTTTTATCCATGTAAATATAATGTACATTTTATTCACATTTTAAGGTCTACAAAACTTCTTATAATTACCTTTGTAAATGAAAATGAAGCTAGGTTAAATTAGTTTTGATTAAATCAAATTTAATTAGGTTAGGTTAGATCATTTTGTTTCGTCGTGTAAATCTCTCTCTCTCTCTCTCTCTCTCTCTCTCTCTCTAGTTTAGTTCAAATTGTAATTTACTAACCCCACCCCTTAGCCGTATTATAGTTTTATGTATATAAATATTATAGGTAAATTTTCCTCTTTTAGTCGATCCAGCCTCAAGCTTAAGAGTGGACTGATAGACTCTCAAAATGTTATTAATTATATGTAGAATAGCATATCATGAGGCCAATTAAGAGGAGGCGATTGTAGACACCAATCGACCAGGGAAGTACTCCTGTTTGAGAGGTGGAGACATTAGGCAAGAGACAGGGAGTGCTGGAACTCCCGTTTCTCTTGTCACTGTCCTCCTCAGCTGATCTTTCTCCGTGTCTCATCTACCCTATGAGCAGTCCAGCATGCTCTCAAACACACGCTTCTCCCTCTATTCCTCACTACACATACATGCATCTTAAACACAACACAATCTTTTGAAAATTAAAAAAATTATTAAAAATAATATTTGTATTTTGGCTCTCTTCTTCTGTTTCTATGGGCAGTCATTTTTGCGGGCATACGTCCTTGGCCCCTTCTTCCTGTAGAAAAATGAAATTAACGAAGCAAAGCGTAGAAATACAGTTACAAAATAAGCAATAAATGAACAACCAACCATATTCTATATTTTTAGTTACACATTAAAATGTAAACGTGACCAATGCAATGGACCCATTTAAGTTTGCTTTGCTGCTCCCTCAGTGAACAATTTTTTTCTGTAGTATTGCTTTCAACTGGATATTAAAAACATGCCACTTGAAAGAGCAAATCCATGGTAAGTGTTCAGTTTGACTGGTTTTATTTAAGTTGTCTCATGATAGGATGACATATTGTTAAGATTGACAAGATATTTACCAGTACTTACATTTCACTTACGACGTTTAGTAAAGTTACGGACTTTCATATGTTCGTTTTTTAGATTATAAAAATTTTACAATCTTGATTAGGTTTGAAATGGTGATTCATTTATTAATATATATCATTATTTAAATATTATATAACACATTTATATATATATATTAGGGTGGCCCTTAGTTGTATGTGATTTTCTGAAATGAAATATTTTTCATCTCCCAACCTCTAAAGTTGTTCTAATCCATGTAAAAATGCTCTGTGTAAAATTTCAGCTCAATCAGACAATATTAAGATGGCCCCCCCCCCCCCAAAGGCCCTAAAGTTTCAGATTTTAACAATATTGATATTTTTTCATATAAAATCGTTTTTATCTTCTTTACAGTGTTTTATTCGAAAGAAATATAGAATATGATCGAAAGAGAATTCAATTTACAATAAATTTAGTTATAACCATTATTTACTTAAAACCAAAATTGGACGAGATATTCACGGAAATTGAAAAGTATCATAAGTGCGTAAAAAAACCGCTTCTGGAAGGTTCTAGAAAGTTCTGCGCCTGCGGCCTATATAAGCGGCGTAATTATTTGTTGTAAATAAAATTCACTTTCGATTATGCTTTGTGATTATTTTTCAAAACAAAGTTTGCAAATGAATTATAAAGGTTTTATATTAGAAATACCCATTACACTGGTCAACAAATTTTAAGGAATTTTTTGTATCTTTAATGAAAGTAGCCGATTCTTATGTATTTTTGCATGCTGACTTTGAAAATGATAGTGAAATTGTTTAATTAGTTCGCGTTTTTAAGATGATATGGTAATTATTGTGTAAGTACTGGTAAAAATTTATCCCACAACATATATGTATTTTAAGGAGCACACTCACTTCAATGTCGTTTCCTCTTGGCCTGTCTCTTGTACTCTGACTGTGTAGTGTCTCTTATTACTGACCAGCAGAAATCAGCCAGCATAGATGAATTCCACTTGCCCTGGTAACGTTTCTCAAGAGCTGAAATCTGCTGATGAAAATGTTCCCCATGTTCGTCACTTACTTCACCAAGGTTTGCCGGGAAAAAGTCAAAATGGGAATGGAGGAAATGAATTTTTAGAGACATGTTACATCCCATTCTTTGGTACGCCTTCAACATATTATCCACCAATTCATCTGCATTTGGAGCTCTGTTGTTTCCAAGGAAATTTTGCGACACTGACTTGAACGAGACCCAAGCTTCTTTTTCTGCGCCCTCCAAAAGTGTCTCGAAATGTTCATCTTTCATCAGATTTCGTATATGAGGACCAACAAATATGCCTTCCTTGATTTTTGCCTCACTGAGTCGAGGGAACTTCTGGAAAAGATACTTAAATGCCTTTCCATCCTTATTGAGTGCCTTCACAAAATTTTTCATAAGCCCTAACTTAATATGTAACGGTGGTAGAAGTATTTTGCTTGGCTCTACTAATGGCTCGCACGAAACGTTTTTCACACCTGGCACTAAACGTTCTCTTAGAGGCCATTCCTTCCTTTCATAATGCTGTGACCTAGCACGGCTGTCCCACTCGCAAAGGAAGCAGCAGTACTTCGTGTAACCCTGCTGGAGACCAAGTAACATGCCAACCACTTTCAAATCACATATGCTCCATTTGTGAGCGTTGTAGTTTATGTGGTGAAGCAGATATTGCATATTTTCATATGTCTCATTCATGTGGACAGAATATCCAATTGGAATGGCAGCTTTTTCGTTTTTGTTATGAAGTAGTACAGCCTTAAGGCTTAGCTTAGAGGCATCAATGAACAACCTCCATTCGTCATCTCTGTATGTTATATTTAGAGCATTCATTAAACCAACATCATCTGTACACACCACGAAGTCACCATGTTTGATGAAGAAAGTCTCCAACGTGGATTGCCTAGTGCGGTACATGGATATTTGGACATCATCATGAAGAAGATGCCACTGTTGAAGGCGTGAGGCGAGCAATTCTGCCTTAGACTTCGGTAAGTCCAAATCTCTGATGAGGTCATTCAGTTGGTGTTGGGTGATTTTATGCGGTTCTGTAGACAGTTCACTGGGCACAAAGTCGGTATCTTGTGATGTTGTGGGATGTGCAATGTCTTCATCTGTACTCGTTACAGGATGCTCTTCGTCATCCAAATCGAGGGTGTCTGAGGAGGTAGGAGGATTGGGCACAGGTATGTCTTCGTTATGGGGCACAGGTCGAATGGCGGATGGAACATTAGGATACTTGAGGGTCCATTTTTTCTTCTTACTAATTCCACGTAATGGCGGAACCATGCAGAATAAACAGTCATCCACGTGGTTACTTTGTTCCCTCCACACGACGGGGATGCCGAAGCCCATTGACCTCAGTTTCCCATTGTACCACTCAAGTAATGTAGTTGCACATGTAATGCAGCATATATGCGGCGCCCACGAGCACATTCTACAGTGTTGCCATATGTTATGCTTCAATGATATATTCATTTCAATTGGGAAATAATGAAAACAGGGCACCCGTGTATCTTCTAAACGCGAAACAATCATGCAAAATGAAGGTCATTTTCGGATTCAGCGACGTCGAATTACTAAAGAAATGATGGTTTCATCGAAGATACATTTTGGCTGTTGATTAGTGAATTATCGGTGAATTTTGAAACTTTAGGGCCTTTGGGGGCCACTTTAATATAGCCCAATTGAGCTGAGATTTTGCACAGAGCACTTTTTTATATATTGGAAGAAGATTAGGGGTTGGGAGCAAGTAATTTCAAAAGTTGAAAAATAAGGGCCACCCTAATATATATATATATATATATATTTTATGCAGGAAGGAGGGGCCAAGGGCGAATGTCCGCAAAAGCGCCTTCCCCCCATATAGAAGAAGGAGAGAGCCAAAATCAAGGTTCAGGGTTTTCGAGGTGTCTGGACGCTGTGCGTTTGAAAGATCGGAGGTCTTAGATATGGGTAAAGATGGATTGAGAAAGCTTGTTCCAGAGTACACAGGTTAAGTAGATGAAAGATTGAAAATATCGATTAATCCTTGCATTAGAGAGTTGGACAGAAAAGGAATTAGAAAATGTCGAAAGTCTGGTGCTGCGTGCTCTCCTTAAAGAAGGAGGCATGTAGTTAGAGTGTTCAGAAGAGCAATGTCCGTTATAATAGCGACAGAAAAGAAAGAGAGATTGAAGACAGTTATGATATTCATTATTAGATGAGACATCCTTTCCATTCAGCACTGAATATTTGTCTTAATAACATGATAAGCTATAAATATACACAAATACAACTCGTCGAAGTTGTTAATTGATTTCAGAACTTTTCAAAGAAAACCGAATTATTATACAAAACATAAGAATTGCAAAATTACGTTACAACAATACGTTAAATTATGGTGGAAGAGTAACTAATTTATTTTTAAATTTACATATCTTAAATTAATTATTTGTTCAAATAATTATTACTGTTTATAAAATTAAACAGCTGATTTTAAGTGTTAAAAGAATTTATTTTAAATATTGTTAATTATATACAACCATTTATATCATCATTTCTACTTTCAAATTCAATGAGGGCAAAAAGTCTATACAAAAATATACCTGAATATTTCTAATTAGATTTTGACACACATGTTAAAATTTGAACAAGTTTAGAATATGTTTATTTCTGCACAAAACTGTTCAAAATTAGATGTATTTTTCTGAAAATTTTCTACTACTGCCGATACTTGTCTAAGGAGGCTGATGAGTTCAAAGTTTATCCATCTGACAGATTTTTAACCCTTTCAGTGTTCATTTTGCACCTAACGTAACGTAACCTAACCGTAGCCACCTCATACAAGTACGTATAAAACACAGAAAGGATTAAGAAAATGCCCCATTTTCAGTGCAGCTACGTTCTTTTGCTCGTTTGCAATCCCCATCCAACATGCTTTATGTAGCTTTAGCCAACGTTTTAGTGTCAGTTGGAGTTATAATATTAAGGCTTAATTCTTTCAATTTTAATATTCTAGAATTCTACACATAAAATTTGTTGACTGGAATTTCGCTGTTAAGAATTCTTTTTATTCTACTGTCTTTCTCTCCATTCTAAATTTGACGATACAACACTTTTTTGTCAAATCTTATTTAACCCCAACTAGTACTTCGCGGACGGTTCTTCTGAAGGATATAGCTTTTATCAGAAGAAACTACACCACACGCACTTTGCATCAAAAATAGAGGACGTCGTGGCGAATAGTTTGATGTAAACATCGAACAAGTTCGTTTACTACAAAATATTTAGATCAAAGTTTATTTGGCCATGCCTCTTGTCGGCATGCTTCTTGTCGGCAGCACACAAAAACAAAATTTCGGCTATGTTACAATTTCTGTTGTTTGTACTAAAAAATAATAAATAGTTTGGTGTATCTAGTCAGACTACGCTTGTACAAAACTTTAACTCTTTTGTGAAATCAAGGAAAAGCAAATCACTCCATAGATTTAAAAAATACACAGCCATAAAAGTTTTGGACTTCACATCCAAAGCCAGTGAAACCAAATTTGTGAGGCTGTACTCAAAATGTAAGTGATTCATGAGCCTAAAGTAAGTGTTAAGTTCTCAATGCCTTAAAAAAAAATTGTTCAAAAGGCAGGATCAGCGATAATTTCGAGCAAAATTTGTGTTTAAAACAAAAAAGCCTACAAAAATCATGGAAAAACACGTCTGAAAAATATGTCCTGCGAAAAGGCAGATCTTTTTTGTGTGTATAATAATAAACCTTAAAGAGAAGAGGACAAGAATAAATAAGTGGTAATTTATCTTCACAGGTTTGTCAGTGTATATTTACCGAAAACAAAACTACACCAAAAATCATACTACTACTACTACTACTTTGTTGTGCCTAACCATTTGCTATGGGGTACATACCAAAGTAAACAAAAATACAACAAAAATAGTATACCATTTGAAAGCTTTATTCAAACTGAATATAAAAACGTATCAGTATCTCGTATGCTTGCCATTACCCTCACGTACAGCTCTCAGACGTTCAGGGTATGATAAAAAATCTCTGGCATGTTCAAGTTCTTAGAAGATAGTTTGAATGTGTTGAAGGAGAACCTCTTGAGAATATCGGTTAGGACCAAGTTCCTTTTGCATCAAATCTTCCACTTGGTCTTTGAAAATCGCTCCAAAGTGTTCTGCTACATTCAGATCAGGCAAATTTCCTTGCCAGTGAATCTGATTAAAGAAATCAATCCCAGAGTCTCTCGGAAGTTGTTGGGTGGCATTTGCACAGTGGCATAGGACACTATCACCAAATAAACCACTTTCAAGGTGTCTATTATATTTTGTGGATCGGAAAGAAATGGGGTGACATTTTTTGTAAGAATAGTCTGCCGATAATATGCACAATCTCATGAAGAGCCTTTTTTATTATCACTCACATCATTTTCACAGCAATGAAGCAAATAAATATTCAATGCAACGAGGTTTTTTGCAAAGCTGTTGATAATGCTCATGGGCTTCAATATCTTCTAAGGAAAGTAACCACACTGTGTCATTTTGATAATTTGGCAGACGGACAGTCAAAACGAGAAATTCGTTACTTGGTGCCAGGTACATGAAGTCATCTTCACCCCGCAGGCGCAGATAATCGCAAAACCAAAGTCGATTCTCAATGTTTGTTGGGGATATCATTGGCTCTGGGATCACATTGAAAGGCTTCAGTCCTTGCCTCATGCGATATCGTTGAACACTGAGCAGTCAACAGCCTTCTTTCGCCTCTCCAAGATGATTTTGGCAATTTGAGTGCAACTTCGTCGCCTTTTGTTACTGCTTTCAGTCTCAACGCCTTTGCTCTCCTGCAAAGTACGAGTTGTAGCCCTTCCTTCAATTGTCAGCCACCGATCTTTAATTACGATAAAGTTTTTGGGCGATCCACTTCCTATTGATGAAAGTTGCACCTGCTTTCACTAGTTCTCGATAGGCATTTGCTCGAATTCGGTATACCACACGTTGTTCTTCACTACCTCCAACGACACCAGCCATCGCCACCTTCAGTTATTGATCAGAAGTCACAATGAAATTATCCATTAAAACAAGGGTTTTCAACCAGAGTACATATTAGATTTTTCAGGGGTACAGCTGTTAAAATACGTGTTTTTCTCGTTTTCTTTTCCTTATATATATATATATATATGATGAAAATAACAACGAAGGAAAATAAAACACGAAATTGTGCTCAAGCGCTTTCGTCTAATGACATCCTCGGAACACTGAAATTAATCACAAGATTGAGACTATATATAGATCACAAAGAGAAAAACAAAAATAATATGACTGGTGCAGAAAATATTTTAGGAGGAGCATACAATTCATGTAGAATAGCTACCACAGTTTTAGCACCTTGCCATTCTTATCAAAATCTGTTCTGAATGAATTCAAAATAACAGGATCGAGCGAAAAAAAGGCACTGGCTAAGGTTGAAATTGTTTGTAAGTTGAATAATGGTAGACTCAAGAATGTTTCTATTAACAATGTTGCTTGAGTGAAACAAAACTGAGGAATTACTCCAGTCAATACAATGGGACAACTCTGACAAATGGACAAAAAGGGCATTGGACGACTGTCCCTTTCTAACGGAATAGTGATGTTGTTTTACAGGGGCACAGACAAAAACTCACTGGACAAAAACTCACCGGACAAAAACTCACCGGACAAAAACTCATCACTTAAATGCAAAAGAGGACAAAAACTCACCAGACAAATGTTTTTGCGAAATACATACACTCTAGTCTAGATCTTAAGATCTTAAGATCTCAAGATTTTAGACTCATTGTAGATAATTACTCTTCATCTCTCAAATTGTTCATCTTTCAAATTGTTCTGTTTTTAACCAACCAACCAATATTAATTTTTCACCAACCTACCAATCTTTCGTTATAAATTAATGCCCAGTTAGGTCAATTGAATGCCCGGTTAGGTCAGTTGAATGCCAGGTTAGGTCAGTTGAATGCCCGGTTAGATCAACTGTACGCCCTTGACGACTGGTTAGGTTGTCATGATATTTTCGTTAAAAACACATTAATTATTTAAAGTGCTCTAACATGTTTGTTTTTCATTTCTCCAAAAAAAGAAAGTTATTTTTGAAATCAGTGACCAAAACTACATTAGTATACCGATTTGGTTAAAACAGAACAATTTAAAAGATGAAGAGTAATTATCTACAAAGATAAGGTGAGTTTTTGTCCAGTGAGTTTTTGTCCTGGATTCGTTTTAGACGCGTGTTCAAGTCTTTTCTCGTCTGTCCAGTGTAAAAGAAGTCACATTGTTGACAACCAAATTATAGATAACACTGTGTAACACTGATTCTGTTTATATAGAATTTTTTTATGTTTTTATATGCATTTGTGGGCGCTGAGTCCAAATCTGGCCTTGATTTGCGTGTATCATCAATGGTTTCAGAGATAATCCATTTTTCATGTTTTACCAGTATAATGTTATTATGGGCGCAGCAATATCAGAATAATCAGGAATTGTTGAAAACAATCCGGATGTTCGTTGACAGTTTCTTGCTCTAGAAATTGCCCAAAACTTCCACTGTGCTATATAAAGAACGCAGAGTCTGAGAAGTCAGTAAGTGTGAGCACACAAAGAAAGCAGGTTGTTTGTCTGATGGTTACCAGCACTGAGGTACTGTGTTTCTGTGCTTCTCTGTGCTGACGATTTGAGTGTTATCGATCCTTTTTTATTGCGAACATTATTTCAGTGTTGTGAATACATCTTTTTTCTGGAATCTCTAATCTGGTGCAGATTTAATAACTCTTCTCTCTATATCTGCAGGTTATGATTAATGTAGTACAGTTTGGTAAAGAGAATGGCAACTAGAGCTTGTAAACACTCGCCGGATATATTCTGCTACGTTTGTGAGTATTACATAGGCCCCAAGCAAGTATCGCACAAGATTGTGAAAGGCACCAAGTTCTGGATCACGTATCAGCTCTATTTTGGTATGCCTATGGGTGACCAAGATAAGCCCTGGGCACCCCATGTGATCTGTGGAAGCTGCCGCTCCACACTTGAAGGGGGGCTGCGGGGAATACGCAAGGCAATGCCCTTTGCGGTACCCAGAATATGGAGAGAACCAAAGAGCTACCACGACGATTGCTACTACTGCATGGTAGATGTTTCTAAGTACAGGAAAGTTAAAGGAAGGCAGCCTCTTCAGTATCCAAGCATAGCGTCGTCCATAGCTCCTGTACCACATGGCGAAGGTCTTCCAATACCACGTCCACCAGAACAGGTATCTATCCATTACTTTACCTTCTGTATTTACAGACTGTGGGTCATTATGTGTCAATTTTTCTTAGTGCTGATGCTCTTCTATATATATAGCTATACCTATATTTGTTTCTTTGCTTTGCAGGTTGAAAATGAGGATGCAGCTAACTCATCTGAGATGTCGGCTGGTGAGGACAGTCATGATGAAGAATATACAGTAACTTTCAGTACAAACCCTCACTTTCCAAATCAGAGGGAATTGGACGACTTAATTAGAGATTTGGGTCTGACGAAATCAGGGTCTGAACTTCTGACCTCCAGACTCAAAGAGTGGAATTTGCTTGGAGAAGACTGCAAGAACACTGTATACCGAAAGCGGCATGAAGAGTTTGCAAGGTTCTACGATGTCAATGGCTCTCTCTGTTATTGCAGCGAGGTTAATGGTCTATTCACAGCTATTGGGTTAATACATATACCCTCAGAGTGGCGCCTGTTTACTGACAGCTCAATTCGGAGTTTAAAAGCTGTTCTACTCCACAATGAGAACAAATATCCATCTATACCAGTTGCACATTCTGTTCAAATGAAAGAGGACTATGAAAATGTCAAACAACTGCTCACTGAAATCAGGTATGAACAATATAACTGGGACGTGTGTGGTGATTTCAAAATGATTGGTTTCCTGTTAGGTTTACAAGGAGGGTTTACTAAATATTCATGTTTTCTTTGCCTGGGATAGCAGGGCTTCAACTGAGCACTATAAAACAGTTCAGTGGCCTCCACGTGAAGGATTGCAACCAAGAAAGTACAATGTACTCAGGGAACCTCTTGTGAAGCCTGACATAGTTCTGCTACCACCTCTCCATATTAAGTTGGGTCTAATTAAGCAGTTTGTAACTGCGTTAGATTTTGGAGGGGAAGTTTCCCAACAGATTCGGGTCATGTTCCCTAAACTCTCTGAGGCCAAAGTCAAGGCTGGCATCTTTGTAGGACCACAAGTCAAGGCGCTGTTGTATTCAAAGAACCTTGAAGCCAAGATGACTCCGATCGAAAAAGAGGCTTGGTGTGCTTTTCGTGATGTGGTTCGTGGGTTTTTAGGCAACCATAAAGCACCAAACTATAAGGAGTTTGTGTCAAACTTGATTAAGTGCTATGGCAAAATGGGGTGCCGTATGTCTTTAAAATTACACTATCTGCATTCACATCTAGACTTTTTTCGTGATAACCTGGGCGATGTGAGTGAAGAACATGGCGAAAGATTCCATTAAGATATTCAAACGATGGAGAAAAGGTACCAGGGCCATTGGGATGCTTCCATGATGGGAGACTACGTATGGTCGCTGATCAGAAAGGATAAGAATGTTCATACGCGGAAGTCGCGTTCTTCAGTGCATTTTTAAGGAACGCACACTGCATAACGAGGCTTGTTATTCTCTTATCGGTTCTCCTCATGATATATATTATATCCTTTGCACCATTTTGGGTTTGTCAAACAATTTTGGCTCAGTAAACCTTAATTTCCAATAGTGTTTTTATTTTCAGAAAATATTTATGTTAGCCTTCTTTATATACTTTGCCATATGAAAAGTGTGATAACCTATATTTTTGAAACGGTTGATGATAGAGCAAAACCAATATCATTTTTGGAATCAGCGCCCCGAAATCATTAAGAAACGACAGAAAAATCACAATAAACAGAAATTTTTTCAAATTTTGTTACCTAGTGTAATGCCTGAATTATTGGTAGGACTATTCTTTATTATGACATTTTTCATAATATTGTCATATGAAAATACAGGGTGTGTGTGTGTAAAGTAACGCAAGTGAAGAGACAAATCTAATTTGAACTGGTTTAAACTGGTTTCAACTTGTTTCAACTTGTTTTTTAACTTTTAAAAACATTTTCAACACCTCTTATAAACCTTACTATCGAATATACAACTGTTATAAAGTTCATGCAATAAATATTACTTGTACATGTTCACTTGCGTTAATATAATTCCAATCAGATTTGTCTCTTCCTCGCGTTACTTCACAAACACACACCTGGTACTGCATTAATGTTCAAAAGTTTAAGTACATTAGCAATGCCTAAAAAGCCTGAGAAAAATGGAAGTACTAAAATATTCTTCGACAAAGTGCGAGGGTTATTTACCACACGATAGAAGATTCGTTTTGCCTTGTTAAGACAAGATTCACAAAAAATGCAGGTGGGTAGTACAAATCGCTTCCAATATTGTTGATTTTTCTAACTCAACATCCATGTATTCCGAACTGACGATCTAAGAGCACGGAGAAACATTGAAGAAAATATGACTTTCTTGATAGGGGTGTCATGTCCGGAGTAAAAGTATACGTAGGATAAATTGTTTGTTTTTTCCGATAAATGCTAAACTTAAAACTTGGGCTTTCCTTATGTACACGCACATCCAAAAACGAGATTGAGTTGTCTTGTTCCACTTCTAAAGTAAACTTAATGGAGGAGACTCGCTTATTTAACTGAACGAGAAAGTCATCCAGGTCACGCCTCATGAGCCAGATACACAAAACATCGTCGATGTACAGCAACCATGTGATGCCAAATCCATATGTGGAGTTTTTCGAAGTAACTTACATTCCGAGAATCGCGGCGGTTGGTTAAACTAATTTTTATATTTGTTAAAATTTTACAAACGAACGATAAGGATAAGAACGAATATAATTGAAATATTTCTCTATACGACATACCTAGTTTTAGTGTGCAGTAATAACCAATATGCGCAGTAATAATTTAAATTTGTGCAGTGATAAATTAGGTTCTATATCGGATATAGAACCTAATTTATCACTGCATAGATTTCCAATTCATCACTGCACAAATTTAAATTATTACTGCGCATATTGGTTATAACTGCACACTAAAATTAGGTATGCTATACAAATACTTATGAGCACCGCTGTAAATAAAAGTAAGTTACCAAAAGTACTGTTTCGCGTTTCCCTACTTTTTTAGTTTTTAAAAATTGATTTCGGACAAGTGCATTTAATATTTGTTTGAAGCCGCACAAGAAGAGAGAGAGAGACCAACACCGAAACTTCAGTGAGGTCATTGAAGTATATATGAGTTATGAATTTCACAATTAACTCAATATGAACAACTGTTACAAATTTCTAACTTTTCATACACACATATTTATAACAGCCCTACAGAAAATTTTGTCCATATAGGGTTAAACACGTGAAACTAATAAGTGATACACACCCACAAGGAAAAATGGAAAACGATTCTAATTTTTTATGTATTTAGTAAGTACTTGTTAATATTTTGATAATCCTTCCTAACTATTTTGTTGACGCTGCTTTTTGCCTTGTCCCTTCATTACCTGATGAGTGTGTTGCTAAATACACGAAAGACCTTGAAATAGCTGTTCATGTTTCCTTGTGGGTGTGTATCTCATATATATATATATATATATATATATATATATATAGCACGCGAGTTCCCACGGATTTTTGCAGGTGAGACCTAACTGCCAAGAACACCGAGAAATGACGTTGCATTTTCGTATCTTTAATCATCAATACTCACCTAAATGTAGGAGAGGATTTCACTTATGAATGTGAGAAAGTTTTTTTGATCAATGTACACTAATTAGCTTTTAGAATTTCTTCATTTATAGGATTTAAACCGAAAAAAACTTTATTGATAACTAAAGTGGGCGAAATCTCTTTACATAAATATCAAAGAGACTAACTGTTTTTATTTGCTTTCAGACTCGTCCTAGATACAACTTCTCGTGGTCTGTAGATGATACTTACTACAGAAATTACTACGGTCATAAGGAGTTGCGCGACGGCGACAATACAGAAGGAGTTTATTATGTTCTCCTTCCTGATGGTAAGAACAAAACTGTAAATTATTATGTCCGAGGAAACTCGGGGTTTGTTGCTAATGTAAGGTACGCGCAACATGCAGATGTTATCCCTCAGTCTTATTTGAGCTCAAGAAATCTTTATGGAAGTCGAGGACACAAAAGTGGACGTCTTATATCTAATTTCAGTAGAAGAGAAACTGATTTTAAAATTTTAGAAAATCAGAGCGGAAGTCTTAAATCTAATTACAATTTTCAAGGAACAGATTACAATTTAAAAGATCAGAGCGAAAGTTTTGAATCTAATTACAATTCTCAAGAAACCGATTACAGTTTAGAAAATCAGAGCGAAAGTTTTGAATCTAATTACAATTTACAAGAAACCGATTACAATTTAAAAGATCAGAGCGAAAGAATTGAATCTAACTACAATTTTCAAGGAACCGATTACAATTTAGAAAATCTGAGCGAAAGTTTTGAATCTAATTACAATTTTCAAGGACCTGATTACAATTTAAAAGATCAGAGCGAAAGTTTCAAATCTAACTACAATTTTCAAGGAACCGATTACAATTTAGAAAATCTGAGCGAAAGTTTTGAATCTAATCACAGTTTTCAAGGACCCGATTACAATTTAAAAGATCAGAGCGAAAGTTTTAAATCTAACTACAATTTTCAAGGACCCGATTACAATTTAGAAAATCCGAGCGAAAGTTTTGAATCTAATTACAATTCTCAAGAAACCGATTACAGTTTAGAAAATCAGAGCGAAAGTTTTGAATCTAATTACAATTTTCAAGGACCCGATTACAATTTAAAAGCTCAGAGCGAAAGTTTCAAATCTAACTACAATTTTCAAGGAACCGATTACAATTTAGAAAATCTGAGCGAAAGTTTTGAATCTAATCACAGTTTTCAAGGACCCGATTACAATTTAAAAGATCAGAGCGAAAGTTTTAAATCTAACTACAATTTTCAAGGACCCGCTTACAATTTAGAAAATCTGAGCGAAAATTTTGAATCTAATTACAATTCTCAAGAAACCGATTACAGTTTGAAAAAGCAGAGCGAAAGTTTTGAATCTAATTACAGTTTTCAAAGACCCGATTACAATTTAAAAGATCAGAGCGAAAATTTTGAATCTAACTACAATTTTCAAGGAACCGATTACAATTTAAAAAAATCTGAGCGAAAGTTTTGAATCTAATTACAATTCTCAAGAAACCGATTACAGTTTAGAAAATCAGAGCGAAAGTTTTGAATCTAATTACAATTTTCAAGGAACCGATTACACTTTAGAAGATCAGAGCGAACGTTTTGAATCTAATTACAATTTTCAAGGAACCGACTACAATTTAGAAAATCAGAGCGAGAGTTTTGAATCTAATTACAATTCTCAAGGAATCGATTACAATTTAGAAGATCAGAGCGAAAGTTTTGAATCTAACTACAATTTTCAAGGAACCGATTACAATTTAGAAAATCAGAGCGAAAGTTTTGAATCTAAATACAATTCTCAAGAAACCGATTACAGTTTGAAAAAGCAGAGCGAAAGTTTTGAATCTAATTATAATTCTCAAGAAACCGATTACAGTTTAGAAAATCAGAGCGAAAGTTTCGAATCTAATTACAATTTTCAAGGAACCGATTACAATTTAGAAGATCAGAGCAAAAGTTTTGAATCTAATTACAATTTCCGAGAAACCGATTACAGTTTGGAAAATCAGAGCGGAAGTTTTGAATCTAATCACAATTTTCAAGGAACCGATTACAGTTTGAAAAAGCAGAGCGAAAGTTTTGAATCTAATTTACAGAGTAAAGAAACTAATTCTGGATTAGGAAATCAAAACATAAAGTTTAATTCTAATTTCAATGGGCAAGGAGCAGACTTTAGTTCAGAAAACCAAAAACAAACTCACGGTACTCAAAGACAAAGTTTTCAATTTAATTTCGGTACTGAAGAAAGAGACAGCTTGGAAGATCAAAATAATGGCAGAGGAATTCAAGGCGGAAGTTTTGAATCCAGTATCCACAGTCAAGAAAATGATTCTAGTCCAGAAAATCAAAACATAAGGTTTAGCTCTAATTTCAATATTCAAGGAACGGATGTCAGTTCAGAAAACCAAAAACAATCTTACGGAACCCAAAGCCAAAGTTTTCAATTTCATTTTGGCAGGGAAGAGAGCGACAGTTTGGAACATCAAAATAATGGTAGAGGAATTCAAAATGAAAGTTTTGAGTCTACTTTATACAGTCAAGACACTGATTCTAGTTTAGAAAATCAAAGAGTAAGATTTAATCAATTTCAAAGGACGGATGTTAGTTCAGAAAACCTAAAACAAACTCACGGAACTCGAGGCCAAAGTTTTCAGTTTAATTCTAAAAGTGAAGAGAGTGACGACTTGGGATACCAACACAGTAGTAGAACAACTCAAAGTGGAAGGTTTGGGTCTAATACCTATAGCCGAGAAACTGAGTTTCGTTTAGAAAATCAAAAAGGCACTCAAGGGGCTCAAAGCGGAAGATTTGGTTTTAATAGCCACAGTCAAAAAACTGATTCTAATTTAGAAATTCAAAGCGTAAGATTTAGTTCCAGTTTTACTACTCCAGCAACAGATTTCCAGTTAGAAAATCAAAAGAAAACTCACGGGCAGCAAAGCCAAAGTTTACAATTTAATTTTAACAATCAAGAAATCGACAGTTTAGGAAATCAAAGCCAAGAAACTCAAAGCGAAAGCTTTAGATCTAATACCAACAATCAAGAAATTGATTCGAGTTTAGAAAATCAAAGTCTACAACTAAGTACTAATTACAACAATCAAGGAGCGGAATTTAGTTTAAAAAATGAAAAAAGAACTCAAATATACAAAAGTATAGGTGTAAAATTAAATTTCAATGGTCAAGGAACCAACAATTTAGAAACTGAAAACGGATCTCAAAGCGGACGTTCTGAATTTAATTTCGCTAATCAAGGGACTGATTTTCGTTCAGAAAATCATAGCGAAATTCACAGAATTCAAAGCACTGAATATATTTCTCCTATCCATTCTGTGGGTCAAATTCAAAGAGGAAGTAAAAAAAATAAAATTAAAAATGAATATCTTGAACATCCAAAAGTAAGTGGGAATGAGGAGCTAAAGAATAATAGACTGTACATTTACCGACAAGAGACTGGAATCAGTTCAGGAAATCAAAGCGGAAGCCAGGTCGAAAATCAAAGAATTCTTAGTGAAAAAAGAATTCAAGGAGGTCAAAGACAAGACCAGAGTAATGGAAGACAAAACTTGGAATACAAGTTTAATGCCCACACAAGAGGTCAAGGAAGTGAGAACAACGTTGAAAATGGAAATCATGAAATTCAAGGCAAAAGCATCAGGCCTAATTTTAGCAGTCCAGTAGTTACTTCTACTTCAGTAAATAAGTTTAGCAGTATAAGTCAAGGAAACAAAATTCGAGGTGAATATCCTGGACAGTCACAACTCGGTGAAAATCAAGCACTTCATAATTATGGAATATACATTCCTAGACAAGTGTCTGGATCTAATTCAGGAAGTCAAAATCAAGGAATTCTGCGTCACTTAGGATTAAATCTTTATAATCAAACTAGAAGTCAAGGAAATGAGAATAGGATTCAGAACGGAGATCAAAGCGGGAGATTTAGATCTAGTTTCATTAATCAATTATCTACTTCTACAGCAAATCAGCTCAGTAGTCTCAATCAAGGAAGTCAAAATGGGGTTTCTAGTCCTAAAACTTCGTCTGCAACTGAAACTTATTTAAGAAACAGGGCGTTTATATTAGAAACTTTAAGACGCTTGGGATTAAACTACAATTCCGGTACAAAAATTATAGCTTTCGTCAAAAATAAAAATGGAGGGAAAGAATCTTCAGATGATTCTCACAAAAGGTCGGAAAGAAACTACAACCAGCTTACAAAAATAATTTCCAATTCTGATGAAAGACTACCCCACTCCTTTAACGTTGAACAAACTCAACAAAATGAAAATGTAGAAATAAAGAAAATTAAATTCCAACCCATGTTTTCCGACGACAAAAGATCCCAGTCAGAGTTCTACCGGCAAACATCCAGTTCACAAGAAAAGAGACCGGATCGGAGAATGAGGTTTCATTCCGATTTCTTCGAAGACAGATCTCAGTCAGAATCACAAGAAAGAAAATCTGGTGGTAGGATAGGGTTTTATTCTGAATCATCCGATGACAAAAGATCTAAGTCAAAATTCCAAGGGCAAAGTTCATATCAGCAAACATCTAGTTCAGAGGAAAAGAAATTGGGTGGTAGAATAAAGTTCCATCCTAAGATTTCCGATGACAGAAGATCTCAATCAGGCTTTTATGATCAAAGATCGAATTTGGAAGAAGTGGAATCTGTTGGGAAAATAAGGTTTCATTCTGAGTCATCCATTGACAAAAGATCCAAGTCAAAATCCCAAGGTCAAAGGTCTTATCAGCGAACATCTAGTTCAGAGGAAAAGAAATCGAATGGTGGGATAAAGTTCCATCGAAAGTTTTCCGATGATGAAGAATTTTCATCAGATTTCCGTGGTCGAACATCCAGGTCAGAAGAAAACCAACCTAGTGGTAGATATACGTTTCATTCTGAGTTCTCTGATGATAGAAGATCAAAGTCAAATTCCCAAGAGCATCGGTCTTATGAGCAGACATCTAGTTCTGAAGAAAACCAATCGGGTGGTAGAATAAAGGTACATTCAAAGTTTTCTGATGACAGAAGATCTCAATCAGGCTTTTATGATCAAAGATCAAATTCGGAAGAAAGAAAATCTGGTGGTAGAATAAGGTTTCATTCTGAGTCATCCAATGACAAAAGATCTAGGTCTAAATCGCAAGGTCAAAGGTCTTATCACCGAACATCTAGTTCCGAGGAAAAGAAATCGCGTGGTCGGGTAAAGTTTCATCGAAAGTTTTCCAGTGATGAAGAATTTTCATCAGAGTTCCGTAAGCAAACATCCAATTCAAGAAAAAACAAATCAACGAGTAAAATAAATAGTCATCCAACGTTTTCCGATGAGAGAAGATTTGGATCAGGCTTCCATGACCAGCGATCGAATTCGGAAGAAAGGAAATCTGGTGGTGGAATAAAATTTCACTCTGATTCCTCTGATGATAGAAGATCTCGGTCAAAATCCCAAGAGCAACTGTCTTATCAGCAAACATCTCGTTCGAAAGAAAACCAGTCGGGTAGTGGACTAAAGTTCCATTCAAAATTTTCTGATGAAAAATTTGACTCAAACTCCCACGACCAAGGATCGAATTCGGAAGAAAGAAAATCTGGTGGTAGAATAGAATTTTATTCTAAGAGTAAGTCATCCAATGACGAAAGATCTAGATCAAAATCCCAAGTTCAAAGGTCATATCATCGAACATCTAGTTCAGAGGAAAAGAAATCGGATGGTGGGATAAAGTTCCATCGAAAGTTTTCCGATGATGAAGAATTTTCATCAGATTTCCGTGGTCGAACATCCAGGTCAGAAGAAAACCAATCTAGTGGTAGATATACGTTTCATTCTGAGTTCTCTGATGATAGAAGATCAAAGTCAAGTTCCCATGAGCAACGGGCCTATGAGCAGACATCTAGTCCAGAAGAAAACCACTCGGGCGGTAGAATAAAGGTACATTCAAAGTTTTCTGATGAGAGGAAATCTGACTCAGATTTCCATGAGCAAAGATCAAATTCGGAGAAAAAGAAATCTGATGATAGAACAGGGTTTCATTCAAAATCCCATGAACAACTGTCTTATGAGGAAACATCTAGTTCAGAAGAAGACACATCGGGTGATAGAATAAAGTTTCATCCTAAGTTTTCCAATGGCAAAAGATCTCAATCGGACTTCCATAAGCAAAGATCGAATTCGGAAGAAAAGAAATCTGGTGATGAAATAAGGTTTCATTCTGAGCCATCGAACGACGAAAGGTCTAAGTCAAAATCCCAAGGTCAAAGGTTTTATCAGCAAGCATCTAGTTCAGAGGAAAATAAATCGGGTGGTAGAATAAAGTTTCATCGAAAGTTTTCCAATGACAGAAGATCTGAATCAGGTTTCCATGAGCAAAGATCAAATTCGGAGAAAAAGAAATTTGATGATAGAATAAGGTTTCATTCAAAATCCCATGAACAACTGTCTTATGAGGAAACATCTAGTTCAGAAGAAGACACATCGGGTGATAGAATAAAGTTTCATCCTAAGTTTTCCGATGGAAAAAGATCTCAATCGGACTTCCATAAGCAAAGATCGAATTCGGAAGAAAAGAAATCTGGTGATGAAATAAGGTTTCATTCTGAGCCATCGAACGACGAAAGGTCTAAGTCAAAATCCCAAGGTCAAAGGTTTTATCAGCAAGCATCTAGTTCAGAGGAAAATAAATCGGGTGGTAGAATAAAGTTTCATCGAAAGTTTTCCAATGACAGAAGATCTGAATCAGGTTTCCATGAGCAAAGATCAAATTCGGAGAAAAAGAAATTTGATGATAGAATAAGGTTTCATTCAAAATCCCATGAACAACTGTCTTATGAGGAAACATCTAGTTCAGAAGAAGACACATCGGGTGATAGAATAAAGTTTCATCCTAAGTTTTCCGATGGAAAAAGATCTCAATCGGACTTCCATAAGCAAAGATCGAATTCGGAAGAAAAGAAATCTGGTGATGAAATAAGGTTTCATTCTGAGCCATCGAACGACGAAAGGTCTAAGTCAAAATCCCAAGGTCAAAGGTTTTATCAGCAAGCATCTAGTTCAGAGGAAAATAAATCGGGTGGTAGAATAAAGTTTCATCGAAAGTTTTCCAATGACAGAAGATCTGAATCAGGTTTCCAAGAGCAAAGATCAAATTCGGAAGAAAGGCAGTCTGGTAGTAGAATAAAGGCTCATTCTGAATTTTCCGGTGATAGATCTCGCTCAAAATCCCAAGGGCAAAGGTCTTATGAGCAAACTTCTAATTCCAAAGAAAAGAAATCGCGTAATAGAATAAATGTCCATCCGGAGGTTTTAGATGATAGAAGATCTGAGTCAGACTTCCATGAGCAAAGACCGAATTCGCAAGAAAGAATATCCGGTGGTAGATAACGCTTTATTCTGAATCCTCCGATAACAAAAGAGCTGAGTTAAAATCCCAAGGACAACGTTCTTATCAGCAAACATCCACTTTAGGAGAAAAGGAAGCTGATAGTGAAGTAAGGTTTCACCCAAAATTTTCAACTGAAAATGTAAACGTATCTAACTTTAATGAAGGGAAAATAAAACTCAACATCAGGATGCAAAATAACCGTCATTCTTCAAACGCTGAGAAAAGTTTGAGAAGTGGCGTACTCCATACCAGTTTCAGAGTAAAATCTGAAAAAAGTGAAAATTCAAATTCGCGTTCAAAGTCCGGGAAAAGAAAATTTCATACCAGATTTGCGGGCCAAGATAGTCGGTCTAGCTCTGGAAAAGCTAGATCCCAAGTGTCAAGTGTCAAAACACAAAATTTTAGAACTGAAAATCAAACGCGAGTTTTCAAAATCAGTTCGGGTGTGACAACGATAGGAAAAATAAAATTCCGCCCGATTTTGAAAAGGTCTAGAATTCAAAACCAAAACTGAGACTTAAGAACACTTCTGGAAAGGTAAAAAAATAAATTTTTCATCTCAATTTTTATCCCAATCTCGGAGAATTTGATACAGTTGTACTCCTGTTTTTAAAACTATCTAAAGCGATATGGATCCACGTATCACATTTAGAGACTCTAGTCTTATTTGATACTGTAACTAGTTTAAGCATTTAATGTAGTTGAAGTTTGCCTCTGTTTTTTAATACTTTAATAATTATGAACATGTTGATATTTTAATTCTGAATAAACAGAAAACATTATTTCATAGATTCACAAATGAAGTCAGATTGCGTGCATACTTTACATGCATAGTTGGAAGCATTGCATTTTGATGATATAGAGCTATAAATATATTTCAGGTATATTTTTATATTCTTTTAATATATGTTGTTATAAGTCTTGTTTAATATCTGACATAGTGCTGTCAATGTTGTTACTATATTTTCTGTAAAGATTTATATTTTATTTCTATATCTTTCTACTTTTTTTAATATGCTGTGCATATTATTGACAAAATTGTGGCATTTTTTTTTATATATGGTACGGTACTTTTATAGACACGGTAATCGTTATATACAGTACTTTTATACACAGTAGTTTCTATATACGGTACTTTTTATATATAGTACTTTTATATGCAGTACTTTTATATGCAGTACTTTTATATACGATACTTTCTATTTATGGTACTTTGTATATATGGTACTTTTTATATGTGGTACTTTGTAAATACGGTAGTTTTTATATAAGTAGTTTTATACACGGTACTTTCTCTACACGGTACTTTCTATACACGGTAATTTTATATGAGGTACTATTTATATACAGTACTTTTATATATAGTACTTCCCCAATGCAAGTAATAAATATTGTAGGGAAATTTTTGGTACTTAAATACATGGTCCCTAAAATATTTTTATTATATGAAAATTTTTTTATATTCATTGTAGAGAGAGAGAGAGATATTTTTAACGTAATTTAAGTGTACAGTAATGCATTTCGATCCATATTACAGTGCATTGTAAAAATTAATTTATTGAAACAGTACTGAAATGACATTGTACAGTAATAGAATACTTACAGTAATGTGAACAAATATATAAATTAAATTATAAAAGAATACACAATTATTACCTTGAGGAAGGCACTGTTGTTATAGGTCGAAATAATAGGTTATTTTAGCTCTGTTATTTAGTTTTAATAGAGCGTCTCGTGGCTCGATCGATTAGGGTTCGGCTGAGTTGTGGGTTCGAACCCCAGCATTGCCTAGAAACATGGGCAGTTGTCTTTTCTGTATTTCACGTTGAGACGAAGCGGCGGGCCGGCCACTCCCTTTTAATTAACTCTGGCCTAGGTACCCTAGGCTGGGGTACGTAACCCTCACTTCCCTGGGGATGTAGGACAGGGATGTTTCCTTACCTTTATAACCTTGGTTTTCCTTCCGCCCGAATTGTTCATTCTGACGAAGGTCAAGCTTGTCACTCCACCTTAGACATACAGTTTAACGTGGAATCCGAACCACGCCCCACCACGGGCGGTCAGAACTTACAAAGTCCTCGCCCGGACTCGATCTCACGACCTCCCGATCAGTAACCCAGCGTCTTAACCATTAAGATACCAGTGTACCCATTTATCCACCAACCAATTTTTTTATTGTGTAGAAGGATGAACAACTGGGTTTGTATTATTTTTAAGATTTTTAATTTTTTGTTTAAAATTCTTTCATAAAATTAAAAATTTAATTAAAAATATGACCTTAAAAAAAAAAAAAAAAAAAAAAAAATATATATATATATATATATATATATATGGGAATGAACTCAGAATGGTTCCCTGAGGTTTTTTATGATACACACAGACTGCATGGAACAAGGAACTCTTCTAGGAAAATTAAATCCACTATAGTCCGAATAAGTAATGGTAAATGACAAATACTATAGTTTTTTCTTTTTCATGATGCTAGCCCGACGTGGGCAACGGGTCACTCGCAAAGAGGTCCCAAAAATATAGCTTCCCTCACCAGCTATCTGCAAAGCAGATAGGATCCAGCTTTGGGACAGGATCTAGGGAACCTACCTCGCAACCACTCTTCTAGCCAATTTATTACTACACCCCTGATTCCATGAGCCTTAGTTTTTTTAAATGAGTCTTTTGTGCGGCACGGTGTCAAACGCTTTTTGAAAATCTAAATACACTACATCAACCGCCCGATGTCTATCGTAAACGTCAACCACGCTTTGGAAAAATTCTAAAAGATTAGTTAAGCAAGATTTGTTTCGCCTAAAACCGTGCTGCGTATTTCTAGATCCTGTCCCAAAGCTGGCATAAAGAAAGTGGCATAAAGAAATGTTCAATAAATCCGTAATTTTCATTAGTTTTCTTTGAAATCCGCTCACCATATAGGAAATTTACTTAGGTGTGGGGTGTGAAAAAAATATTGAAATCTGACCATAACTTTGGATTTTACAGCCAAAGTTCGAGGTCTCCCTTTTTTTTTTGCCGACCCGATATATATATATATATATATAATATATATATATATATATATATATATATATATATATATATATATATATATATATATATATATGGGATGAATTTCACACTTAAACACGTGAAATGAATGAATGAATGATGCAAACCCACAAGGAAAAAGAAAAACGTATATATATATATATATATATATATATATATAATGTAATGTTATAATGTTTCAGACCAACAAAGACCCAAGGATCCACTCATGGCTGGTCTACCTAACTGTGTTCGTAATTGTGTATTGTGTATGTCCCCCGTGGTGGCGGAGGGGACCTACAATTTTACGTGGGTTCCGAACCACAAGAACATAAGAAATTTATGTAAAAACTGCCTGTACATTGGCAACGACCAATTTTTACCAAACTAAATAATTATCAATTTAAAACTAATTAATTATCGATTTAAAACTAAAGATAGAATCTCTGGATCCAGAGGATCAAGTTATAATAGACTACTATCCACAAATATGTTACACTCTATATCTATTTATAACCGACATGCAAATATATCAGATCCAAAGAATCCAGTCAATTTCATTACGGTATCCATCAATACCAGTGCCTTGCCAACCAAAAATAAGTCACGGTCCATATCGATTGCGGACCAAGTCAAAATTTACAACCATATACATTACAATATATATACTTAGGAGGAAAAGTGTAGGTGTGGCTGTAAAGACTGTACAGTAATGTGGAAATGTGTGTGCATCCATTTTGGGTCTCCCATTTCAAGGTGTTTGTGGGGCAAGTGAAGTTCATGAGTTTTTCAATACCTCACAGTACTATGGGGGGCACCGCTCGGCAGAGGAATCTCTTTAAATGGGGTGTGTAAGGACAGAGAGTATCCCCTAACCCAAGATGCTGCCTCCCTATATCCCACAACACTTGTGTTGAGCTGTGGGATCTATCACCACAAAGCCTTAATTTGACTACCTTAATTAAACTATACCCAGTCTATCAACATATGCGTCTAATCGATTTTTAAACATGTTTATAGACGTGCTACTAATTACTTCTACCGGCAAACTATTCCAGCTATTTACTATTCTGTGCGTAAAAAAGTTTTTCGCAACTGCTGTCTCGAACCTTCTACTTGTCAACTTACACCCGTTATTTCTAGTCCTATTATATTGAGATATTTCGAAAAAGCTATCTCTATCTACGTTATCGAACCCATTCATAATTTTGAAAACCTTGATTAGATCACCCCTTAGCCTCCTAGTCTCGAGTGTAGTCAATTTTAACTCCTTAAGCCTATCCTCGTACGACTTTGACCTAAGCGACGGAATCATCTTAGTTGCTCGTCTTTGAACTCTTTCGATTTTGTCTATATCTTTGCGCATATGCGGATTGCAAAATTGGACCGCGTACTCCAAATGGGGTCTAACTAATGATTTATAAAGAGGAACTATAATATCGCGCGATTTGTACTCAAAATTTCGAGCTATAAAACCTAACACTTTGTTCGCCTTATTGACCGCTGCTGTACTTTGTTTCGCTACTTTTAAATCACCAGTGACTATAACTCCTAAATCTTTTTCCTGCTCTACGCTTGTTAAATCTTCCCCTGACATACTATACGCAAAATTACCGTTACGCGAACCTATATGCAAAATTTTGCACTTATCAACGTTAAATCTCATTTGCCATGTGACTGACCAATCAACGATTTTATTCAGATCTTCCTGGATTTTACCTCTATCTTCGTCATTAATCGCCCTACCACCCAGCTTCGTGTCATCCGCAAACTTTGAAACTGTACTGACTAGGCCGACATCTAAATCGTTAATATATACTGTATATAAGAAAAAACAAGGGGCCCAATACAGAACCCTGAGGAACGCCACTCGCTACATTAGCCCAATACGACTCCGCTCCATCAACGACCACCCTCTGTTTCCTACCTCGCAACCACTCTTCTAGCCAATTTATTACACCCCTGATTCCATGAGCCTTAGTTTTTTTAAATGAGTCTTTTGTGCGGCACGGTGTCAAACGCTTTTTGAAAATCTAAATACACTACATCAACCGCCCGATGTCTATCGTAAACGTCAACCACGCTTTGGAAAAATTCTAAAAGATTAGTTAAGCAAGATTTGTTTCGCCTAAAACCGTGCTGCGTATTTCTAATTAGTTTATGCAATTCTAAGTGTTCGACTATACGATCCCTAATTATTGATTCCAGTAGCTTACCTATAACAGACGCTAAACTGATTGGCCTATAATTTCCCGCCGCACCTTTATCGCCTTTCTTAAAGATAGGTGTTATGTTTGCTAACTTGAAATTATCTGGTACGCACCCCTCAGAAATAGACGCATTAAAAATCTTTGTTAGCGGCACAACAATGCTATCTTTTAATTCTTTTAGTTGTATGGGATATATGGAATCCGGCCCCGGTGATTTACGCGTTTTCATTTTATCAATATAGCGCATTACCTCCCCTTCACTAACCACGATATTATCCAAAATATTACCATTATCAAAAGGTATTATGTCTATGACCGTAGGGATATTCGTTACATCTTCTATAGTAAAAACTGACGTAAAAAATTCGTTTAACAAGGTAGCCATTTCCTTGTTTTCAGAAACTAGATCTCCGTTTACATTTTTCAACGGCCCCAAGACACTTTTTACTGGATTTCTATTATTGACGTATTGAAAGAATCGCTTGGGGTTTTCTTTACCGTCACGAGCTATGGAGATTTCAAATTCGCGCTTGGACTTTTTTATTACACTTTTCGCTTCATGCCTTAGAGATATGTAGTTGTTTCGAACCACAAATTGTCTTTATCGCACTTATGTAGCCTATAAGCCCTATCTCTACTCTTTATAATGTCTCCTATTCTAGAAGTAAACCACAAGGGCTTGTTGTTTACTTTCGCACGCTTAATTTTGTACGGTACACATTCCTCATTTATAGTCCTAAATACTATTTCGAACGATTCCCACATTAGTTTTGCGTTGGAGTTCCCCATTACGTTTTCCCAATTGACGTGTGACAATTTATTTCGAAATTTACAAAAGTCTGTGTGCTGGAAGTTAGGAATTTTAGTCGAGTTAGTTGGTTTCGAGTGACTTACTGAGAGGACAAACTCTACCATATTGTGATCGCTATTGCTTAACGGTTCTATTACTTGAAGATCAGTAATTAGCCTATCATCCGTAGTTATTACTAAATCTAAAATACTGTCCAACCTCGTAGGTTCCCCAACCTTTTGAATAAGAAAGCTATCCTCGAGAAAATTAACTAAACGATTACCTTCCGCGTTTCCCTGCATTGTATCGTAATTCACGTTGGCGCAATTAAAGTCACCCATAACTAAAGCCTGCTCACTACCGATTATTCTCTTTAGTTCACGATATAACGCTTCGTCCGTATCAGCTGTTTGATTAGGGGCCTATATATAACCGCAACAACAAGTTTGAAATCGTTCAATTTAAGTTCTGCTATAGTCGAATCTATCGGTTCTGGAATTGTGTGCTTTACTTCTATAACGTTCGCAATATTATCTTTGATATACAACATAACACCGCCTCCTCACCTACCTATTCTGTTTTTAACAAAAAGTCTGTAACCTTTAATTTAATACTCCCCTACAAAGTCACGTGTTTCAGTGCTAATCCACGATTCATTTATCGCAATTAAATCATAGTCTTTACAAGCAATTAAAGAAAAAATTCGTTTATTTTATTTCGTAGGCTACGAGCATTTAAGGATAGAACCTTCAAATTGTTTGTAATTGCGACACCTTCGCGAGCGCAGGAGAAATTTGTGGAATTTACGCTGGGACCGTTCGAGTTACGACAGCCTGAAAAGAAGAGACAGTATTATGAAATAGTCTTCCTAAACGCGCAGCTCCAACGTCATTAAGATGAAGTCCATCTTCGAGGAACAAGTCCCTCCTGCCGTAGAAACTGTTCCAAAAATCCGCAAAATGCACTCCTTCTTGTTGGCAAAGAGACTTTAGGTTATTGTTAATATAGGTCGCCTTGCTGTAGAAATCGTTTCGTTGGATAATTCGAGGAATATACCTGTTAAGACAATCTTATTAGTTTTTTCCTTTAGTCACTCTAGTAAGTCCCTGTACCTAGCCAGCAGTTCTTCCGATCTAGAATTTAAAACGTTATTAGTACCGACATGAATAACATACGTTGTGTCCTCGGCGGTACCCTCTGTAAATGGTCAACACTATTAGTTATATCCTCCACCCTTGCACAGTGTAGCAGTAACGGCGCCTACGACGAGCGTTTCTCCCACAGAATTCCTCGAGCTGCCCTCGAACAATGGAATCGCCAACGAGTCGTATTTCCGGTTCATCAGCATCTTCGAAACCTAAAACAGAAAACTTGTTGCTTGTTATTACTGGTAGACAAGTCTTAGGTTTTCTCAATGGGGCTCCATTACGCACTCGAACGAAGGGTTGGGAACTAGGGGAAGAGAGAGGGCTATTAATACTATTTATATTATTAGTAGAAACTGAGGCAGGAGGGGTCGTAACTGGAGTCTCAAGGGATTCTAATTTTGCCGTCAGGAGCATCACGCTTTCTTCAAGCCTCACCCTGGCCTCCCTCTCACGTTCTAACTCGTTCCTCAGGACTTCCATGCTTGAGCACCACCTGCAAACTAACTGTTCATTATTATTAGCCGTTGTAAACGCGTAAGCGGCAAATTTCCCTTCACAGCGACTGCAAGTACTTGACGGGGGTGCCATGCTTTTAATTAGTTAAAAAGCAAAAAAAAAAACCGAGCGTTTGGAAATTAATAAATTACAACGTAGGGTTACCGCGTGCTTATTGTGCCGTCACCTGCGAAAACTCGCAAAAATGTTCTTGAAACGCAGAAACAGGTTCTTGTAACAATTTTATGCTAAATGAATATATAATTAAGCTACCGACGAAAGATCTGTTAAAGAAAAAGTATTAAATGAAACTTATCTGACCGCTGTTCGACTGACTTAATTCCTTTTATCCCACGGTAAGTGACCCTTCGGGAGGTCAGGTAGAGTTTGAAGGGAAAATGAACCTTAAGAAACCTCGTTTCTGATAATTTGAAAAACAACAAGGGCAAACCAAGGGAATTTCAACCTTATGAAACCTCGTGTAGTAACAGATTCGGGAACAAACAAGGCACTAGCCTTGGTTTAGTCAAGTAATATAGTAATGAATAAATTCAATAAATGAAATATATTCGTTAATGAATGATTAATAACACGAAGTAATTTAGTTAAGAATGCACCAAACACTATTTTTTTTATTTTTTTTTAAAGACACTTGAACGAAAACCACTTATTCACTTGGTAACACTGGACACTCGATAAAACACGTCTGTTCACACACATCTGGTTGCTTTTTATAAATACTGTAGGTCATAAATATTTGGAAAGGTTAAATTGTTAAGGACACTTATTAAAATTAAGAAAATATTTAATAGAGAGTATTAATCATTGAAGAAGTCCCAGAAATTGGCACAGCGTTCAGGAAAAAATACATCTTAATGTGAGATCGAAACCACGAGTCACTACATCATCTGGACGCAAAGGACAGTCAACCATCCAATTACTGAAGAGACCCAGCATCTAACGGGAAGCGGCGTTGGGACATGACCACGACGTAGCGCTTCTTGTTGTGATTGATTTGGTAGCATCAGTTCTTAAGCTAATTTCGAAAGTAGAATCCATGTGGGGGATAATGAGGAACAGGAACTGGCACAGCGCTTAGGCCAGTCTAATGTGGCCGATTGCACTACCTCTTGTATTATTATTATTATTATTATCAGTACCATAGGGCGTCGAACTCCCGACCTCAGTGTCTTCATTTCGCTTACAGTGAAACGGCGTTACCCACTGACCTACAGACTCTGGCTCCATATGGGAAAAATCATTTAAACTATCCACAGAAAGAAATTGGAATGATTTTGACAATTTGGATTATCAAATACCAACTTCACTTCATCGGAAATAATCCGTCATTGTTTTAATGCTTTCTTTATCGTAATTATTTACATTATTTTTAAAATTTTTCTGATCTTACAAAAATATTAATCTCTTTCCATAAAGTTTTTGGGGTTATCAATTACAAAAACTTTATTACTTAAAGACTTCATTTCTTTCACAATACTTGACAGTAACCTTGGAATAATTTTACCATCTCTTCCTTGGCTTATGCCAGGGGTTCCCAAATAGGGGTACGCGAGAAGGTTCCATCCTGGTATGGAACTAATTTTCACATGGAAAAGTACTCTCAAAAGACTGTGTAGGGGCTACACCGTCTTTTGAACAGTTCTGAGTAGGCGGTACGGGGCACTTGCTGAAGCCATCGAGGGATACGTAGCCGAGAAAAGGTTGGGAATCCCTGGTTTATGCAATTATCCATGCTTGACTTTACAGTTTTACATTCATTCCAGAAAATTTGGTATTGACACATTTACAATTTTAATTTTGTCATTCCACCGTGAAATTACATATTGCTTTATTTCGTAGAATGAAGGAGAATTTCAGTTACGTAGTCGCATCACTCGTGTATAACATGTTAACCCGAGACCATTTTCGCAATAATCCATACTCTAATACGGTGTCTCCCAACCTTTCTTTTGGCTCAAAGCACCCCAGTTCTATCTGTTCTTCTTTCGCGGTACCCTGGAGGATTTTCAATATCCACCCTCACATCCCCAAAACTAGGTAACTTCAAACTGAGTTTATATAGTGTCTGTATATATCAGTGGCGGCTGGTGGTCACGAAGAGTAGGGAGGCCCAAAATTGTCTATAATATATGCTATATAAATAAAATAGATTACATACAAAGTGTTAGAGGCCCTACTTTCTGCATGTCACAATCGTATAGATTAATATTACCAACAAATGAAATGAAAATGAAATGAAAATGAAAAGGTTTATTGGCAGACTATAGTCCATATGACAAATATTATTAATACAATGACAGTTCATATACTAAGGATAGAAATATATACAATTAATTAAAAATAATACTGTAATGTCGAAGTTAAGTGGAGCTACAGACAGACGTTTTCGCACCAAGAATTCCATAGCTTAGAGGATAAATGGCAGGACTCATGGATAGCTTGGATGATCGGGTTGGTTGATTTTTTAATTCTTTGCATTAGACTGTGTTGAGCACATCTTGTTACCTCCGGGAAGCTCGGGACATTGCGGGTAGCAAACATTTGCGAAGCTGAGCATCTCGGGGGTAATTTATGTAAGAGTCTAAAAGACCTGTTGTACAGCAAATTTAGGGTTCTGCCAGAACCTTTTTTATAATTCACCCAGAGTTGCTGACCGTATATATTACTGCAGAAAGTACGAAAGAGTGTGTCTTTGGCTTCACTTGTACAGAAACGAAAGTTCCTTATGGTCATATTCGCTTTAGCACACAGGCTTCGAGATTGTTTTCTTATATCCGAGTCATCACTGAAGGAGCTGGTAATAGTTTGACCCAAATACTTAAACTCTTGTACTTCCTCAATTACTTCACCATTCATTTTAAACCTTATATCAGCTGGCTGATTACAGCTTTTAGGATGAAATTGCATAAGTTTGGTTTTTGTAACATTAAAAAGAATATCATGTTTCTGCGAATACACTTCGCAGACATTTAGTAGCCGATTATTCTTACCTATTGAGTTCTTGTTAAGTCGTGTTGCGCATAAATTGGTAACGTTAATTAATATTTCTAATGGTCTATGATCAGAAAGAAGGAAATCATGCAAAATATGAACTCTAACAATTCGATCCTTTAGATTATTACAATAAAATCTTCTTTCATAGTTTTTAGTTATAAAAACAGAGGAAGCCTGGCCTCCCATGCTTCCTCTGAAAAGCCGCCACTGGTATATATGTAATAATTCACGAATATCTTGTTTCATTTGAAATCTTTCACATCTTCAGTAATTTTCCATTTTTAGTTATTTTTGCCATTTTCGTGAAATTGCGCGGCACCTCTAGAAGATACTTGGGGCACTCCGGTTGAGAAACACTGCTCTAATACATTCTCAAAAGTAAACTAAACGCCCCTTCGGCCCTAATTTAATCTGAGTTCGATATTTAATAATTGTACTTCCATCAAAAAATTGTCATGTGAAAAACACAATTTTTTTAATTCACAATTACATCCGCAATTACATTTAAACTTATTTGAAAACCAAGTGGTAAACGATGAAATACCAGATGCATCATAAGTCTTATATACGGTCGTGGAAATAAGTTCGCCGAAAGTTATAAAATCTATGGGGAACAATGAAAAATAAATCAAGAATTTGTAATTGGTTGAAAAAAAATTAGCCTGACCACTTAAAAAAGAATAAGTTCTCAGTTAGAATGACAGTAATGACAATATACGAAACATCCATTTTTCTTTCTTGCCTTTGGTTAGAGTATTTTTTTGAACCAAAAAGGAATATTTGCTGAATTCTGAAAGTTTCATGATTTTTTCCATAGACTTTACTTCTTCGTTGAACTTTCTTCCACATCTGAAGACCAGACCCATATCAAGATGTAACCTGCTTGTGGTGTTACAAAAAAACCTGAAAAACGTGAATTAAGTGGACAGAATTGAATCATGACAAGTGTACAGTTTTTATAAAAACGGAATTAAATCCCTCCAAGATCTTCCCTTCTGAGGTCCTGCAATGAACTCCTTCATCTTAATTCGGCTATTACTGAGGTCCTCATTCGTAATGCGTCTTAAATCAGATAATTAAAACCCACTCTAATAGACAGAGTTTATTTCCACAACAGTTTCGATGCCCACTGGCATCCTCTTCGGGTGGATACAGAAAAACGAATGAACCAAAAACAAGAGGGAAAACAGTCCAGGACCATTAAGAAATTCGCACCTAGGTTAGATCCCGTTCTGCCGAAACTGGAAGGGCATTTTTATTAAAGGGACCCACTTATAAGTACATTCGCACAAATTTAAAACTATCTTCTTGTTCTATACATACAGATTCTATTATTCTTTTTACATAATCATTACATTTATTATTAAATTTATTACATTTAATATTGCGTTATTATTTATTACAGAAATTATAAATTTATTGTTACATTGATTATTACTGTTGTTTATTATACAGAAATTATAAACCGAAAAACGAATGAAAAAGGCGAGACGGAAACAATCCAGAGACCATTAAAGAATTTGCACCTAGGCTAGATCCCGTTCCCACGACCCCAGAAGGGCATTTTTTTTTTTTTAATCATATTTTGACCTTCACGTAGAAAAAAAAAGTGAGGTTTTTTGCATTTGTCTTAAATCAGTTTTTTAAGGGGGTATTTTAGTTACGAAATTGAGGATTGGAAATCACACGATGTATGCATCAGGAAATATATTTATTGATCTTACTACTTGTGTAATATATATATATATACAGGGCGTCCCAAAAAAATGTATACACACTTTAAATAATTATAAAGGCAGTGTTTATTAAAATACATTTCATTTTCAAAATGTAATGGAATCTACAGACATTATTTAATTGTTTTGTCAACGCCTGTTTTCAAACTGACGTCCGTTCTGGTCCAGGCACTGCTGATAACGCGAAGCAATGGAATCGCAAACATCACGAAACATTTCGTTTGGTATTTGTGTGCATTCTCGTTCAATGGCTGCTCTCAATTCAGCGACTGTTGCAGGTTTTATAGCGTAGACTTTGTCTTTTAAGTATCCCCATAAAAAAAAGTCTAGTGGTGTGAGGTCTGGTGAACGCGGAGGGTATTCTACGAAACCCCTTCGTCCAATCCACATCCACATCGTGCCAAGTACCACTCGCAATACTCCACTCTTCGGTCCGGATCATCTTCATTAATAGCATGGACTAATCTTGGAATGTAACTTTTCCATTGACAGCGCTTCAAAATGCGTTGGACAGACGATTCTGAAATTCCTACCTCACGACTCGCTTGCCGCACAGATTTTCTTGGACTTTGGTGATACGTTTCCAGTACTCTTTCTTGCTTTGTGGGGCTTGTCGATGTCCGTGGTCTTCCGGAACGCTTCTTGTGGACATTCTGAACAGTTCCATCGGCTTCAAACTTATCTCTAATTCGAGTGATGGTAAGTCGCGTTGGTGGATCTGTTTGAAACTCCCTCCTAAACTGTCTTTGCACTTCAACTGCGTTTTCACACTTCCAGTAGCATTTTAGAATGAATTTCCTTTGTTCAAAGCTTAGTCTGACTGCCTTTATTAATTCTAATGGGTTTAACTTGGAAAGAAAGAAACATCAATTGAGCTATCAGGTGTTAAAGTGTGTATACATTTTTTTGGGACGCCCTGTATATATATATATATATATATATATATATATATATATAGGCGCCGCGGTGGTACAGTGGTTAGCGTCGCTGCTTACGAATCCATCGGCCCCGGGTTCGAGACCCGCTGATGGCAGCCGGCGTGCAGCAAAACCCAGCTGTTCATCCTTCCACACAATAAAGAAAGTGGTTGGTAGATAAATGGGTACCCTACATTTGGTAGAAATATAATAAAATACATACGGTATTATGCTGTAAAATTCCACAAGAAGGGATTATTTACCACTGTTGAAAAAGGAAGTAGGTAAACAATGTAATGAAGGTATGCATTAGACATTATAATACGATAGTGTACATTATAATTGAAATGGTCAATTAACCAGACAGGGCAAAGATAGAAAAATTGTAGTATGTATGGGTTCATTCATTTTTAATGGTCTTGCGTATTACAATATGACTGTATTGAAGAAGAAGAGAGAGGTACACCATAATCTACATATGGAAAATTATCGAAAAAATGGTACCAAACCTCATACTAAACCCAATTACCATCCAAACAACGCTGGAAAATAGGAAAGGCAGAATGTGTAGTGTTCCCAAATTAAAGGCCCGACAAGGGACCTCCTCAACACTGAAGGAAAATAATTTGGTTGTCAGGGGGACCAAGACTTTTTAACCAACTTCCAAAGGACCTCAAAAACGTTACAGGAGTCAAAGTTGAAGTCTTCAAGAGAAGACTAGATGCCTGGTTCGGGACGGTACCAGATGAGCCGAGTGTACCTGGCTATATGCGGTGGAGAGCGTAAAAGAACAACTCACTCCTCCACCAAGCCAGGCCAAGAGGCAGGGCCACCAGCTTGAACTTCGTGTGAAGAGAGACCAACACACGGAACCTAAACGAGGTTAACGAGGTGTATTCAGTTAATTAATTACCAATTGCAGATTAAAATTGTCTAAAAGTCAAATTTCAATTGCTTGTGCATTCTACTTAAGCGTATTATTATTGTCTTCCCTAAACAAATATTCATCACTGTACAAAATTTCATTTTTTGCATTGTAAGTGATTTAGTGTTAAAATCTTTGACGAATACATTATTTTCGTAAAAGACTTTTCAATTATTCCCCTACACGGATTGACAGAGAAATTAGACTATATAACAAGTTATATATAACTCTTTGAAGTTATTTATATTTAAATAAATATTTATTTAAATATAAATAACTTCAAAGAGTTGTTTGATTTCTATCCGTAAAATAATGATAAAAATGGAAAAAAAAAAATAATTAAAAAATGCCGCATTACTTATGGGATGACCTTCGGTTAAATTTATGTTAGGTGGTTTAAAGGAAAACAGGCTAAAATAAAAGTATAAATTATACAGTAAATGTAAAATATAAAACCACCTATTATAACTATATATATCTGTATATTTGGGGAACAGCTTTTCCTTTAAACATGTTTGGTCGAATAATCGACCGTAGTTTTTATTTATTAATTTAGTATTGGTTTTTCTCAATTTTCCGTATGACATTTTTCAATAATGCTGGTAAATTATAAATAATATTTCCAAAATTTTCGGACGTTTCGCTCTGTTCTCGAGCGTCTTCAGGGAATTCGTTTGGAGCCATCTTCGTAGGTGTTCTGCGTAGAATGATAAGAAGAGCAGCCGCGGATGTAAACACCGCGCCACATCACGGTTAACGCGGTGTCATGATCACGGATAAGTGCACACTTGTCACATTTAGTAAATCACGGTTACCTCGATTCACGGTTGAGTGAATCATGGATATTACGGAATATATAATGACGCAGGGTTGTGCATAAAGCAAATTTAACCCCGATTTGGATTCGAACCCGGTACCTCTTGAGTAGAAGTCCCGGGCCCTAGCCACTATGCTACGACAAGGGAAAAGCTAACACGACCTGGCGCATATCTCATCATCCAAGAGAACACATAACGTCCTCTCGACCAGAGGTGTTTTACGTGCCAGGTCCCCGGCACTGAAACTAATAGCAGTATTTCATCTGCTTTAACACTGATCGCATACATAGAACATCATACATGATAACGCACCATTTTTAGCGTCCGTAAGTTCTGCTCAAGAGGGATTTGAATTAAATGCTGATGTTGGTTCAATTAAATGCTAGGGGGGAAGCACGTAAAACATCTCTGGTAGCAAAAGCGTTATGTGTTCCCTGGGTTGTTAGGTTGTATTAGATATTACCTGCGACTTCTACTCAAAAGGTCGAGGGTTCGAATCCTGGTGACGTTAATTATTCACACACACACACACACACACACACACACACACACACACACACATATATATATATATATATATATGCAAAATACCCACACAGGATTTTAACCCAGAACATCTGACTGGAAGTCGCGGGACCACTAACCTACGACAGGATAAAAGTTAGCACAACCTGGCTCGTGATGAAATATACACCAGAGTGTGCTATCCTGTCGTAGTCTAGTGATCAGCGCCCGCGACTCCGAGTCAGAGGTCCTGGATTCGAATTCTGGTGGGGATATTTTGCATGTGCAAAAAATGTTCGTGTTTATATATATGTGTAGCCTACTGTTGCTAAAAAAGCTTTTTCTGCATAGACTGAAAGTGAGTCCTGGTTATAAGTGGGTAAGTAAATCATAATATTCTAAATATTGATTTTAGGGTTTACTTTTATTGGTTAATTACTTGGGAATTCTAACTAATTAACCAATAAAAGCAAACTCTAAAATCAATATTTAAAATTCATGATTTACTCACCACCTTAAAACCAGGACTCATTTTCAGTCTATACAGAAAAAGCTTTAGTGAAACAGGAGAACAAGTGCAGATTGCAAGGCAAGAAACAAAATTCCTGTCCTTTTTCACCATGTTTCTACTGTAGAAATGACAAAGGTAATGCCTGAAGAAGTGATACGAGGTACACCAACAAAAATACATTCATTTCTTTAACAAACAATAATTCACTGGGGAACACAACTTTTGGTGACTTAGATGTTAGACCTGCTTCTGGGTATATTGAGGTCGCTGATTCTAAAAATGACATTAGTTTTTCTCCATCAGCTCTGCTTATCAAGATATGATATATATCTATATATATTTCTACATACTGTATATAATGTATATAATATTATATAATTGCTGACTGGCAATCACTGTTGTTGTCAATTGAATACAAAAGTATGATGAATGTCAGCAAAAATAGTGTATTAACATCAAACAAGCATAAGGTACGAAAAATATTTCTTAAATTCAAACAAGCTTGAGACACGAACGGCAAAAAAAGTTCTTTCATTGAGACATCTCACATAAACCGCGTTTCTGAGATTTCTTGAGGTGAGATGTGCCAGGACATTCGTGTTGGATGCTCCAGCAGTAATCTGCCATCATGTGAGTATCCCATCGTCCGCGGTACCGTTCTTCCATGGTCCTTAGTTCTTGGTGAAATCGTTCACCCTGTTCCTCGCTTAGATCACCGAGGTTATCTGGGAAACGATCCAAATGACTGTGGAGGTAATGCAGTTTGATGCTCATTTTACAGCCAAGTTTACAAAAAGAAGAGAGCATATTCTCCACTAGTTCACCATAGTTATCGGCCTTATAGTTCCCAAGGAAATTCTTCACAACCATACTAAACGATGACCACGCACGTGCCTCAATGTTGTCCATTGAATCTTGGAAACGCGGGTCTTTCATGAGTTCCCGGATTTGCGGTCCATCGAAAATACCTGCCTTCAGCTTTTCCAAGCTCAGCGCAGGAAATTTTCTACATATGTAGCCAAAAACACGTCCCATCTCTGTTCAAAGCCTTTATAAATTGTTTCATCAAACCTAGTTTGATGTGCAGTGGTGGCAATATGATCCTTTCTCTGTCAACCAAAGCTTCTTTGATGATATTTTTTCTCCAACCACCATGTTTTCTCTCAGAGGCCACTGTCTTCTCACCCAGTGTTCATCTTTAGCTCTACTGTCCCAGAGAAATATAAAGCACGGGTACTTGGTGTACCCGCTCTGCTGGCCCAGGAGAAAATTCACCATCTTCAGATCCACACAGATCACCCATTGGTGGTCTCGGTATGATATCTTTTCTAGACTAGGGCGACTGTCCCGTGCTCTTCTCTCATACCGACTGAGTGACCAATTGGGATTGATCTGTATCTGTTGCCGTTGTGTAGAGAACACATTTTAGGCTCCGTTTGGAGCTATCTATGAATAACCGCCATTCACTTGGTGTGTATTCCGATATGCCCATTTTCATCAGCAATCCGCGCACATTGTTGCAGAAAACTAAATCGTTCTCTTTTGAGAAGAAGGGCAGTAAATCCTTTTCTCTGTCGCGATATAACGTGATTTTGGTTCCCGGCAGCAGTAAATTTTTTTCTCCCAGCCTGGAAGCTAACAATTCAGACGATTTCTTCGAAAGACTTAAGTCCCTTATGAGGTCGTTTAATTCGTGTTGACTAAAACCTTCTGCAACTGATGACGGTCCTTCGAAATCACTGTCATTTTGCCCACATATGCTTTCTTTGTCAGTAGCAGATTCATCATCTTCTTGAGGGAGCTCTGGAAGATGGCTGAATGATGGGACAGGTATCTCATCTGAATGTGAAACAGGCCGTCTAGCTGAGTCTATGTCAGGATACGTCCATTTACTCCGGTTACGTCCATTGATGCCCTTTATATTCACCAAACAAAAGTAACAGTCATCACTGTGGTTTCTCTGTTCTCTCCATACCATTGGTATACCAAATTTCAGGCACCTCCTCTTTCCGTTGGTCCATTGCCGCAGATGCTCCGTACACGTTTTACACACAACATGAGGAGCCCATGGCTTATCTTGGTCCCCTAGTTGTACTTTGAAATAGGCAAAATAAGCTTTTTTCACAAAATCAGTAATAGTTTTTCTCTGTTCAATGAATGTGTACTCTCCGCAGATAAAACAAAACACATTTGGATGATTTAAACACTTTCTTCGTGATGAAGCCATGTCAACACCTGTAACAGGAAAGAATTCACGTTAGTACATGTACAATACACATGCAAAACAGCAACATCAGTAAAATCATAGCTACAATTTAATTATACAGATGCATTTAGATTTACGAGCAACTCATAATACCGTTCCAGAAGGGTAATAAAGTAGGTAATGACATATGCAATATCTCAAAAACTAGAGCTGCTAGAACAAAATGGATGATATTTTCTGAATCAGTGGCATGAAAATATCCAGAATAAAGTCTAAAATCTCAGGCACCAAGAAAAATTGTTTTTTTGTTCCCCAGTGATATAATCTAACAGAGAAATCCAGACAAGAATAAAGCGCGGAATTGGTAAGCTGTCAAGAATGTTACGGCAGATTTTAACCACAGAATTTACCAATCTGGATTGATGATCTTCGTACAGAGGATTGACAAAAATAAATAGACACCTTCGGGTTTTTCCATATTTTTTTTAGAATCGAGTTGCTTTTCCCTTTTCATTATACGAAGGTGACACACGTTCTGGCATTCTATTGATGAGGTTTGACATTTGTTCTTGAGGACAATCATCGTGGTGTCTAGTTACTTTTGTCAACCTTCTGTCCAGCTTCCTCTGAAGCTTGTAGCGATAAGCTCATTTTACTCCTTCTCTTTCTGTCCTCATTCTTTTCATTCTGAATGTATTTGAACGTGTTTTAAGAGTTTTGATTTCTTTCAGTTATCAAGGTGTTCAAACAGTGTACAAAAAAGCAGGAAAAAGAGTTGGTTACCTCTCTAAATCAGTGCTTGTCAACCTTTTCCGTCATCATTCACCCTAAACATTTTTTTTCAAAAAACTCTCACCCCCCACTTCGAATACAGTAGAAAAAGTAATCATTTTAATTTTCAGTGCTCATTATTATGGTTTATTTTTAGTTATCACACTACAGTACACACTACAAGATAAAAATTATTTACTCTGGAAGAAAAAATATTCAATGCTTTTAATATTTAATATTCAACAATTGCTTCAACAAAATAAAATGTATATTCTTCTTTCACAATTTTCATTCACCCTGAGTCTGGTCTCATTCACCCAGTTGAGAAGCCCTGCTCTAAGGCACCTAAATGACTACATTTGCTTCTAAAACGTATCGGAACTTCTGATACATTCATTTTGTTAAACTCTAAATTGATTTGACGAAAAATAATTAAATTCTTAGAATATATTTGAAGCTCTCCTAATGAAGAAGTGGCTAAGCTTTTCAAAAGTAAAAAACGCCAAAAAAAACGCAGTTAAAAGTTGTACGAATTTGAAAGTGAAATAACTTTTGAACTTTTGAAGATACTTCATCGAAATATCTTCAAAAGTTCAAAAGTTATGGCTTAGCCACTTCTTCCAAGGAGGGCCTCATTTAAAATAGCTTTTTGGACTGCAAATGTTGGTTAGGAATTACTGAGACCATAACTTTATCTTAAGGAAAAGTCACCAACTGACAAAAGTTTATTTGAAAAAGTACAACGCATCATTTTGGCTGATTTAGAGTCTTCCTGAAGAAGAAGAATACCGGAATAACTTTACAATTGAGAGTAGCTCTAGACTACTAATCCATAGAACTACTGGCCATAATGTGAAGTTATTGTGGCACTACGAGTGATTATTAATTTAAACTATAAACATTTACAAGAAACAGTAAACAGAGTAAACCAATTTAACTGTTTTTGCTCGCGTTCGTATCTCCGTGTGTAACATTATTTTCCTATAAACGAAGTGAAGACACTGAGCTCAGGGGTTCGGCTCCCGATGATGCTAATAATAATAATCCGAGTTAGAGCAGTGGGCCAAATTAGTTGGTCTGAGCGCTGTACCAGTTTTTGGGGCTTCCTGAATTATTAATATTATCCTCTGCTTTTTGAAGATGTAGAAATCTTGTACAGTATATAATATATATATATATATATATATATATATATATATATATATATATTTATTTATTTATTTACAAAGAAAAATCCCCAAAATAAAAGGTTAAAACTAACTTTTAAAGTCTAAAATTAAACTAAAAGTCAGATCAATTAAGAAATTTTTTTTACTACAAAAAAGCTAATTTTTTACTTTTTGTATTTCGTACACCGCACTGACGGTTGCCACAAAATATAAAAATAATTTCTAAGGTGTCGTGCGATACACGAAATTTGTTGCGTGATACTAATTGCAACATTCAAAATGACAATATTGGAATCTACAAAATTCCATGCACTGATGTAATTAGATGTACATAAGCAAAACCCAGCGATTACAAAAGAAGAATAGGATCACCTGAAGATCAGGCCCCCCCCCCAGCCTTCTTTAGTTAGCTTTATAAGGCTAACTAACGGAAATATCACGACCTAACCTACCCAATCGTCCAAGGCGTACAGTTGACCTAACGATTGATTAGGTTAGGTCGTGATATTTTCGTTAGTTAGCCTTAAAAGGCCTACCTAAAGAAGGCTGGTGGCCCTGATTTTCACGTGATCCGAAGAATATATCAGCACAAAATGAGGCGTCCGGGGAAGGAGTGACGAAGCCGCCATACAGTATGTTCGAAAATCTTTCTGTATCACCATTTTCTTCTGGCCTTGTCCATGCAGTATATAATTTCAGAGGCATTACTGACGAAATATCGGTAAGTGTTTATTATTCACTGCATAGACGAAAGGCCAGAAAAAGATGGTGATACAGAAAACAGATTTTCGAACATATGGCGGCTTCGTCACTCCTTCCCTGGACGCCTCAATATAGTCTTAAAGTGGGAGACAATCCTTCAACCTTACATTTGCATATAATTAATAACGAATACAATATTGCCTTGAACAGATCACCTTTTTATAATTATAAAATTGAACATGGAAAAAAATAGGAGATTGATACGATCTTTTCTCATAAAAAATATACCTAACTTTAATATACACAAAGGTTTATTTAGTACCAATAATGTTACGAGTAAAGTTCTTTTAAATTACAATGATATCTTGAAGATATCTTGAATAACTTGAAAATTATATCTTGAAATAACTTGAAAATTATATCTTGAAAGGATATCTTAGTCTTAATTAGTCACAGTTTTGCTATCTTCTCTCACTGTTAGTCTTTCTGTGAGCCTGAATGAAGAAGGACGTCTCCCTTCGAAAAGCTTTGTCCATGGCTTTAGTTTAAGTTTAGATTTGGTTTTATGCTTTTATTTTGGGGATTTTCTTTATATATTTTGTGCGATTATTGCATTATACCTTGATTAACCTTGGTTTTGCTTTCGCCCGAATTGTTCATTCTGAGAAGGGCAAACTTATTGCTCCACTTTAGACCTACAGTTTAACGTGGAATCCGAACCACGACCCACCACGGGTTATCAGAAATTATTAAGTCCTTGCCCGGACTCGATCTCACGACCTCCCGATTAGCAGCCCGGCGTCTTAACCACTAGGCTTCCCAAGGTATCTATTTATCTACCAACAATTTTTTTTATTGTGTGGAAGGATGAACAACTTGGTTAGCTGCGCGCCGCCTGCCGTCAACAGAAATCGAACCCGGGCCGATGGATTCGTAGTCAGCGATGCTAACCATTACACAACCGAGCCGCATATTATTATTATTATTATTATTATATACAGTATATATATATATATATATATATATATATATATATATATATACAGTACGGTTTATGAGATGAATTTCACAAATAAACACGTGAAATTAATAAATGATGCACACCCACAGGGAAAAATAAAAGTCAATTCCAAGGTCTTTCGTTTATTTAACACCTCGTCAGGCTGTTTCCAGTGATGATGAGCCACGTATGGAAGCCTGCTTAGTACGTTAATTATCTTTGCACTTGGCAATGATGCTGGGAGCTGCCTGTACCCTGAATAAGTGTATGGGCTGAGCGGTGCTTTGTGTAAAGGACTAAATCCTTTCTTCTGACTCACACTCAACCTCTTAACATATGTCTTATATATATATACAGGGTGTTTATAAAGTCCCTATCTATTTCAGTGAAAACGTAGCAAAAATAGTAAAATTCAATAACAATATAATAGAAGGCATACATTTAATGAATACTTAAGCATATGATTCTACATGAGCACCATCAGTATCGCTACAGAGTTCGAATCTGTTAGCAGCATTGCGGAACACATTTTGGAGCATGACAGGGGTAATTTTTGTAACTGCTGTTACGATACGAGCACGTAAATCTTGCAGATCTGTAACCCTCGTTTGACAGACGTTTGATTTGATAAAGCCCCATGCAAAGAAATCCAAGAGCGTATTAGGTTAGGACAGGGGTGGGGAACCTTTTCTCATTGGAAGGCCACATTTCATTTAACCAAGACCCTATTAGGCCGCATGCTGAGAATTTAACATATACAGTACAACAAAATGTCATATTTTAGTCTACAATCTACATATTTACTAATTTTAAATCAAACTTGATAATACGTGAGGGCTTTTATACTAAATAAAAAATTCAGCAAGTGCACATTTATTTTTTGCGGGAATAATTGGCAATAGAACTAATATTAAGTGAAAAATGATATTAAGTGAAATGATGTTAATATTAAGTGAAAAAGTGATAAACCATTTAATGACTTTTTTGTGACTGCTTATTGCGGGACAGGAGTCGTACATTTGGTTCCAACATCGTTGACCGTAATTTTAGTTGGTCCTCCAGGTGAATATTCGTCATCTGAGATCTCAAGCACATCAACCAGGTGTGGTTGGAAAGCTAGTTTCAGTGTGAAGTCATGTTTCTCAAAATCTTCAAATCTTTCATCGTATTCTTCAATCAGGGAGTCTAGGACAGCTGTGTATTCTTTCACATCGCATTCCCTTAATGATTTGCTTGTATCTTCATCAATTACCTTTGCCAGTTCAGGGAAGTGTTCAGCTGCAAGTTCCGATCGGGTAAGGATAGTTTTGAAAAAGCGCAGCTTCCTCCGAAAAGCCTGGATTTTTTGCCACATTTCATATATGGATTTAGTTTTACCTTGCAAAGAAATATTCAGGTCATTTTGCTTTGAAGTTGTCACACAAAAATGCAGCATTTCTGCAGAAATACTTTTTTGACAATTCACATGGTTCATTGAGTTCCTCAAAAAATCTTGATTTGTTTTCGCAAAGACAAAAGTTTTTCAAAGACTTGCCCTTGTGACAACCAGCGCACTTTAGAATGATACGGAAGATCCACAATGAATGTTTCATCATCAAGCATAAGCATATTGCGAAACTGGCGATGTCGTGATGCATTTGCTCTAATGTAGTTCACAATATGTATAACTTTACTTAATGTGTCACTTAAAACAGTAGATTTGGCATGGAGATTCTGTTGATGAAAAATACAGTGAAAGGAAATCAAACTATCTGGATTTGGCAGTTCTTTTTGTAGTAGCGCAACAAATCCTGCACATTTTCCTCTCATGGAAGGTGCACCATCTGTGCATACACTTACTAAATTACATAAATTCAGTTTCGCTTCACGGCATTTTTCTTTGAAGAGAGACAAGACGTCAATTCCACGTGTCTTCCCCGTAAGGGTACCCAAAGCCAGTAACTCCTCGAAGCATTGAAAATCTGCAGTTATAACACGAATAAAAAATGACACTTGCGTTGAGTCGGTAATATCAGTGGACTCATCCAAGGCAATCGAATAATAAGTATTTTCACTTTGGCATATTGTATGAAGTTGTTCAGTTACACTGAGGGCTAATTCATGTTGCCGATCAGTTATGGTCCTTCTTGAAAGAGGTAGTTGTTTGTATTTGTTAACCTTGTCTGAATCTAAAGAGGCTTCAACTTCAACAATGCATTCTTTTATGATTTCCACATCACTATATGGCTTACCTCTTTTTCCAAGTATATATGCTACTTTATAAGTTGCTTCAGTGATTTCCGTCCCTAGGCCTGAAATCGTTTTAATTAAATACTTGCTGTTGTTGTTGCTTTTGAAGTTTCATCTTCGTAAGTGCAGACTTTCGGGGTTCTTCCAATATAGCATACTTGTGGTTCTTATGAGTTGCATAATGCTGATATGCATTGTGTTTCTTCACTGTTGCAATTATGGCGTTGCAGAGCAAACACATCATTTTATCTTTCTCAGCAACTATGAAATACTGCAATTCCCATTCGTCATGGAATACTCTGTTCTCTTCCTTTAATTTCCTTTTCACAGTTTTTGACATGATTGGGGTACCAGAAGATTTTTAAATAAAAATGGTACTCGAATTGATCAAAGATTTACAGTTTTAAAGGAAACAAGCGTGCGTGTCACTATCGGAGAATCGTCAGTAACTGTCATCCAGTCAGCCAGTCGAGTTGACCGTTGATAGGTAAGGGCGTAAGCCGTAAAGCAACGTTGTCAGTTTCAACTGGCAGCGTTGCCATATTTCCTATTGTTCAAGCCATAAAGAAGGCTTGTATGTGTAAGAAGCAGTGAAGCTGAAACCATGATCTAATGAAATAGCCTAAAGCCCTAAAGGGGTATCAGTTGCTGTCCATTATCGTACGGTATGAATTCTGAGTGTCAAATAGGCAGGAGGCCGCAACTAGTACCCCAAAAGGCAGCAGGTTCCCCACCCCTGGGTTAGGAGATCGAGCCGCCCAGGGCCTGTTGCCTCCACGTCCGATCCACAGATTTGAAAATCGTTCATTTAGGTACTACCGAACAATGTTTGCGTAATGACAAGGTGCCCCATCTTGTTGAAAGACGACGGTGTTTAAAATGCCATCTGAATGAAGCTGGGACATTTAGGTGCTCGTATCGTAACAGCAGTTACAAAAATAACCCCTGTCATGCTCCAAAATGTGTTCCGCAATGCTGCTGACAGATTCGAACTCTGTAGAGATACTGATGGTGCTCATGTAGAATCATATGCTTAAGTATTCATTAAATGTCTGCTTTCTATTATAGTGTTATTAAATTTTACCCTTTTTGCTACGTTTTCACTGAAATAGATAGGGACTTTATAAACACCATGGCGCCTGCTCCCTCACCTCCTCCGTCATTACATCCATAACAATGTCGAAGATGTATGGGCTCAGGGCCGATCCCTGATGGACACCAACTTTCATTTCGAAACCTTCCGTCAATCCTGCGCTACATCATATTTGAGTACGTGACCCCTCGTACATATCCTGCATCAACCTCACTTACTTCTCCGGCACTAATTTTTCCCTTAAACACCTCCACACCTCTTGCCTCGGTACTCTGTCATACGCCTTCTCTAGATCTATGAACACTATGTGCAACTCCCTCTGCTCCTCTCTATATCTTTCCATCAACTGTCTGAGTGCAAAAATGACATCTGTTGTTCCTCTTCCCGGCATGAAGCCAAACTGCTCTTCCGTTTTGCTTGTTTCTTCCCTCAACCTGCTCTCCTCAATCCGTTCCCAGACCTTCATTGTGCGTGACATCAGTTTAATCCCTCGATAATTTGTACATTCCTGGACATCTCCCTTCCCTTTAAATATTGGGACCAGTATGCTTTTCCTCCACTCTTCTGGCACTCTCTCCTGGTCATATATCTTGCGCATCAAATCGCTAAGGATGTCTACTCCTTCCACCCCCAAACTTTTCCAAACTTCCATTGGTATCTCATCAGGCCCTGTAGCCTTCCCATTTTTCATTGTGTCCAATGCTCTCTCTACCTCTTCTCTTCCCACACACATAACATTCCTTCGTTTGGTAACCCTTCTTCCCTTATCATTCTAAAATTGTCCTCATTCAACAACCTTTCAAAATAAACCTTCCACCGTGCTTTAATATCCTGCATATTAGAGTTCACTCCACCATGCTCATCCTTTATTTGCCTTATATGTGTAATATCCTTAGTTGCCTTATCTCTTGCCTTTGTTATTTTAAACACTTTCTTTTGCCCTTCTCTTGTTTCAAGTTCCTCATATACATCTCTGTATGCTTCGCTTTTGTCCTTTGCCACCGCAGTCTTAGCTTCTTTCTTCGCTCTCCTATACCTCTCTTTGTCTTGGTTTTCCCCTGTGTTGACTGTTGACCCATGTCTTCCACGCTTTTTTCTTCTCTCTCACTTTATCCTGCACTTCTTCACTCCACCACCAAGTTTCTTTATCTTTCTGGCGGTTCCCAGATGGCAATCCCAGCACCTCTCTTCCTTCTTTTCTTATTACCTTAACAATTTCCCGCCACCAGTCATCAACGTCGTCCAGTCCCTGTGTTCTTAATTCCCTCATTACCCTCTCTCTAAAGGCCTCTTTGTACTCTTGTTCCTTCAATTTCCACCATCTGATTTTAGGTACAATATTTAGCCTACCTCTTCTAGTTCCATTTACCCTTAGGTTCCATTACCACAACACAATGTTGTGGTGTTACTTCTTCACCTCGGGTCACCTTACAATTCACAACTTCTTTCAACTTAGATCTTGAATACAGCATATAGTCAATCTGGGATTCACGTCCGCCACTCTTATACATAATCAGATATTCCAGTCTCTTTTAGAAGAAGGTATTTGCAATTGCCATGTCATATGCTATTGCAAAATCAATTATTCTTTCCCCATCCCCATCTTTCCAATCCTTTTCTCTTTGTGATATTTCTCGATCATTTTTTGCGAATCTCTGCTTGACTCAGTTTCGGTCTCGTCATCACTACTGGAAGCCAATAGAGCACTCATTGAGTCCATTATTGTTATTGATTTACTCATAGAAGCTGATGCCTGGCCTAAATCAATCAGTGGTTTCTTTGCCGGTGGTTCACTGGCTGTCTCCGAGTCCGATGATGTTTGAGTCTTGTCCATTTCATCACAAAGATATCCCAATTTTTCATGAACACCTTTTGTGACATGTGAAGCGGAAAATCTTTGCTTTGTACCTTGGATCAAAATAGGTAGCCAAAGAATACATGTCATTTGCTTCTAGGCCATCAAATCTCCTTGCTAGCTCTGTGCGCATTATCGCTTTCATTGTTTTGATTCCACGATCAGCTTAAGAATCACCACTTCGAGGTTGCAGCACATTTTTCAAGGAAACGACGAGGGGAATAACCTCAGATATGGAAGAGGTGGAACTACTCACTCTTTTTGTGATATCACCGAATGGTTCCAGCACAGCCACACAGTTTGACATGAGAGTGAAGTCGACGTTAGTGAGTTGCATTTTGGAGTTAGCAGCGCTATATAGACTCAGTGGTTCCATCAACTTCAGTGTTCTCTGCATCATGTGTTAAATGCTGTTCCACCGTGTGGCGACATCATGAATGACTGCAAGTTCAGGTTGATCTAAGCGTTTCTGAATTTTTTTAACTTATCCTGCGCCATCGTAGAATGACTGAAATGAGTAGCGATGGATCGAAGTTTAGTTAACAAGTCACTGAGAGATTTTTGTGGGGATAATCCACTTTTGATCACAAGTTGCAGTTTATGAACAGTGCAATCGATATTATGAACGCCAGTGAGACACAAAGCTTTTATCATTTTTGCTCCTGAGTCGCGCATTACACAAAGGATGGATGAATGGGCAATATCCCACTTCTGAAGCATCTGCTCAAATTTTTCTTACAAGTATTCTCCAGTGTGGCGTTCTTCAAGTGGCATTACGGTGAGCACCAAATTGGTTCTCTTGAAGTCTTGATTCACTGCATGGCATGTCAAAGAGAGTAAAGACATTCCAGCAGACGTGTCTGACCATGCATCCGTTGTCAATGATACTTTCGAATCTTTTAGATTTAGAGGCTCAAGAATTTTGAACACTTTCTTTGAAACAAAGTCATAGATATCGTTGCGCACAAGATCAGTGTAGCACTGACGCTGTTTCACTTTATACTGTGGAGCTGTTTCAGCCATGAGTCTCATGAAACTGAAGTCCTCAACGTGGCTGAATGGCAAGCCATCCATTATTATCATTTCGGCTATGCGATAGTCCAGTGATTTTGATTTGGAATGATTCACATCCCAAATTTTGACTTTTTCGAAGCAACTTTCAATCGTCTGATTCTTTTCTTTCACTGCATACTTCATTTCCTGTAGGGGTGTAAGCGACACTTTTGATTCCTTTTTCTTCTTTGACTGTTCATTAGCTTCATTTTTACTAGATATCAATTCATTATATTCCTTCTTGTGCAGTGAACGCAGATGATTTTTTAAGTTAGTGGTACTCCTTCCCTTTCGTGAATAGTTCTTATTACATATGACACACTTCCCTACATCGTTTGACACTCTCGAGAAGTACTTCCACACTGCACTCGTAGATCGCTCCATGATGGTTGCACCACAGTCTAACACTTTACTAATGGGTTGAAGCACGTATCGTTACAAAGGTAGCGACGGAAAACTAGCGCAACACAGCCACCCTCACTCGTGTCTGAACAAATACTGAAGCTGGTGCTTTAGTTTAGTTTGTAACTTGGTAGTGAAGGTTGCCTAATTTCTAATAACAAAAATTTGAGTGTTTTTTTACCTTTTTTATCAAGAGTAATTATACATCATCATTGCTTTATTAAATATAATTAAAATAATGCTTTTCTAGCCACCTAGCGTTGATAAATGTAAGTTATTACATAATGCATCTATCCATCCAGTCCAAGCAGCAATTCTGGACATGTCGCAATTAGGGCGTAGCAAACTTTTATTTTTTTGCACCCTTGAGTGGAGGCATGAGGCATGACAGAAACAGCATTTGGCGACGTTTATAGCATTTATAGCTATTACACTAACATTTATAGCATTTGGTTGCCCTAGTAAGAAGATATCCTCAAACAACCGCACTGATAAATGCAGTTGCGGTTGCGGAGCTGAGAATATGTGCGGTTGCAGACAACCGCTACACTACTATATATATATATATATAATATATATATATATATATATATATTAATATATAATATATATATATTATATATATACATATATATATATATATACCGGGTGTCCGAGAATTATCTGTACAATTTTTGGCTGTTATTAAAAGTCAACCATGAAGTGTAGAAATTCCAGTGTTGTCCCATTTTACAGAGAATCTCATTAAGTTTTTTCTGATACCAAGTTTTGACAAGTTGTTTAGAAATTCCAGTGTATCCGAACATGATCTGTACAATTTCATCTTTTAATATAATTCTTGATAACACACGTAAAATTCTTAAACAAGATTATTTAGAATCTGTATTTTCAAAAGTTTCTTTATTAAAGTAACGTTGTTACAAACATTCGATATGTGCACCATTAGTGATTCGCAAAACATCCAATCGATACTCCAAATGTTGCCATGTACGCTGCAGCATATCCACATCAATTCGCTCAATAGCAGCTGTGATTCTTGCTTTTAAATCATCAATGTCTGTCACCCGCGTACATTTCTAAAAAACTTGTCAAAACGTGGTATCAGAAAAAACTTAATGAGATTCTCTGTAAAATGGGACAACACTGGAATTTCTACACTTCATGGTTGACTTTTAATAACAGCCAAAAATTGTACAGATAATTCTCGGACACCCGGTATATAATATATATATATATATATATATATATATATATATATATATATATATATAATACAAACCCACAAGGATGGAAGAAAAAAATTATTACAAGGTCTTTCGTGTATTCAACAGTACACCTCGTACACTACACCCCTGACGAGGTGTACTGTTGAATACAGGAAAACCCTTGGAATAATTTTTTTTCTTTTTCCTTGTGGATTTCCATCATTCATTCATTTCACGTGTCTAAGTGTAAAATTCATCCCATATATATATATATATATATTATATATATATATATATATATATATATATATATATACTGTATATTAGGGTGACAATAAAAATCGAAAGTTGGAGTTTTTTATTGGCCATTTGTTCAATGCTGCTACTACATGAGAAAACAATGTACTGTAAATATTAGGTCATTCAGATAATATTTAAGGGTGTCTCAAGTGAGGTAAATAATTCTCCTTATAACAAAAATTAATTTTTCATTACCTAGTAAAAATAAATTAATATTTTTTTTAATTAATGTAAATAAACGTTAGTTTTAGTTCATAAGGTTTAAGTGCAGGCGTACTCCAATCGTAATAAGTAAATAATATATTTACTAAATATATTCCAGGGTGTCTTCCATTCAATTGTAGACCACCCATTAATTCTTACTTTTCCTCAAGCCATACCCCTTTTTCAATGTACCAGGCTGAGACTTCCTGTGATCCTCAACAACCTGCAAGAGATGTTGGCGCTGTTCTTCATTCTTCGTAATCTTTGTATTGAAGGCCTGGATCAAGGCAATTCCCCTCTCTGCCATGTCATTGACGACTTTTAGTCCTTCAACTATAGTCAAACCAGTCTTGAAATCTTCGTCGTCCGGCCAGGTCTCTGGTTCCTTGGACAAGAAACCATCATTAATTTTTAGAAGTTCAAAGAGAAGCTTTGATCCTTTCGAGGCAAAGTCCGAGAGCTGCTTTGTTGAAATGGAAGAAACAGCAGGTATTGGGGCTCGCTTTAGAGGATCTTCAGCAGCTTCTTTTTCGAGGATTGATCGAGCGATATTCTTTTTCGTCGTTGCATTGATACCTTTATCAAAGAGTGCGAGACCAATCAAGTACTCGCTGAGGTACCATAAGTGACGACCGAGGACACTAAGGCAGGATGCTGAGATCTTTTCATCGTGGTACTTTGATAGGTCTTGAAGAAGCTTCAAATCGTTCGCGGGAGCAGATGAAGGACTGCTGGCCGTGCGCGCTGACATATAACTCCAGGGCAAAAAATACAAATCGTTTTAAGCCAGACATTTCACGAGTTGTAAGTCTGAACTGATGGGAAAGCAGCAGGATTTTAATGAATAAATTACTTTTGCCATCCAACGTGCTCGGTGAAGTGCTCCAGGTCGCCGAAACCTAAAGTTAGGTAAATTACCTCCAAGGATTGTAATCGACAACTCCAAGAATTCACGGTAATCATCCCTCGGCTGATGTTTTGTCAGATATAGATTCCAGCAAGCGATCAGTTCTTCTCGATTCTCATTCAGACTCGATGGAAGGTCTGACAGGGTCTTGTACTTATCTTGGCAAATTGTATTCCACGTCTCTTTGAAGCGGGAGAATAGGAGGATATCTGGACCAGATGATGGTCCCATGCATTCCATGTACGCCTTCTCAACGACAAGTTCTAGGATGTGATGGCGACATGCAAGGTATAAGAGTCGGCGGCCGAGTTTCTGCTCCAAAATTACGCATGCCCCAGACAAGTAACCAGTATTTGAAGCTGTAGTGTCGAAGCTCATAGCTGATACCTTTTCTGACACATTCCATTCTTTGAGCGCAGCATGTACCACCGAGGCGATGACCTCACCCGTTCCTGATGTCAGCTTAGGTACACCTGGGCCCCGGGGCACTGGTCCCCCCTGACCCCCCCCTCTCGACGGCCCTGTATATATATTTATATACTCGTATATATATTATCATAGGAAATCAAATTCAGTTCCAAATTTATATAATTTAAACATCAAACTATGCCAACAATTAATGAAACTTTTCTAGAACAATTTCCAATAATAATATAATCAATGTATTAAAATAAAAAATATTACCTTAGATATCTTAAAAGAATCGGGAGAGAACTTCTAAGCGTTGTTTTCAGTCAGGCAGTCGTATGCAAAATGAACTTGAAGCACCAAAAGCTGATCATCCAAAGATTGATACACATCATATTATTTAACGATTTATTTATAAAAATTTTAATTTAATGAAATAAATTAATCGATTTGCATAATCTATAGTATGAAATAAAGGAAACAATTCTATTAAATTATATAATACACTTGCATTCTCGAAACATTTTTGTTTTTGAAGCGTTGTCGAAACTCGTTCATTCTTGAAATTTCTTCCGCGCGACAGTTTCATTCATGTGACTCGAGGCACCCCTAAATGCTTTCCGAATTCCATGAGATTTCGTCTACGGTGTTTCCTCATAGGGTGGCAGCATTGGACAAATGGCCGGCAAATGTTTTTGAATTTCAAATTTTATCCCTATAAGAAGTTGTCACCCTACTGTGTATATATATATATATATATATATATATATATATTATATATATAATATATATATATATTAGGGTGGCCCTTATATAGGGCAAAAAAAAATTTTTTTACATTTTTATGATCGCAACCTTCAAAATAGTTCGAATTGGTGTAAATACACTGCATATAAATTTTGAAACATTAATTCCAATTTTTTGAGGTAGCTCAAGCAACATGAAGTTTTAACATATTGAATAATTATATAACTATAATGAATACACACGAAAAACGAAACTTATACAGCCATAGAAAGAGTTTTTTCAAGCTATCTGGGAAGAGACGGCGGTGTTCGTTGACAACTTGTAGAAGAAACTGTAACTGTTCTTCATCCTTCGTAAGATGACTGCTGTATTCTTGAATGAGAGCAACTGCTCTCTCTGCATAGTCATTCACAACGTTGATGGCCCTCACCTTCTCTTTCGCTCGTTTGTACTCCTCCAGTTCGCTCCAGGTTGTTGGATCTTCCTTGAGAAAGTGTTCCGATAGATTAAACTTTGTGAATAGAGTGCGGGATCTGTTTGTGACGAAATCCTCTAGTGACTTATCTCCGAAAGTTTTCATCAACTTGAACTTTTTGGTGGGGTGCTTCATCGTCCTCCGCACTACTGTTAGCATTCAGCACGTGAACCATCTGAATCTTTGTCGAAGCCGAGGTCTTGTCATCAAAAAAGACCAGAGCAACCAATTCTTCCGAATGGTACCAGAGATGGTTGGACATTTTGGCCGAGGCGACTTGTGAAATGCCTGGATGTATTGACGAGTAACCCAGCAAATCTTTGAGGAACTGAAGATCATTTGCTGGAGCACAGGGTGCGCTGCGACAAATGATCCAGGCTTTAATGTAGAGACGTACTGCAAAAAGGCAGATATCTCGTAGACCCTTCTCCTCGCGGGAAAAGAGGTGGAACGGGCAACGAAACATCCATACTTTCAAACTGTAGATGACTTTTGACATCCAACGGGCATGGTGCATGGACCCTGGAGTCATAAAACGGGTGCTTTTTGCTCGCACTGTTCCGAGGAAGCTGCTTGCCAGCTCCAGCAGCTCTTCATAATCGTTTCTCGGTTGAGCTTCAGAAAGCTGTGAGTTGATGGATATCAAAAGCTAATCTTTCTTCTCTGAGAGAGATTGGCATATGAAAGGATCGGTGAAACCGTTCTGGAAATTTTGTTTGTCAAGACATTGCCACTTAGCTGCAAATCGTTTGAAGAGGGGTACTTCGGGCGCACTTGACTCTCCCATGCAACGTTTGAAAACCGTTGCTATTACAAGCTCGTAAATATGGTGACGGCAGGCGAAGAAGAGAAGGTTGCGTCCGAGATTCTGCTCAGTCAAGACACAAGCGCCATTTATTCTTCCTGTGTTCGAGCTAGTTGTGTCGAAACTCATACCTTGAACCTTTTCTTCTATTCCCCATTCTCTGAGTGCATTACAGACTGCAGTAGATTCAGTTTGTCCAGTTGCAGAAGGTAGTTTCGCCACTGTTAGTAATTGCGAGATACCGCTTCCTGAGACGAGAACTGGCAGATGATCAAAATACTCTTTTCCAGTAATATTGGGCAGTTTTTTCCGTCCCAGTGCACTACTGAAAAGTTTCTTTGAGTAGCTGAAACATTGTCTCTCGGTGTTGACGAGAACGCTGAATTGTCTACCGGTTGAGTGCCAAATCTGTGACATTATGGCCCAGGCTCTTAGCTGTTTCAATCATTACCATTGTTGCCTTTCTGTCAGAGAGTTTGGTACGGTCGAGAACAGCAGATAAGGTTAAAGTAATGACCATCTTTCGACCACACTGACGAGGCAGATCGCTTGTGTTAGGTCGTGGCTTAGCAGTCCACTCAGGCTCTTTGGGGTCTGACTTCAGGATCTGATTCACTGCTTGATGAAGCCTTCTTTACTTTAGTAGCCGCCTTCTTCTGTGAAAGGAAAAGAAGGACCAGATTAGTTTTGCGCTTTTATGAAGTAAAATCAGCAGTAAATAAATGTATAGAACCATGAAAATAATGTACTAGGGGCACTCAATATATTTTGCCCCACCCTTTTTTCTTAGCTAAATAATAGGCCATGGGGCCGAAATGTCTTTTGGGCCGTAAGTTTGAACTTTCTGCGCTTCACATAACCTGATTTTTCCAGTTTGAACCTCCCCTCCTTGTATAAAACCGCTTTTAAACGCCCTTTTAAAACCGATGGTTAACGCAGTTTCAAAAATGGTGTCTGACAGTGATGTGCGTCGTAAACAGAGACCTGTTATCGAGTTCTTAACGTTTACAAAACGTTTACGGAGATGCTGTTGTGATCGAAGCACAGTTGGACGCTAGTCTAAACGTGTGAGATCATCGGAGAGAGGGAGAGCCAGCCTCGATGATGAGCCACGCAGTGGTCGCCCGGCATCGGATGTGACATCTCACACTGTGCAACGTGTTAACAGCATCATTCGATCAAATAGGCGCGTCACATACAAGGAGCTATCACTGGAGCTAGGAATTAGTGAAGGAAGTGTGAATACAATAATTCAACAACTGGGATACTCAAAAGTGTGTTCACAGTTTGTTCCTCGCCAACTGACTGAAGTTCACTTTCTTTCACGAATTGTGACTGGGGATGAAACTTTGAACCTGAAGCAAAACGCCAATCCATGGAGTGGCATTATGCAGACTCCCCACGCAAGAAAAAGTTAAAAATGGCTCCCTCTGCAGGAAAGGTTATGGCCACCATCTTCTGGGACATGAAACGGGTGATTCTGGTGGACATTATGAAGAAAGGACAAACAATCAACTCAGAGGCATATATTGCTACCCTACAGAGACTCCAGAGACGTATAAAGGAGTTCAACCGGAGAGAAAACTGGAAGACGTCCTTCTTTTGCAAGATAACGCAAGGCCACACAACAGTTTGCAAACAAGAGAGGCCATCACAAAAATGCGCTTGACTGTGTTACTCCACCCTTCATACAGCCCGGATCTGACACCTTCAGACTTCCATTTGTTTGGGTGAATGAAGGATGCTATTCGTGGAAGAAAGTTCAGAGTGACGATGAGGTTGTTGAGGAGGTTAAGAGATGGCTCCAGCGGAACCCAGCGGACTTTTTCCAGCAAGGAATAAAGGCCCTTGTTTCGAGGTGGAGGAAAGCCGTAGAAAAGGATGGAGACTATGTGGAAAAATAAAAACTTGTAAAAAAGGTATGTAACTACTTGTGTACAAAATTTCTGGAACTTACAAGGAAACTTGGAAAGAAAAAAAAAGGTGGGGCAAAATATATTGAGTGGCCCTCGCATATATAGAACAGAACAGAAAAGAATAGAATAATGTATATATAGTAAAATATATAGAACCATCTAAATAATAGATGGCAGCATTAGATTTTATATAAAGCTAAGCACTAACCCTTGAAGTTTCACGTGTGCGTCTTTGATCCTCTTCCATTTTTCTCTTAGCAGTTCTCTGTTCTTTCTTGTGCAGGCTGACATCAAACCCAGTCATGCAGTCGCGTCGCCCTTTTTCTCGTTGAGCTACCAAAAATTCACGATCCCTGGGGATAGTAATCCTCTTTAAGGCATCCGCATGTGCAATGTCGAAGAGATCATCGAGCGCACTAATAAACTTCTCTTGATTAGACTTCTGAGTAGTTGATATTCGTCCCTTGTTCTTTTTCAGCAGCCTCCAATTTTCGAACACCTCCTCAAGCTTTTCCTTTCAATGATGTAGCCTACCTCTTTGGTCGGTATTCTAGCTTTCTCCCAGAATGGCAGAATTTTCTGAATTACATATGTTGACGCATCTCGTTTAGTTTCTTTTTTTTTATTGTGGCGATAGAGAAAAACACCAAGAGCTTGTCTGATTGATGGTAGTTTGGATCCAATAAGTTCAGTAATTTCACTTCCAAGTATGACAGATAAACATCAGTTTTAGAGCGCGTATTTGGTACTATACTAGACGCCATACTTTTTCTGAAATGAAACAAATAGGATTAAATATAATAATAATAAAATTAAAATTAATTAAATATAATTATTTAATTAAATATAAAATTAAAATTAATTAAATATAATAAAAAATAAAAATAAATAGGATTTGAGCACATTGAGGTACCTCTAAAAATTCTTCAAATTCTTTCCTCTTTCATATGTCGCAGTTTTACATGGAATCAAACCAATTCAGGGGGTACAACACAGAAAATAAAAAAATAAAAAAATAAGGGCCACCCTAATATATATATATAGTGAATCAGTTGTATTTAAAAATAGATAATTCTGACAAAGAGTCGCATTACCTTATGTACAGAGGCTTGACAAAAGTAAATAGACACTATGCTGATTCTCCTTCAGAAAAAAAATGGCAAAGCTCAGCAATGGAATGCCAGAACGTGTGTAACCTTTACGTAATAAACAAAAGGGAACTGAACGTGATTCCAATTGTATTGATCCAGTAAATCTGTTAGTATTTATTAACTTTTATTATCAAATCAAAACGTTGTAAAAACCAAAGTCACTTTAAGCGGTCTTTGAGACTGGAAGTTTCGTCACCAGCTCAAAAACGAGGGACATTATCAAGTGACACTTTCTTATCTCTTTCTTCACTCCAGAACACGAAAATCGTGCCCACGATACGATGGAATGGGCATCTCAACTTCATGCTCTTTCCACTTTCAACCACGGCATACCCATTTGTCTCCTGATTAGGTTAGCTAGGTTAGGTTAAGTAAAATGTAAGTTAGAGTAACGCTTAGTTCAATTTGGTTAATTTAGATTAAGTTAAATTGGCAATTCTCAATTAGGTTAAACATATTTTAATTTAACGTTAAATTAAGCTATATGCTAATTTAGGTCAGGTTAGGTTAAATTGGTAATTCTCACTTTAGGATCGGGAATTGGAATAAGAATGAGTTGAAATAGTAATGAACTCTCAATGATCATATGAATCCCTTTCTTTCTATCTCAGTGGTACCAATCCTTCCGCATTTATTTCAAAATAAGAGTTCATCCATTTATCTGAGACGTTAAAATCATTATTACACTTGGAAAATTATAAGAACACCAAAAAAATAGATAGTAATCACACACACACACACATACACACACACACACACACACACACACACACATATATATATATATATGAGCACAGAGATTTTAAACTAAGATGTTGCATAATGTCTAAAAACTATGACACACTTTCTTTGTGAGATTCATTGATTCCCAGGGAGGAAAAATGCCGAAGGGTAATTCTGACCTTTATTGCTTATTGGTATTTACAACAGTGAGAAAATGCTCTTTCGAGTTTTACGGTACGGTAATCCCTAACGTCGCTTTTGACTTCCTATTCCTAAATGGAAATGTAAACAGTTGTAAATATTTACATTTTACGAGCTATTATAACATTTATTTTTTTTTACATAAATAATATTTACAATTCCATTAGCGTGTTTAGCTGCATGCTAAGTTCTGAACCATAAAAATTAACATCTTATCTGAAGGTAATCTAAAAAAAATTGTATTAGGAAGTTCACACGCATCAGAGAATGGGTAAATAGTTGAAAGTCTTACGAAATTGGGCGGAAATAAACGGAGGAATCTTAACGTACAATTTTGACCCCAAAAAATGGACGAAATTAAACGGAAGAATCAGACGAATTAGAATTAGAGAGAGAGAGAGAGAGAGAGAAGAGAGAGAGAGAGAGAGAGAGAGAGGAGAGAGACACATACAGACAGACAGAAAGACAGGCAGACATATATAGAAAGACAGACAGACAGATAGACAGACAGACAAAAATGGAGACAATCTAAGAATCAAGTAATTTCATACAAAATAAAATAATACTTTGCATTTATTTAAATTACCAAAATACCAATGAAACAATATAAACCACACATACTCTCCACATGCAATATATACAGAGTCATGCAAGAAGTAAATAGACACCCTTAATTTTATGGTAAAATGTATGCATCCATTTTTTTGTCATTATTATGACTAATATTCGTTTCCTACATTTCTATCCTTGAAGAAGGACTTATGCCAATATTCTCAAGTGGTCAAATTGAAAAAGACAGCTGCCTGTTCATGGAAGATGGAGCCCCATGCCACACTGCAAAAAAGACGAAAGAATGGGAGGAGCGAAATGGTATCAAACGACTTCCTTGGCCGAGTCAGTCCCCTGACATGAACCCCATAGAACACGTGTGGGCAATACTAGACAAGACTTTATGTAAAAAGCCCAAAAAACCAGCAACACGATCAGAATTGTTGAATCTTTTACGCCAAATTGTTACAGCAAAATCTGGGCTGTCTATTTACTTCTTACATGTCTCTGTGTATATATATATATATATATATATATATGGATTTAACTCATAATGATCCCCTGAGCTCTTTCAATATATATATATATATATATATATATATATATATATATATTCACACACACACATCAACTCAAAGGTCTATTTATGGTAAATAAATCTCACATGACCAACTACATAAATTTCAAGATTTCTGCATTTCGATAATTGCGTGTGAACTCTTAAGATAAGTTCCCATGTTCCACTTAACCTTTCATTTGTACTAAAAAACAACCAACCAATAAGTCTTTTTAGCTGCGACTTTTAACAAAAAATTACCCAATTTATCCCAATTTCTTTTCCTTTTTGCTACTTTTTGCGTACGCGGAAAAGTAGCTCCTAAAATATAGGGTCAAATCAGGTTTATGTTTGCTCTAGAAATTTAACCGGTATTTATAAGAGGGGTTCCCAAGTTAATTCTTTCACCCCTAAAAGTTGTCAACCAGTTTTATACAGGGACAAATTCGATTAAAAATTCGGTCATTCCAACTTTTTTTTTAAGCTTATCTAACTTTTCCTTCAAACGCCTTCTTTCCGCTGAGTGTTAACTTATTTTTTTGGGGGTATGATGACCTAGAATGCTTTTAAAAGTTCTATAGCGATTTAGACCGCGTTTTTTGCTTGATTTTTAACTGCTTGACCTCGAAATGGTTTGCTCTCCTTTCGGTTTTTCGGAAAAAAATTTGATTGTATTTGGTATAAAACAGAACGAAAGGGTATTTGTTATACAGAGCATTTTAACAGTGAGTCGAGATGTTTACAAAAGTAAGGCTCTACCCTGTGTATCTTTATTAAGAATATTATTATTAAAAATATTGTTAAAAATGTTAATAAGAATATTATTAAGAATAATCATTAAAATTTTTATTAAGAATATTATTAAAAAATTAAAAATATTATTAAAAATGTTATTAAAAGTATTATTAAGAATATTATTCAACGCATTAAGAATATCATTGACAAGATTAAAAATATTAAGAATATCATTGAAAAGATTAAAAATATTAAGAATATTTTTTTAAGAATATTAATTACTTGATTTAATAGAGAATAAAATTTAGTATTTACTAATGTCAGTAGATAAGAATAACAAATTTCTCTTTAATGAAATCCGTGAATAACTCGTAAACATTAAAAATATTAAAAATCTAACAGTCCTTATTCAGTATATTATATTTTCAAGAATAAGTATATATATTTCCTGCTGTTTTTACACCTTATTGCTACTCGATAGTGGACAGTACAGAGGCGAAACGTTGCATTAATTAATATTCATTCCATTTCCTCGTATTTAATTAGGCTATTTCATCGCTGTTAAATCTTAATTTTTAGTTTTTATGGTTGAGTACTTTAACTGGACACACACACACACACACACACACACACACATATATATATATAATGAATTCTAACCACGATACCACGTGTTTAGCTCGAATGCACGAAACATTAATATTTAATTTTTCAAATATGGTTTCATTGCAGGCAATTGTCATCTTTTCTCTAATAGTCTCCCTTTTGGGGGTACCTGTTCCGGAGGCGCAGCAACAAACATATCAGGAACCAATCAGTAATTATCAACAGGTAAGTGCTATACCAAAGAGATGCCAACGCAATTTATTGGCATTTCTATTAATCCAATTTATTTTAACCTAACCTGATCGTATCGTAAATTCATCCTTATTTAATATTATTTGGCATATCTTATTGTTTCTTAACATTATTTCACCTAACATAAACTAACCTCAATTAACCTAACCTAATTAATTTATCCTATTACAACTTAATCCGAAGGTTAAGTTAGGATAGGTTGTATAGCTAAAACCAAGTTTTAAAACACCCTTTTTTTTCAGAAAATTCCCAAATACAATTTTGATTGGATGGTTGTTGACCCTTTATCTGGCAATAATTACGGCCACCAAGAAAATCGTAACGGAGCCCGTACTCAAGGCTCCTATTTTGTTCTCCTCCCTGACGGAAGGACGCAGAAAGTTACCTACCTCGTCAACGGGGAATCAGGATTCATTGCTCAGGTCACTTACCAAGGGGGTCCTGTCTCGTCAAAACCAAAGGACTATCAGCCTCCACACACGAAACAGCCTAACCAACAGCAGCAACACCAACAACAACAACAGTTTGGCAAGTACCAGCAGCAGCAACACCAACAACAACAACAGTTTGGCAAGTACCAGCAGCAGCAACAACAACAACAGTTTGGCAAGTACCAGCAGCAGCACAACAACAACAACAACAACAGTTTGGCAAGTACCAGCAGCAGCAAACAGTTAGGCCTACTTACCTACAGAGCAAACAACAGCAACAATTTGGACAAAAAACTGACCAACAACAGCAGTTGAATCAACTGAAACAACGCTACCGGTTACATCAGCAACAAAAACAACAACAACAACAACAACAGCTGCCTGTCCAACAACCTCAGCAGCTGCAACAGCTGCCTGTCCAACAACAACAACAGCTGCCTGTCCAACAACCTCAACAACAACAACAACAGTTTGGCAAGTACCAGCAGCAGCAAACAGTTAGGCCTACTTACCTACAGAGCAAACAACAGCAACAATTTGGACAAAAAACTGACCAACAACAGCAGTTGAATCAACTGAAACAACGCTACCGGTTACATCAGCAACAAAAACAACAACAACAACAACAACAACAGCTGCCTGTCCAACAACCTCAGCAGCTGCAACAGCTGCCTGTCCAACAACAACAACAGCTGCCTGTCCAACAACCTCAACAGCTGCAACAGCAGTTGAATCAACTGAAACAACGCTACCGGTTACATCAGCAACAACAACAACAACAACAACAACAACAACAGCTGCCTGTCCAACAACCTCAGCAGCTGCAACAGCTGCCTGTCCAACAACAACAACAGCTGCCTGTCCAACAACCTCAACAGCTGCAACAGCAGTTGAATCAACTGAAACAACGCTACCGGTTACAACAACAACAACAACAACTGTCTGTCCAACAACCTCAGCAGCTGCAACAGCAATTGAATCAACTGAAACAACTCTACCGGTTACATCAGCAACAAGAACAAAAAGATCCCCAACAACAACAGTCAAACCAAACGAATCAACAAGACCAACAACAGTCTGACATGGAAAAGCGGCTGAAACAGCAGTTGAATAAACTGCAACAACGCTTCCGTTTACAGCAGCAACAACAGTCAAACCAAAAGGATCAACAGGACCAACAACAGTCTGACACAGAAGAGCGGCTGAAACAGCAGTTGAATAAACTGCAACAACTCTTCCGTTTACAGCAGCAACAAAAGCAATTGAGTCAACTGCAACAACAACGTTTCCTTTTACAACAACAGCAACAACAGACTGACGAAAAACAGAAACTGCAACAGCAGTTGAGTCAACTGCAACAACAACGTTTCCTTTTACAACAACAGCAACAACAGACTGACGCAGAACAGAAACTGCAACAGCAGTTGAGTCAACTGCAACAGCAGCTGAGACAACTGCAACAACAACAGCGTTTCCAATTAGAACAGCAACAAGAACAGTCTGACGAAGAGCAGCAACAACAACCGTTCGCTCAACCCAGAAGACAATTCGGTCAACAGCAATTTAGTTTCGGTCAACAAAATCAAGGATTCGGTCAAAGAAATCAACAACTCAGTCAAGGAAGTGAAAAGTCAAATCCACAACTCGGTCAAAGTGGTCAACTTTCCAGTCAACAACTCGCTCAACAACAACTTCTACTGCAAAATCTGCTCCAGGGTTGATACAACAACCACAACAACTTAGATTTCTTCTCATTCAGGAAAAGAATGACACTATTTAAGTTAAAAGGCAATTTAAATCATTTGTGGGGTTACCATTTAGTCTAACTTAAAAAATAAAAATCTTAATGGTCGTTATAAATAAAGGTCACTTTATTTGGCTGTCGTGAACACACTAATCAACGTCCACAACCTGTCCTAAATAGCCAATCAGAGTGTTTTGTAATTACATATCCTGAAAGCTAAATCCTGATTGGCTAATTAAAAAATCCGAACAGTGATTGACTGTTTGATAACCAAATATCAGCTTTACTCTCTTTCTGAGAGAGAGAGAGAGAGAGAGAGGAAATTTGCTTTCAGCAAATACTCTAAATGAATTTTATATATATATATATATATATATATATATATATTATATATATATATAGGGCCTATATATTTTTATAATAGTTTACGTTGTAATTTTACCTCAATTTTTTTGTACGTTATTTTTTTGCAATTTTTTTTTTTGTTTTTACTTTTTTACATATTTTTATATTTCAGAAAAATAAAATGTAATTTTAATTTTATTTTTAATTACGTGTTCCTTTCTTTTTAAAAAGTCCTTTCGGTTATCAAGATCCTACAGTCAGTGGAGGACATGAAAACGAAACTAAAAAAAAAATTAAAATTAAAAATTATTATTATTATTATTAAATTGCAAATGTATCTGCCTTAAATGGCTTAACCCTTCCCCAATAACAGATGTAAACTTCCACGGAAGCTACACGAAGCAATTAAATATAAAATATAGAATTAAAATGTACTTTATCGCAATATGTCTTACAATAGTGCGAACTGCTAACATAGTCTCCAAACAAGCATCTCTGTTACACTTTAAAATAACAAAAATTTGTTTCTAAGCATTTGATTCTAAGCACTGTGCTTGGATTAATTTTTGACATGTCATGAATTAAGAGCTTTTTCTTTCGGAAATTACGAAACTGAAACACCTTCCCATTTTATATATATATATATATATATATATATATATATATATATATAAAAATTGGTTGGTAGATAAATGGGTACGATGGGTAGCCTAGTGGTTAAGGTGGTTAAGACACTGGGTTGCTGATGGAGCGTGGTTCGGATTGCACGTTAAACTGTAGGTTTAACGTGGAGTGACAAGCCTGACCTTCGTCAGAATGAACAATTCGGGCGTAAGCAGAACTGAGGTTAACCAAGGTGTGTATATATATATATTTCATAAAAAACCTCAGGGAATCATTCTGAGTTCATTCCCATCTTGAAACGGACATGTTATGTGCCTTGAAAAGTGGACGCTCAATTCTGCCAGTTGAGGTTTAAATTTTGGTTTTTGGCTAAAAATATAATAGTTACTCCTTTTTATTTGATGTATTCAATCTGACGTGAAGGCAGCAAGTCTTTTGCTTATATTGAGGTTCTAAATGTAGCTGGGCTAGGCTGCTTTAAACTCTAGATCCTGTTCCAAAGCTGGATCTATATGCTTTGCAGATAGATGATGAGGGAAGCTATATTTTTGGGACCTCTTTGCTAGTGACCCGTTGCCCACGTCGGGCTAGCACCATGGAAAAGAAAAACTATAGTATTTGTCATTTACCATTACTTATTCGGACTATAGTGGATTTAATTATCCTAGAAGAGTTCCTTCTTCCATGCACGGTCTGTGTGTATCATATATATATATATATATATATATATATATATATATATATATATATATATATATATATATATATATATAAACAAAAACATTTGCACCAGAGATGTGTCGAACCCTCCTCCGACACTGGCATTAACAAATTAAGCGTTTAACTGTTGTTTTCCTGAATGGACTAATTAATGGTTGTGGTATTGATCTCGCATACCATTTAACTACTTGAGCTTGAATACACTTTTTAGAGAACGTCTATAATTGCTCATTAAGCCACTAAAATATGACCTCTCCAATGACCATGCGTGTATGTATATATATGTATATATATACAGGGTGGGTAAAAAACAAAGTGACCCCTTAGAGGTAAACTATTAAAAAAGGTAAGGGGAATAGAGCTCCCAAACTCCAAAGATGCTTACCTTAGCATGTTGTTCATCTTAATTGAGAAGTTGCTCGATGTGTCCCCCTTCCTGCTCAACGCAGGCCTCCAAACGTGGACGTCACTGATCAATACACCTGTTTACATATCGTTGAAACACCTTCTCCCAGCCGAGCAGAATTCTTTCGTGTAGTTCATCTACAGTATATCTCTTATATTGGTACCAGGGATGTAAACTTTGGACTTCAGGGCTTTCCAAACACCATAATCTAGTGGTGAAAGATCGGGGCCACTAGCCGGCCACATAATGAGTTCGATAAAATCCGGTGTTTCGTTCTCAAGGAATGTGACAGTTTGGCGTGCTCTGTAAGCAGAGGCTCCATCTTGCTGGAAAGTATATCTTTCACCACTAATTCGTCGAATATCAGTTAGATAGAGTGAAAGATTGTTGGAAGGTGTTATTCTGTTACACGACAATTCGCACCCTCATACCGCTGCACAGACTAGAAAATGCCTTCAAGAACTTAAATTTGAAGTTCTCGACCATCCAGCCTACAGTCCAGACCTGGCACCTTCGGATTTTTACCTGTTTGAACCACTAAAAGACGCTTTGAGAGGTCAGCGATTCCAAGGCGATGATGACCTGAAGGAGGCGGTGCATGACTGGTTACGCACACAGCCAAAAACATTCTTTTGTGATTTCATTAGGAAGCTTGTAGATCGCTGCACTAAGTGTATTGAGAAACAGGGAGACTATATTGAGAAGTGATGTGTTTATAATCTATCAGATGTGAAAATAAAATTGTGAAAATGAAAAGTGCGGATACTTATTGAATTACCATCGTATAAGCTAGCTCTGCAATTACGTTATGCACACATAAAGATTGTACACTAGATAGGACCGCTGTATAAACTAACCAATTATACAGTTATACCGATCGCACACCAACCATTTGGTATTGTCACAGAAACCTTGAACATATGGTTTTGATTTTATACAACATATTTACAGCTCTTTTTACCGAGGTATCAGTCCAGCAAAGACCTCATGACCCACTTCAGGCAGCCCCAAAAAGTTTAAGAGAGAGATAAAGGTTAAACTCTCCATGTCTACACCCATGTATGTACGACTGTACGCGCAAAGCCATCACGCCGGCAAAGTGATGAAATACTTTTACAGAAAACAGGAAACAGGAATTAAGAACAGAAATCAGATTTTCCACACCATGCCCTCACCCGTCACATGCACCCAGTCACCCAAGAGAAAGAAGTGAAAAAAAAATTAAAGATGCGAGAACGTAACTCTACCTCACTTAATCTGTCATGCATTTTTTATGGTTTTTTTTTAGTTATGAAATGTGTTTCCACAAAACATTTTTCTACTCTATTTTTAGACATATTAACAAGACAGGCAAGTGTGTGGGCGTGTTTTCTGTAATTGGATGTCTTTCCTGTGTCAACTCTTTGAATGTCGCCGAGTTTCAGCTTGGGTCTCCCGCCGTAAAAGGTATTTATGCGGCAAGTGATATATTGAGTCGTTCATACTTCGCGGTGTTTTGCCACCACGAGAATAGAGAAAATCTCTTTCTGGCGAGGAATATTAGTGAGAAGTCCCTGTATCCATCCACCCTGTACTTGTCCCTTATACAGAGTGAAAGTGTTTCGTGAGTGATCACCCGTTGTTGCTTCGGCAAATTCAAGAGTCTCCGACTTAGAGGTGTTTATGAGGCAAGTGATAAAAAGAGTTGCTTGATCGCTGATCATCCTACGTATGTGGGTCACAATGCAACCAGAGACGTTTCTCTAAAATGGGGGGAGGACTAAGTGTAGGGAGAAATGTTTAAACAAACTCCTGCGGGGTTAAGTTATAATACTATTTTCTTAAATTATATTATATGTGAGGACAGTCTTAAACCCTGAGTGTATTCAGAACTTTGTCCAGTCTATTTTTAAACATGTTTACTTGGCTTGAAACAACCTCCTAGGGAAGTTGGTTCCAGATATTAACTATTTTATAGGAGAAGAAATGACCACAAATGGAGATACTAAATGTTTTAAGTTCCAATTTAAAACCATTATTTCTTGTTGGATTGGTATTAATTAAGAATAATTTCCTGTAGTCTACCCTGACTATTCCATTGAGCATCTTGAAAACTTGAATAAGCTGGCCAAGAAACCTCCTGGTCTCTAGGGTAAACAGATTTAAACGTTCTAATCTTTGTTGGTAGTTTTCCATTCTCATTGAAGGAATCAATTTTATGGCACTTGCTTGTACCCTTTCTAACCTTTCTATATCCTTCCTAAGAGAGAGAGAGAGAGAGAGAGAGAGAGAGAGAGAGAGAGAGAGAATGGTGTTCCCTTGAAATAAGACTGGAAAAAAGAAGGTCTCATTTAGAAAGTTTTCCTCATCTAAATTCAAATAAGCCCCTCTGCTGAAAAATGCCAATGAATGTCTTGGTTTATGACCAATTTTGGACTGTTCGCTTCTCTGATGAATTATTTACGAGTTTTCTCTCAGGAATTCTGTTTACGCAAGACGCCTTCAAATGCTGCATCTTAGAAGTAACTCTCATCTGATGATGGGCTACAGGGTATAAAATAGTATACGCTTTCCTTTTCTATAGAGCGGGAAAAAAAAAAAAATATATATATATATATATATGGAATATCATACATGAACACGCACGATTTTTCATGTGAGTGTGGGTGTGTTTTATGCCCCTTGTTCGGCATGTATCTTAATTGTAATTATGATGATAATATTTATTGACAGAATAGAAAGCCAATAAAAAAACCTGCTTGCCATTTAGACCAAATTTTGGAAGATAAATGACAAGATTGGATCAGTTGCTTGAACTGTAACGGACTGTTTGAGTGATGCATTCTATGTATTAAGTTCTAATGGGAACGCCTCATACTTTCCACAAAGCTTGGTACATTTTGACAGTCAAATATTTAGGAAGCCGAACAACTTAGTGGCCAATATGTGGCCTCCTAAACGTTTTATTGTACATTAGAACCAACGTTTTCTCCTTTTTCATTCCTTTTCCCCAACAGTTGTTAAAAATATATACGTTCGTACAATAGTTTAAATGCCTTCTAAGCACGTTTGATTTGGGACCTAAGTTACGATATGTTTTCTTAATATCAAGATCGTCATTTATGGAATTAGGTATAATATGACGTTCAGATATTTAAATTTGTGGACGTTATTAGCAGCAACACAATTTAATTTAAATACTTGCTTACTTCACTGTCGAAATTGTTTGGGACAAAAGTACAAAAATTTAGTTTTATCTGTATTAAACGCAATAATATTTACACATATTTAACAATATTTAAGCACATTTAACAGCAACTGTAGCCCTTTACCCGAGGTCATCAGCATAAAGTAAGTTATTCAACCTAATTGAGTTAACCTAATTAAGTTATTAATCTAAATAAGTTATTTAACCTATAGAGCAATCGACGTTCGCAGTATTAAGTGAATTAGACAAACCATCAATATATACATTAAGTTGTAGGGATGACAGTAAAGACCCTTGGCGTACTCCATTTCAGGATTTCGAAGAATCAGAAAAAAACATTCCCTCATTTGATTATAAATGTCTGATTTGAATACCTACATATTGGAATATCTAATATCTATAATCTATAATAATAATAAAAGGACGTGTGTGTGTGTGTGTGTGTGTGTGTGTATGTGTGTGTGTTCCAGCCATAACTCCAAAATGGAAGCAGTTACAAACATGAAACTTCACACACACATTAATTAGGTCCTCAGGTTGTGCGCCTGGGTGTTAATAAATTAAATAATTAAAATTACTGGCCCGAAGGCCCCAGCACCGCGATTAAACTACAGAAAAGAACGTAGCCGTGAAAATTTTGAGCTTCACATTGTGTCAAGATTTCTGAATCTTAAGATTTTCATAATTATAGTTTTAGTGACCAAATAATTGGACCTCCAATTACTGTCGGTTCAATTATATGGTCACAAAAACTATAGAAAAGAACAGTCATGAAAATCTTGAGCTTCACATTGCCCTCCGTAATAATCTATTATATATTTTCGCCTGTCTGTTTGTTTGTTTGTTTGTCTGTCCTTTATGCATGCGTAAACCGTTTGACCTAGAGCTACCAAATTTGGCACGGGAACCTCTTATGGGATGAAGAATGTTAATAAATTAAATAATTAAAATTACTGGGGCCCGAAGGCCCCAGCACCGCGATTAAACTACAGAAAAGAACGCAGCCGTGAAAATTTTGAGCTTCACATTGTGTCAAGATTTCTGAATCTTAACAGTTTCATGACTAATTATTTGGTCAATAAAACTATAGAAAAGAACAGTTATGAAAATCTTGAGCTTCACATATAATTATTTTTTAGGACGACTTCAAACCGTTTGACCTAGAGCTACCAAATTTGGCACTGAAACCTCTTATGTAGGCTGACCATATTTCCTTGAGACAAAAACGGGACATTGGGATGGCAAAAAAGGGACGGGGGTTATGTAATATTCTGTATTCATGAAAAAGTAAGTACATAAACCGGGACAAAATTGACATTTTTATTAAAACGACGGGACGGCCAGGAAATATAAAAAAAAACGGTACTGTCCCGTTCAAAACGGTACGTATGGTCAGCCTACTCTTATGGGATGAAGAATGTCAACACAGAGTCGGTCAGTCTGTCTGTTTGTCTGTTTGTGCGAATAGTTACAGGAAGTTAATGTAACAATGTTTTTTTACAGTTTTTGAAAATCCCACCAACTTTACCATGCCACCAAAGAAACGGTCAAGTTTGGGCAGATCTACATCAGCAGCCAGAAAAAATAAAGAAGCCCGGAAGCAGGAAAGCTCACAAGAAAGACAATCACGCCTTGAAGTTGACCGTGAACGACATGCAACAGCCAGAGCGAGAGAAAACCTCCAAGAAAGACAATCACGTCTTGAAGCTGTCCGAGAAAGTGTAGCAACTACCAGAGCAAGAGAAACACCCCAAGAAAGACAATCACGCCTTGAAGCTGACCGTGAACGACATGCAACAGCAATGTGAAGTTTATCTCGGGCAACGCTGGGTACCTCAGCTAGTAATCTATAATAATAAAAGGACGCAGTTACAAACATGAAACTTCACACACACACATAATGATTAGGTACCGAGGTTGTGCACCTGGGTGTTAATAAATTAAATAATTTATTTAAAAAAATTAAATGACGTCATCAAGATCATTATGCCATTACGTGTATATATATATATTATATATATATATATATATATATATATATATATATATATATCGAAAGCTATGGTAAAATTATTGAATACCCGGTTAGGTTCATTGAATGGCCGGTTAGGTCATCTGTAAGCCCTTGACGATTGGTTATGTTAAGTCGTGATATTTTCGGTAGCTTTAACGAAAATATCACGACTTAACCTAACCAATCGTCAGGGGCGTACAATTAACCTAACCGGGCATTCAATAATTTTACCATAGTGTTCCTGAGGATGTCATTAGACGAAAGCGCTTGAGCACCATTCTGTGTTTCCTTTCCTTCGTGGTTTTATTCATCATAAATATTTTTCACGTGTTACTTTCGTGAAATAATTTTCATATATATATATATATACAGGGTGTCCCAGGAGGAAATGTCAAGAATGCACCATTTGACTCTTTGGGTATTTCTAACCGTTACCGAGATACAGGCCTCTACATTTGGGTAACTAAACCATAATAAAAAGCCGATCTTAGATAATATTCAATGACATTTAATGATACATTGGCAACTGTGCAGATCCTCACATTATTTATTTACATTATTTTTTTGTCTGGGGGTTCTTGAAGAGTAATGTTTATCAGCCGGGTAAGCCCGAAACTAGAGAGCAGTTGGTTGCACGTATACAGGATGCGTTCATAAACCTCAGAAATGAATTTCCTCGTTTTCCTTGGCAAGACTCGATGGATCGGAGGCTCGCCGCGTGCATTGAAGAAGGAGGGAGTCACTTTGAAACCATTTTGCAATAAGTGCAATAGTGTATTGTATGTTTGTACTTTTTGTAAACCACAAGTGTCATTAAATAGTATCTAAGATCGCCTTTTTATTATGTTTTAATTACCCAAATGTAGAGGCCTGTATCTCGGTAACGGTTGGGAATCAGACCCATATCGATATAATACTTTCTAATTAGAAATACCCACAGAATCAAATGGTGCATTCTTGACATTTCCTCCTGGGACACCTGTATATATTATATATATATATATATATATATATATATATATATATATATATTATATATAGGGCCGGATCTAGAAGTTGCGAGGCCCTAGGCAGATCTAGAAATTGCGAGGCCCTAGGCCTATATATATGAAATATGGACTTAATTATCGGTACTATACCAGCAATATTAGAACCCCGCATAGACAGAACTATGCCAGCACTTAAAAATTAAACCAAACCAAAATAATCACGCATGGAAATTGTATAAGAAATATAAATAAACCATACAAATAAGTATAAATTATAATATGAATCAAGATTTGTATCGAAAATATAAGACAATGATTTCTAAGATTTATATAATATTATAGGTAATGACTTTCCATAGTATACAAACGTTTTTCATATGTGATGTATAAGAGATGTTGACATTTCATTTTTTATAATAGTGAGCGATCGACTTATCAGGCTAAATATTAATGCTTTAATATTTGGTTCAGATGCTCCTTGAATATTACAGCAATGCTTTTCTACTTTTCTTCGAGCTAAACTCTTCAATTAATTGAGAATAATCTAATGAATTTGTTATATCGTTTTCTATTGATAACATTGCTAATGATTGCAATCTCGCTTGAGACATGGTGGAACGCAAATATGTTTTAATAAGTTTGAGACGCGAGAAACTTCTTTCAGCCGAAGCAACAGTAACTGGGATGGTTAATACTATTCGAAGTGCAACATAAACATTAGGATAAATCTCGCTTAGTTGTTTTTGCACTATATAAATAAGGGCATTTCCGTGATCTGTTTTCTCAGGTATAAACCTGCAAAGTACTTTAAGTTCTTTATAGAGTTCTAAATCATTAATATCACTTGAACAGAACGCGCAAAACGGCTTGAGCGAGGCCCCCTTTGACGCGAGGCCCTAGGCGATCGCCTAGTTCGCCTATAGCTAAATCCGGGCCTGTATATATATATATATATATATATATATATATATACATATATATAACGCCTCGGTGGTGTAGTGGTTAGCGTCGCTGACTACGAATCCATCGGCCCCGGGTTCGAGACCCGACGGCAGCCGGCGCGCAGCAAAACCCGGCTGTTCTGTTCATCCTTCCACACAATAAAGAAAGTGGTTGGTAGATAAATGGGTACCCTAGGTGGCCTAGTGGTTAAGACGCTGGGCTGCTGATGGGGCGTGGTTCGGATTCCACGTTAAACTGTATGTCTAAGGTGGAGTGAAAAGCTTGACCTTCGTCAGAATGAACAATTCGGGCGGAAGCTAACCAAAGGTTATATCGAGGAACGTTTCTTTCTCTCTACTTGTTGAACAGCATATTATAATTAACGCTATCGTTAGCCTTACTTATACCGGAAAAACAATTATATATCACTGAATTGTGTTAAGTGAATATATTTACAACTTCACTTAATACATAGATACTTAAGTCTGTTGAACGATTCATTTAAAAACAAAGCTGATTAAGGGTTGACCATAAACAATCAATGAACCAAGATAACAAATCTCTCGAACAGTTTAGAGAAACAGGAAGCAACTGCGATTAGTCTGTAGTTATGAATGGACATTACCGTCTTCGTTGTGAACTAATGGCATGATATACACTCTCATGAAATTCAGCGGGGATATAAACTGTGGGGTGACACTGCAGAAAATAACAGTGATATGAGCCCTACTATTCTCTTCCTCTCGTTTGCGCTATTTTACAGTAGACTTATATAACGCTTGTGTTCTCATGTCCTTGCATTTCGGAACTATTCCTGGTTTACCAAAGATTATGTACATTTTTACTTTCTAATTTAAATGGAGCCACAAAATCATTCTTGTCAGGAATAACTTCCGGATAACGACTCGTCGATTTAGCCAAGCTGCTTCTTGCTTCTCTTGAAGCAGAGACAATAACGTTAAAATATTCGTCAATAAGCTAAATTTTAGAACAGACATTAATTTATTCGATCAGTTCATGTGATTATTGTCATGCAGCGTCCGTACCTTAGTGAATAACGCCATTTCCCTATAAGCGTAGACACTGAGTTCGGGGGTTCGAATCCCAATGATGTTTATAATAATAATACAGGAGTTAGAACAATGGCCGTCATATTAGTTGGCCTGAGCGTCGTGCCAATTTCCTTCACTGATTATTATTAATGCGATTACTATCACCGTTCTTGCGTTCTTCCAATACAAACTCTTCATATCGGTAATAATATAATTGGTATTACTGCAAGAGGATTGTGGTCATTTAAGTTATTACTTGTTGGACAGTGACTCAACTATTTAGTTGCCCCTAAATTCATGGTCGTCCACAGGATTTTTTGCAGGGCTGAGCGGGCGGGAGGAGTAAGACCACAACCCGCGAACGTAGAGAGCGCCGTTTTCTGCATGAGGGGTGGGTGCGGGGATTCCCCACCAGACAATTTTGAAAATCAAATGCCTGCAAACGCTATTCTGTGGCATTTTGAATCTTATTAGCATGCGGAAATGAACTGAACGATGGCAGAAATGATGCCAATAATTATGGCAAAAATGACAATAATTATCTTCTTTCCCTAAAATTATTCACTTTCTCTTTTCAGAGTTTTAATTAATAGATTAGAATAAAGGCAAGGTTCGGTTGATAAGTTAATTTAAAAAATTTGAGAAGTTAACAAATTAAAATCATCAACTTATAAAATCAGTTTAACCAAAATTTTAAAATCAATCCCTCATATCGCCTTTCGAGTCCTTTAAGGCCGGCCGCACGCGAGATTGTCCGCGACTCACGACTGGGTCGTGGTGACTCGAGTCACGTGTAATTTTACATTGAGAGAATTGGAACCCCGTACACTGCATCGACCGCGACACGAATCGCATCGCGGTCGCTGCAGCGTTCGGGGCTCCCATTCTCTCAATGTAAAATTCACACGTGACTTGAGTCGTCACGACCCAAGTCGTCAGCCGTGAGTCGCAAGACGATCCTGTTTGCGGCCGGCATTTGTGTTTAACTTTTATACATCCTTTTTTCAAAACGAAAACCAAACGGACATCACGAAATTCTTCATGAAACGAAAATCGTCTGACGAAGATACTACAAATCTCAATGAGAACGAAATTGGCAAAACCTCCCAACTAATTTCGTCATTTTTTTCATTAAAGTATTTAAATTTTAATAGTATTCCTTTTTTAATCCTATTAAAATTCCATACCATGTTATATGGATAATATGGTAATTTAATATGAATTCATATTAAAATGCCATACCATGTTATATGGATAATATGGTCATTTAATATGAATTCATATTAAAATGCCATACCATGTTATACGGATAATATGGTCATTTAATATGAATTCATATTAAAATGCCATACCATGTTATATGGATAATATGGTCATTTAATATGAATACATATTAAAATGCCATACCATGTTATATGGATAATATGGTCATTTAATATGAATTCATATTAAAATGCCATACCATGTTATATGGATAATATGGTCATTTAATATGAATTCATATTAAAATGCCATACCATGTTATACGGATAATATGGTCATTTAATATGAATTCATATTAAAATGCCATACCATGTTATATGGATAATATGGTCATTTAATATGAATACATATTAAAATGCCATACCATGTTATATGGATAATATGGTCATTTAATATGAATTCATATTAAAATGCCATACCATGTTATATGGATAATATGGTAATTTAATATGAATTCATATTAAAATGCCATACTTTGTTATATGGATAGTCTGGTCATTTAATATGAATTCATGTTAAAATGCCATGCCATACCATACCATACCATGAATTTTGCGATTTTCAAATTTTCTTTGGAAATTCCGAGGAGGCGACAGTGCCCTCTCTTGCTCCCAATGGGGATGCCCATGCACGAACTATCACTGTCACACGTAAAAATGTTACTATCTAAACCTAACTGATTAACATCGCAAATTTAGGAGGTTGGTTAAATTGCATTTGATGAAACATTCGGAATATTTAGTCACCACAAAAAGCTTTAAGTTTATGAAGAAAATCAACGTTTTCATGAAGGTTGATATGTATCATATGAAAAATAGCAATTTAAAAATAATTTTTAAAGTTTAGTCTTTTAAAAAGCATTATTTATATATATATATCGTGCCTAAGTGGTAGAGTGGTTAGCATTGCTGACTACGAATCCATCGGCCCGGGTTCGAAACGCAGGCGGCGGCGCGCAACTATCCCAGCTGTTCATCCTTCCACGCAATAAAAATTGGTTGGTAGATAAATGGGTACCTTGGGTAGGCCAGTAGTTAAGACGCTGGGCTGCTGATTGGGAGGTCGTGAGATCGAGTCCGGCCGAGGACTTTGTAATTTCTGGCCGCCCGTGGTGGGGGCGTGGTTCGGATTCCACGTAAAGCTGTAGGTCCCCTCGGTCATATGACCTTAGATGTTGCGAAGGAAGTTAAACAACCCCAATTAAAAAAAAAAATATATATATATATATATTGTTGTGCGCAACTCTTTTACTTAGGTGTGCGCACCTTTCTTTCTTTTGCAACTTCTGACACCATTTATGTAGTGCCCAACCCGTTTATTTATTTATGGTGCTGGACACCCTTTTAATTATGTTAATTCACTTCACTGACACCCTTTAAGTGGGGCGCTACCCTTTAATTCTATTTCCAATTATTTCTTACGCGCGTTTTCTTTGCGTTCAGGATGACTCGACCTATCCAGACGGATGGCCTTTTAAATTGATAGGCGTAAGTTCCCTTCGGCTTACTGAAAGCCTACTTTGAATTTCAATCTTTGAATGTTAATTGACCCTCAGCTTACAAGAGAGGCATATTGCAAGGTATCTAAAACAACACACGCCCTCTTATAAAGTTTATTAAATGTCACTCGAAACAGTACATGAATTTAGAAACTTATTCTGAAGTAAATTTACCAATTTTTCAAACAATACAATCCAATTTTAAATTCAAACACAAAGTTCACAGTTATCTGAATTTAAATCGTTTAAATTTACCAATTTTCCATGAAATACTCAATTATAAATCCAAAGAAAAAGTTCACAGTTATCTGAATTTAAGTCATTTATATAGAGGGGCTTTATGTTTTAGTGCAACAAAACAAATAACGAGAAATGAAGTGGTCAAAATCGACCAAGAGAATTGAAGAGATGGGTTACTTACGAATGGAGGTATACCGTTACTCTCAATTGTTCTACGTAAAGACCGTAGACCTATCGCTCGCATACAACTACGCGAAAATCCGCCCAATACAATGGCTCCCTTCGTCAGCCAATAGACGGGTCATGCAAACTAGGGCACAGACGTACCGTTTAACATTTAACTTGAACCAACTTAATTTAATTTAAATTTCACAAAATGTTTGGTCCGTTAACTAACATTAGTTCAGATCTCCTACCTAAGTTCTCGTTTTCCGATCGCTAACAATTCGTTTTAGTTTGGTTTAACAAGTTCGCGTGAACAAATGCAATACAAGTTCTTAATTACAATCATGAGACAGTTATAATTTCAATTCTAGATTTTTTCTTATACCACAAGTCTAATAGAGTTTATTTAGCCACATTTAATTTCAAGAAGGACGACTACCAACTGACTTAACAATTTTCGAATTTACTTTACAATTTTAAAGGACCCCGCCTTCCAATGTTCTGAAAGCCTATCAAACCATTTGTTTCTCCCAAGGCCGTCCCCCAGAAGGTTATTACCCATACAAGAGGGAAAGAAGGCGTCTTTACTACGTTTCCCAGGATCCTGGGACCCCTGATTGGAGCTGGACCTGACTTCCGAGTATAGACCCCTCCTTCTTCCCAAAAATACATTTAAATATAGTTGACAGATTCGAAGTCCCAATTTTATGACTCACGTCGTGGTTCAATTTTAGCAAGCGTCTTCGAATCTGCCTTACAAAAGTCGCACCATCCAGCGAAGCGAATCCAAAAATTTTCGACCCAGCGAAAGAGGAACCCAACCATTTCGCATATACACCCAAATCCGTTGGATTGCCCTTCCCGTTGGGGTCTGGTCTCGGTGATAAACCTCTGTCCCAACGTGGTTCGGCTTTATTACTTCCCTGAGAATCCGAATTAAGATAGAACAAACGTTAAACAATCTAAAACATTTCTGATTTATTCGTTCATGAATATTTATAAGCCAAACCACCTTGCTTTCAGAGATGTACACAACGAAATCTTAAAACTAAAATTTCTGCACTTATTTTACAAAAGATTTCTGCATGCAAACTTCATGGTTACGACAATATATATATATATATATATATATATATATATATATATATAGAGGGTGTCCCATAATTCCGGCATCATAGGAAAAATAATAAAAAAAGGCAAAACAAAGCTTTTATTTACAGAACGTGCTCAATATGTCCACCATTGTACACAAATTCAGACGTGATACCCAGTCAGCAAGCACACGGTGAATGATGTCAGGAGTAATGGTGTTACATGCCCCAATAATGCGCTGCCGCAAATGTTCAACACTCCTAATTTTCTCTGCGTATACTAGCGCTTTCAAATGGCCCCAGAGATAAAAATCTAGTGGCGTGAGATCCGGGCTTCTAGCTGGCCATTCCACAGGCCCTCGACGTCCTATCCAATGACAAGGGAATTGTTGGTACAGGTATTCCCTTACTTGGGTGTTGTAATGTGCAGGAGCGCCGTCTTGCTGGAACCATGTTGGGAAATCTCCTTCTTCGTTCAAGACACTGGGAAATGCTTCTTCCTTGAGCATACGTAGGTAGGTGCCTCCAGTGACATGTTCATCAAAAAAGAGAGGGCCTATGATGCGATCCTTCCAAATGCCACACCATACCATCACCCGGGATGCACCTTGTTCCTTTGAAGAGGTATACCAGTGAGGGTTGTTTTGAGACCAGTAGCGGGTGTTCTGTCGATTTACCTCACCATTTCCATAAAAAACAGCCTCGTCACTGAACAGAATGGTGGACGGGAAATTGACATCCAGAGCATAGACATTATGGCCTGTAGAAAGAGAAAAATATGAATTATGGTTTGTAGAAATAGAAAAATATGAATTTCTCCTATGATGCCGGACTTATGGGACACCCTGTATATATATATATATATATATATATATATATATATATATAAATCATCGATGCATTCACAGTTTAAGTGGAAGTATGAAGAGTTAAACATTTTTTTACATAGAGCACAATTCCGCCCATACACCCATTTCAGGGTACGAGCAGCTTGCAGCAGTATTGCCATACAAATATGAGTCGGGGGGGTTAAAGTACTGGCATCTATATATATTATTAATATAAACACCCAGGAATGTCTGTCAGTCTGTCACGCTCGAAAAGAGAAGAAGATTCTTGATATATCGAAAAGAGAAGAAGATTCTTGATATATATGGGCGATATTTGTATTTTAATGCATTAGAAAAAGGCGTAATGAATTCTACTTTTAATTATAATTTTAAAAAGTCTATCTATAATAATAAAAGGACGCCCGTGTGTGTGTGTGTGTGTGTGGGTCAACTGTACGCCCTTGACAATTGGTTAGGTTAAGTCGTGATATTTTCGTTAGCTTTAACGAAACTATCACGACTTAACCTAACCAATCGTCAAGGGCGTACAATTAACCTAACCGGGCATTCAATTAACCTAACTAATAACAGTCTTCGAACTACAAAAAATATTCCACCCTCGGCTGGGATATTTTTGCCACCCGTACGAAGGGCGGGTTCTCTGCTAATCTATATATAACGAGGTCAATAAATTCGTGGAATTAATGTGATACTGTGTTTATAATGAAACAAATCATCGAATTTATTGACTGTATATATATCAAATGAAAGGAGAAGAAAGGAAGTAAGTGACGAAACCACGTACTTGACTCTTTCTAGAACCTCTGAACGTGACAATGGCCTTCGCCCATCGCCCCTTCTCCTACCCCTATTATTCCACGACCCCAATGACTTCGTCCGCGGCGAAAGAAAGGACAAGACTCGCGTAATTGAGCGTTATTTACCCAAGGTCGTTTGGGAAAGGTTCGAGGAGGTAATATGCCTTCGAGAACTGAACAGTTCCGGTGCTTTCCTTTCTACGAAGAACCGAATCAATCAACGTCAGTTCCAGTGGACGAATTTACCTACTGAGATCCTCTTTCATCCCTTCTTGCTTCTGCAGCAGCCCATTCTCTTTTTTCTCCCTCTGTTCCGCTCTATTAACGTATCTGCTGCGCATGCGCGGACGTATTATTGTTTTCTCATATTTGATTTTATTTGTTGAAAGTACAAAAGGAACTCGATACTCTTTGCATTGTTTTTAGTTTAATAAAGGACACCTAATATCTATCTATCTATCTATCTATTTATCTATGTTTATAATATAAAGCAAAATTCAGTATGACATGACAATCTTAAACCATTTTGTTTCGTATTACATTTAGGAATAGATTAAGGTTCCAAATAGGAGACCGCATCGACACTAACAGGGAACTTACCAATATACCAAAAAGTTATACCATAAAAGGAGCTTATACGATCCATGTTAGTAACAGTTTATTAGCTGGAAGGTCAGAGTTACAGAAAAGACCAATAAGGTGCTTAGACTTGAATACTTCAGAAACTTCACTGTTTGCAGTGCATACCAAATACCAACGTACCCTCGTCCCCGAACGGATACTTCCTATGTGGGTACTAAATGGTAATTATGTGTAGAGACTTTCATTTGATGTTACTATGTAGACAGTTTTTAATTTTGAACCAATCGTTAAGTTTATTTTATCAATTATTTTGTAATAGTTTCCCTTCAATTTGAAACTCTAAACAAATTTTCGAAAACTTTAAAACAAATCAAGTAAAGCAAATTGATTGATGAGGATGTATATATATATATATATATAATTACGACATAAATCTTGTAAAATTCCTCGATGAAACTAGAGCAAAAAAAATAATGATAATAAAATAAAAAACCGGTTAATGAATTAATTTGAGAAATGTCGGAACGTTTCTTTCCTTTTAAGTAGTTTGGTGAGAGAGATGCAATTAAGCGTTTGGCACTACATCCTTGTATGTCTTGGTGGCCCCTTCTTGAAATGGGAAAGTAACTCCATACTGAATGATACATTGATAAATGTTTGAACCAGACTCAATTTAAGTGAATGGATGGTTTCCGCAAGGTTCACTCATGGCCTCCTGCTGGTTTGAATAAAGACCTTTGAAAAGACCCTTTTGAAAGTGATTTGTCTAATTGTAAACCGCGCTGTTAATGAAGGAAATTCCATTTCACTGGTTTTGTCTTGCATTTCATAAGCGTGAAAGAAGTCTAAATTAAGGTCATTCACTTTACGAAATTTATAATAATATACTGTACTGAGGGTTGACCAAAGTAAAAAAACACCACGATGATTGTCCTCAAGAACAAATGGCAAAGCTGATCAGTGGAATGCCCGTGATTCTAAATATATTGATTCAATAAATCTATTATTATTTATTAACTTTTCTTATCAACTCAAAAACTATGTAAAAACCAAAGGTGTCTATTTACTTTTGTCAACCATCTGTACATATAACAGGTATTCGAAAAGTGTATAGTATACCCAATGGAAAAGACATTGGAACTCGTAACCCGATGGAAAATATATTTAGAATTTATGGAACCATATCACAAAATTTCCAAATGCTTCCCAGTCAGATTAAAGCACGTTAATGTAATTCCCATTGAATGGAGACTTTGGCATCGTGTATATGTCTAAAGCAATGACGAGAAGTATCTGAATGTACATTTGACTTAATAACTTCCGGGTTTCAAATCCGCATTTCCGGAAACTCGAAAGATGATTATAAAGTAAATAATGATGGGGTTGTTTAACCTCCTTCGAAAAATCTAAGGTCATATGACAAAGGAAACCTACGGCTTTACGTGGGATCCGAACCACGGGTCAGTACATCATTGGGACAGAGAGGACGGCCCCCATCTAACTACTATTACCCAGACGTAATATCGTTTAATTTCACTGATCGGCGGGAAGCTGTGTTACATTGGCCGCGGCGTAACCTCAATGTCAGTGGAATGCATATATTTTATAGTTCCCTTCACGATGTTAAAAAATAAATATTTTCACTGTCTTCATATTTTGAAGTTAGTTGGTTTTCAGTTTTCAGTTCGACACGAATAAATAATAAAACAGATTTGGTACCGGTTTGTGGATAGATACGTAATCAGGAGCTGCAGTCGCCTACACTCGTTATTTATTTACTGAATACAATAGTTGGTAATTGGTAAAACTGTGTTTTCCCCAAATTTCAAGGTTCATACATATTGAAAAAGTAGTGATTTTACATATTATATTACATTACATTTCATTTGGAAAACATGAAACCACTCGGGCCTATCGAGGTAATCCAAGTCATGAGCTACATTTTTTAATAACAATAAAATCTTGGAAGATGTGAAACTAAAGTCAGCTAATTAATATACAATTATTTACTACCACCATAGTAGCCTATATAACTGAAGCAAGAATATACACTATATACAATCTACAAACTATCTCTTTCACTCAGGAAAGTGTCTAAATTTTTCGGTGCTGGTTAAGTGTGCGGTCTACCTAGCATTTAGTTAGCCTTATAAGGCTAACTAATGAAACTATCACTACGACTTAACCTAACCAATCGTCAAGGGCGTACAGTTGACCTAACGATTGGTTAGGTTAAGTCGTGATAGTTTCATTAGTTAGCCTTATAAGGCTAACTAAAAGCTAGGTAGACCGCACACTTAACCAGCACCAATTTTTCTTAAAATTAACTAATGAACTACTGTTTATGACATCATATGGCAAGTTATTCCAAAAATCTACTACTCTATGACTGAAGAAGTATTTTCGCAGATCAAGTCTACAAGTCTGTTTTCTAATTTTCTTATGCCCACGAGTTATCCCATCAGTAAATAGTGAGAAAAAGTTACGTACATCTAAACTGTCCAAACCTGAAAACATTTTGAACATCTGTATCATATCGCTCCTCATACAACGTCTCTCAAAACTAAACATACCTAATTCCTTTAATCTATCCCTGTATTCCAAGCTTTTTAGGTTAGGGATAAGCTTGGTTGCCCTACGTTGCACACCTTCAAGCATATCAATATCATGTCTAAGGTGAGGGGACCAAACTTGAATGCAGTATTCTAAGTAAGGCTTAACAAAAGCATTATATAATTTACAGATGACTTCCTTACTCTTGTAATTAACATTCCTCTTAATAATACCTAACATTTTATTTGCTCTATTCCTAGCCTCTAAGCACTGCTTAGAAAATTTTAGATCACTACAAACTATAACGCCAAGATCACTTTCCTTTTTAACATCCTCCAACCAGTTCTCTTGCATCTCATAACTAAAGTTTTCATTATTTCTACCAAAATGCATAACTTTGCATTTTTGAACAATGAATTCCATTTGCCATTTACTAGTCCAAGCAACTAATCTATCAACATCCTTTTGCAGTTTATAAGAATTTTCTATATTTGTAACTGGAGCAACTACTTTTGTATCATCTGCAAATTTTGAAATTTTACAACCTACTTCTTTCTCTAAATCATTGAGATATATAACAAAGAGGGTACTTTCCTGTTATCCCCGACCCTTATTTTGGCGTCCCAAATTATTCAACCAACCAGTTAGGTCAACTGTACACCATTGACAATTAATTGGTTAGGTTAAGTCGTTATATTTTCGTTTAAACTAACGAAAATATCAAGACAACCTAACCAATCGTCAAGGGCGTACAGTTGACCTAACCGGGCAGTCAATTAACCTAATTGACAAACAAGTAATAAAGTGCGACACTCTGATACTTTCAAATTACTTGTTTATGTCAATTAGGTTAATTGAGTGCCCGGTTAGATCAACTGTACGCCCTTGACGATTGGTTAGGTTAAGTCTTGATATTTTCGTTAGTTTAAACGAAAATATAACGACTTAACCTAACCAATTGTCAAGGGTGTACAGTTGGCCTAACTGGTTGGTTGAATAATTTGGGATTCCAAAATAGCGTTCTAAAATTCTTAAAAAAGATAATGAATATATTCCTGTTTGTTTTGTTTGGTTAGTTGGCAAGTGATTGGCAAGTGTTAAAAAAAGTCTGGGTTCCGGGATAACAGAAAACTGATCCCTGTGGTACCCCACTTTTCACTTTCTGCCACCCAGATTCATGACCATTTAGAACCCTCTGTTCTCTGTCTTCTAACCATTTTTCTACCCAATTTAAAACTGACCCTAATATACCATGACCTCTTAATTTATATAGAACTCTACTATGTGGAACCTTGTCAAATACTTTACTAAAATCCAAATAAATAATATCCACATCATTTCCATTATCTACCTGATCAGTTATAAATTCTAAAAACTCTAAGAGATTAGACAAACATATAGAGAGAGAGAGAGAGAGAGAGAGTTACAAGGAGGAGTTACAAGGAAAAGAAGTACCTCAAAAGGCCTTGCGGCCCATACCGAGGAGGTACCAATGGCAACGGGAACCAGGGAAAATTTTGTAAAAGTTTATTTTTCTTTCAACTATCCTAGCAGTAGTAGAAAACTGGATAGTAAAGTAGAAGGCTCTCTCCCCACCCTCCGCTCCCTCCCTGCCAGAGGCAGGTACGGAAAAAGGTTGAAGAAAATACCTTGACCCTGGAAAAGTAGCCAAGGAAATTTTACAGGAAAGTGGAGAATATATAAATAGCTCTATATTTAGCTTGCTCACAGAGACACCGAGCAAGCGAACTCTGCAGAGTTTTCTGAGTTTTAATCTTAAACTATGAGTGTGTTCAGTACTTTGTCTAGCCTATTTTTAAACAGATTTACACTTTGACTGGAAACAACCTCTGAGGGAAGTTGGTTCCAGATATTAACTATTTTATAGGAAAAAATTTCCGCAGACTGAGGTCCTAAATGTCTTTACACCCTCAAAGTGTGCAAGATTTCGTCTAACCTTTTCTTGAACTGATCCACAGAGGAACTGTTCACAACTTCCGAAGGTAACCTGTTCCACGTGTCACAGATCTTATACGTAACGTAATTCCCACACACACTAGTCCTAAACCGTTTCAAATCCAACTTCCAACCATTGTTGCGAGTTGGGTTATCATTTAAACTAAACATACTTCTAAAATCGACATCGTTGAACCCTCGTAAGAGCTTGAAAACCTCGATCAGTTGACCGCGCAGCCTCCGAGTTTCAAGCGAAACAAGTTCAGGGCGCGTAACCGTCGATTGTAGCCCATATGCCTAACGGAAGGGATTAACTTTGTGGCCCTCGCCTGCACTCGCTCCAGCCTCTCAATATCTTTCCTGAGGGTGGGCGACCAGAACTGCACAGCATACTCCAGGTACGGCCGAACAAGGGAATTGTACAGTGAGAGCACAATCTCCTTGTTCCGAAACTGAAATTGCCTCCTGATATAACCCAATAGTTTCTGGGCTTTCTTTTCCACCTCTACACACTGTTTCGTAAACTTAAGGTCGCTGCTAATTAGCACACCCAAGTCCTTTTCTAAATCAGTCACCTCGATATTACTGCCCAACATCGAGTAGTCCGACTTGGGATTGGCGTAGCCAATGTGCATCACTTTGCATTTACCCAAGTTAAACGGCATTTGCCATTTTTCGGACCACTCTCCTATCCTACCTAGGTCCGCACGCAGTTCCTCGATCGCTTCGGGCGTCCCAACATTGGCCCCAAGCTTGGTGTCATCAGCGAATTTGGCGATCCGACTGACGATGCCACCGTCGATATCATTTATGTAAATGGTAAACAACAGTGGCCCCAAAACGGAACCCTGAGGAACCCCACTAGTGACCGAGGCCCAACCCGAACTAGCCCCTTTAATTACCACCCTCTGCCGCCTATTCCTTAGAGAGGAGAGAGAGAGAGAGAGAGAGAGAGAGAGAGAGAAGAGAGAGAGGAGAGAGAGAGAGAGAGAGAGGAGAGAGAGAGAGAGAGAGAGAGAGAAGAGAGAGAGAGCGAGAGAGAGAGAGAGAAAGAGAGAGAGCGAGAGAGAGAGAGAAAGAGAGAGAGAGAGAGAGAGAGAGAGAGAGAGAGAGAGAGTTACAAGGAGTTACAAGGAAGGAAAAGAAGTACCTCAAAAGGCCTTGCGGCCCATACCGAGGAGGTACCAATGGCAACGGGTGCCAGGGAGAGCGAGGAGAGGAGAGAGAGCGAGAGAGAGAGGAGAGAGAGAGAGAGAGAGAGAGAGCGAGAGAGAGAGCGAGAGAGAGAGAGAAAGAGAGAGAGCGAGAGAGAGAGAGAGAGAGAGAGAGAGAGCGAGAGTTACAAGGAGTTACAAGGAAAAGAAGTACCTCAAAAGGCCTTGCGGCCCATACCGAGGAGGTACCAATGGCAACGGGAGCCAGGGAAAATTTTGTAAAAGTTTATTTTTCTTTCAACTATCCTAGCAGTAGTAGAAAACTGGATAGTAAAGTAGAAGGCTCTCTCCCCACCCTCCGCTCCCTCCCTGCCAGAGGCAGGTACGGAAAAAGGTTGAAGAAAATACCTTGACCCTGGAAAAGTAGCCAAGGAAATTTTACAGGAATGTGGAGAATATATAAATAGCTCTATATTTAGCTTGCTCACAGAGACACCGAGCAAGCGAACTCCTGCAGAGTTTTCTGAGGTTTTAATCTTAAACTATGAGTGTGTTCAGAGAGAGAGAGAGAGAGAGAGAGAGAGAGAGAGAGAGAGAGATCAATGAAACAAGACTAAAATTTGAAATAATTCGATTGAATTCAATCATTAACATTATTTTAAAACTGCAAATGAAAATGAAAACTACAAAAACAAATGACAATCTATTAAAATCCAAACAAAGCCTATGAAATTAAATGGGTTTAAATCCCAATTAAATTTTAATAAACAACTTTTATTAAGTAAAATTTATCTAAAACATTTAAAGTTATAAAAAAATTGAAATTCAAAATCAGAATTAAAAATGGTAATTTAAAATCTTTGCTTTAAAATTAAAAGCAAAGAAAATGTTTTAATTAAAATAGTTTACGTTCAAATAAACGTTTTCTATAAAGCGTTGCGAAGCTATAAAAAAAATGGCAGCAACATGACAGCAATAAATAGAAGCGCTCGGGGGGTTTAAATTCTTTCGTAACATCTAAGGTCATATGATGGAGGGGACTTTACGTGGAATCCGAACTTTTACTCGACCAAAGAAAACCTTTAATCACTAAAATGTGAGCCGAGACTCAAGCGGTCAAGCCAAGGAGCTTTAGATTAAATACGACGCTATACTATTGAATGACGGTACAACAATGAGAAACAAATCACTGTGTGTGTGTGTGTGTGTGTGTGTGTGGAGGGTGTTTAATGCCTTCGTAACATCTAAGGTCATATGACGAAGGAAACCTACAGCTTTACGTGGGATCGGAACCACGGGTCGCTGCATCACATAAACGCAAGAATGGTCTCCCAAACTACTACCTAGACCCATTGTCGCTTAACTTCGTTGATCTCTGGGAAGCGGTTACGACAATGAACAATAGCTACGACATATCCCAAACATTCCACTGCCAAATCACCATTGCGGAGCAGCGAACTAAATAGAGTATTGCAATTGATTTCCGTTGTTGTTGTGGTTTAAAAAACAAGGAAAGAAATCGCAAAAAAATAATATTACACATCCGCTACCTGTGTTCATTTAAATCAATTCTCTTCTTCTACAAATATACAATGACTCAAATTTAAGTCCTTGCGTGAATCGGATGGCTTACACACACACACACACACACACACACACACACACACACACACAGAGAGAACAGAATGTTTCGTAAATAAGAAAACTGAACTTTTCGGATCACTTTTACTTCAACAATTCATCCATTTTTACTTTTAAATCATATTTGGGGCAAAAATAGTTTTATTTTCTTTAACGGGTATACGGGTATTCCAGAAGGGAAAATAAATATCCACATTCAACAAGGGTATTTTACTGGGCATGTCATACACGGGTCTAGAGAGGGGGCGGTCAGCGACGTCTGGACACCCCTTCAATTTCTTGCAAATGCCCTTTTTTCCAAGTGCAAGTGCTCTATTTGAATAATATGTAATGTGTATGCCTTTGAAAACAAATTTTCTTTTTGTAAATAGATCATGGTTTATTTTATTTTATTCAAATTCTCTTTTGAGTATACATTATGAGTATACATCCGTATACAATGTACTTCCAAATTTGTAGTTGTAATGGTTTTCATAGGTGCCATTAGTACTGGTGGAGCAATATCACCATTTTTATCTTCATCTTATTCTGATTAGTTCTTTTAATTGGCAAGACATTGTAATGGTTTGAAAAATTTTCCTGTATAACTGTTGTCCCAAATTAGATTTTATTTGTATCATATTTGAATAAGACTGATCTAATAAACAATACAATTGATTTTACACTCGCTCAATTTGTGGTCTGTTTTAAGAAAAAAATTTTAGTACTGGTCCTTTTTACTTTAGGGGGTGCCCTTTTTTCTTTGGACCCGCCTTACTGAAATGTCTAGATCCGTCCTTGCATTTTATATCTTACTTTCCAATTCATCTCATAAAACTTCTTGGGAATCGTTTAAATTGAATTAGAATCTGTAAGAATCTGCAAGAATCTGAAAAATCTGTAAAAATCTGTAACAATCTGCAAGAATCTGTAAAGATCTGTAAGAATCTGCAAGAATCTGTAAGAATCTGTAAGAATTTTATTTATGTTCATATTTAATTATTTTTAGTTTTTAAAGCTTATTTTTGTGTTTATTTTGTTAATAGAATGGGGACTAGTTGCTTAACCTATAGTATATCAACGCTCTGAGTCAAATTTGAGCAGAGTTCCGCCCCATCCAATCAACAATTAAGTTCCTTAATTTTATCATCCATTTGTGTGTGTGTGTATATATATATATATATATATATATATATATATATATATATATATATATATATACAGTTGATTATTACAAGTGAATGTAATTCCAGTACATTCTTCAGGTTTAATCTACCTTCGGTATATGTATTCCTAAGAACTTTTTAAAATGTAGGTATTAATGCCGAAGGAAATAATACTTTTTGAGTTTACAGTATATTATTCATTTACTTGGTTGTTTTTCAACTTTTTTAGATACAGAGTTTCCTCTTAAACTTTTTGTGACAAATTTGTAGGACAGGTGTAGATATTTAGATGTAGTTTATGACAGTTTGCGTGAGATTTTCCGAATTCAGCGCTTCTCAGTTTAGAGTTAATTTGCGGGACAAATAAAAAAATATTTAAAAAAATAGATCCCAAAAGATTTTCGGTATCGAAGTGTTTTCGAAGGAAGGGTCATCATATGAATCAGACCACAAGGCGTCTTTCTTGGCAGACTGGCACCAAACTTGCAGATTCGTAGAGTTTGAGATGTAGCTTCACACCACATGCGATTACCAGTAACGATTATATCGACAAAGAGGTGAGCGAGCTCCCGTAGCTCAGCGGTAACCCCTTTTCACTGAAAACGAACATCAAACACTGAGTTCGGAGCTCGATAACACTGATAATAAAGATGCGGGAGTTAGTACAATGCGTCGCATTAGTTTGCCTGAGTGCTATGCCAGTTTGTGGCCCTCCTGTGTATCACTGTTCAACAAATTTTAACTTTTCCTTTTTTTTTCAAATGAAATCTGGTGATTCTTATAGATTTTTGCACGCTCATTACGAAAATGACCACGAAATTTTGCTATCACATCAGGCTTTAGAGAAAATCACTTTTTTTATATTTGAATATAATAGAATAATCTATACACAAGGATAATATTAAAATGTTTTTTCTTGATGATTTTCGCATGCAAGTGACATCTGAGGCTTCCCTTATTAGCGTCCCGTAGTAATTAGCTACCATGTTTAGACTCCACTTGCCCTGGTATCGTTTCTCCATCGCAGAAATGTCCTGATGAAACCGTTCTCCATGTTCATCGCTAACATCTCCCAGGTTTGGCGGGAAAAAATCCAAGTGCGAATGCAAAAAATGAATTTTTAAACTCGTATTACATCCAAGTGATCTGTAAGTTTGGAGAAGTTCATCAACCAATTCTGCATAGTTAGGCGATTCTTTATTGCCTAAGAAATTCTGGGTCAATGCTTTAAAAGCATTCGAAGCTGTTTTTTCAGATTCATTCAGGACTTCATCAAAGGCACCATTTTTCATTAACTCGTTTATTTGTGGACCAACGAAAAATTCCCTCATTTAATTTAGCATCACTAATCACATGAATTTTTTGTTTCAAGTACTGGAATCCATCTCCTACTCTGTCCATTGACTTAACAAAAATTTTCATTAATCCTAGTTTGATATGCAAAACATTTTCTGCTGGGATACTCTCAGCTTTGGGGTAGATGCAGTTTTAATAATTTGGTCAGTTTATTATCTATATACAAATTTGGTCAAGAATTAAGCCCCAAATTTCTCAAAAACCTGACGTGATAACAAAATTTCGTTATTATTTTTGTAATCAGAGATGAAAAATGCAAAGGAAACAACTACTGTCATCTGAGAAAAAAAAATGTTGCTGAAGAGTGAATTAAGAGGTAGAAGGTAGTTACTAAAAAATTTAAATTTAATTTGGATATAAGTAAATTACATTTGGGATATCTCTCTCTCTCTCTCTCTCTCTCTCTACATTCTGAAAATCTCCAAGATAAGCTATGTCGTGATCATGTCGGTATTTTGATTCCTGTAGGTCATGAAGTTAAGTGACATTGGGTTTGGGTTGTAGTTGAATGAAGGACCGTCTTCTACGCTCGGATAATGTAACATCCCGCGGTTCGAATTTTGCGTTAAGTTGTAGGTACTCTCTGTTATATGACCCTGACTGTTAGTGCGGAGACATAATGATGTGTCTGAAGATTCAGGAAGGCACGGTAACGAAAGTATTTGTAGGGTATTTGTAAGGTAAATAGATACGGAGTGGATTAAGACAAAACCGTTCAGTATTAATAGTATGTTTGCATGAACAAATAATCTATAGAGGAAGAAGGATTCTGTTTCCCCTTATGGAATTAATGTCAATTTTGCGCGCAAATAATATTAACGTTGGGGACCGTTTAGCTTCCTTCGTAACAGCGAAGGCCAAATGACGAAGGTAACCTACAGCTTTAAGTGGGATTTGAACCATGTGTCACTATATTATCTGAACGTAGAGGACGGTCACCCATGTATCTACTGAACAGACCTAACGTCGCTTAACCACGCCGATTTGACGGGAAGCGGTTTTGCAACAGGATCATAACATAACCCTTTTTGCACCTAAAAATAAACTACAGACGTCTGAAGGAAGAAGGATTTTGCTGGGTTCTTCGGGATTAATATAAAAAATTAAGAGAAAGGCTTTGCTATTCTAGATCCTTCGGAATTAAAAGGAAAGTCGAAGAGCATTCTGGATAAATGAGATTTTGGCTGCAAGAAACAAAAGGCACACTTCAGGAAGGATATGTTACGGTTAAGTAAATGTGACAAAGTGTTGCTCCCGAAACGGGGCGGAACGTCGCTATGATAATAAAAATGTTGGGGATGCGACGCTCCACACCAGGATTCGAACCCAGGTCCTCTAACGTGCAAGCGCAGGCAATGACCTTTCAGCGACGACAGAACAGAAGGTGATAACACCTCGCAATACTGTTAACTTTTAACTTATAGGAGTGCCCGCGTCTTTGAGTCAGAGGGCCCAGGTTCGAATACTTTGGGGTAATTTTGCATATGAACAAATACGTCGTTGTACATTATATATCATGGTAACCTTGGTTTTGTTTTCGCCCGAATTGTTTATGCTGACGAAGGTAAGCTTGTTGCTCCACCTTAAACCTACAGCTTAACTTGGAATCCGACCCTCGAACCACTACGAGTGGTCAGAAATTGCAGTCTTCACCCGCAATCGATCTCACGACCTCCCGATCAACAACCCAAAGTCTTCCACTAGGCTATCCAGGGTACCCATTTTTCTTCTAATTAATTTTATTGTATGGAAGGATGAACAGCTGGGTGAGCTGCGCGCCGCCTGCCGTCGCCAGAAATCGAACTCAGAACCGCTGGATTTGTAGTGAACGACACTAACCCCTACACTACCGAGGTGCATATATATATATATATATATATATATATATATATATATATATATATATATGTATATACATATATATATTTATATATATATATATATATATATATATATGACAATTGTTTCTTCACCAAAGTGTTAAAATGGTAGACAGCAGGTAAAACAAGATATTTACAGTTCTTAGGAACATCACACGTTGGAACAGTGTTAAGGATAGTTTTTCTTTTGCGTCAGAAATTAAGAAACTTGATATGAATTCTTTGTTTATGACAAGTTTCGATGTACAGTATTTTCCCTCTTTACAAATGTTCCCTTGGATGAGACCATTAAAATTATTTTGAATAAAGCATTTCCACAGCCGGACTCACTTTTTCACGGCTTTGGCAGAGCATAGTTTGAGCAGCTTCTGAATTTGGCAGTGAGGGATAATTTTTTCAGTTTTCAAGGAGTGGTTTACTGTCAGTTAGATGTAGTGGGGATGGGGAGCCCTTTGGGTCCCGCTCTTGCAAATATTTTTATGTCGCATCTTGAGGAAAGGGTCTTCTGTGAGTGTACCTCTCATCTTAAGCCCAAACTGTACAGACGTTATGTTGACGATACGTTTGCTTTATTCCAAACGGAGAACCAATCAGTTCAGTTTTTGAGTTTTCTGAACACACTGCATAAGAACATTGTATTTACGCAGGAAAGGAAGTTGAAGGTTCTATTCCTTTCCTTGATGTTTTAGTCTCCAAATCTGGCTCGACAGTTTTAACCTCTACGTACCTGAAGCCTACGTTTACGGGTTTGGGTTTTAATTTCTACAGTTTTTGCGACCTTATTTACAAACTAAGTTCTGTTCGCACACTTGTTCATAGAGCTTATAATATTTGCTCGAACTTTGCTCCGCTACGTAATGAGTTTTAAGTCCTTACTGATTATTTCTTTAAAAATGGTTTTCCACGGAATCTTGTAGGAGGTGTTATTGGTAAGTTTCTTAATGTATATTCCCCTAAAATTGTTCCAACGTGTGATGTTCCTAAATATTGTAAATATATATATATATATATATATATATATTATATATATATATATATATATATATATATATATATTATATATATATATATATAATATATATATATATATATATATATATTATACCAGTGGTATAGTGGTTAGCATCGCTGACTACAATTCCACTCGCCTCGGGTTCGATTCTCGGCAAAGGCAGTCAGCAAGCAGTTTCGCAGTTTAAAATGCCGGGCTGCTGATCGGGAGGTCGTGAGATTGAGTCCGGGCAAGGATTTTGTAATTTATGACAACGGGCGGCGGGTCGTGGTTCGGATTCCAAGCTGGAGGTCCCAGGTGGAGCAACAAGCTTGACATTCATCAGAATGAACAATTCGGGCGGAAGCAAAACCAGTTAACTAAGGTATATATATATATATATATATATATATATATATATATATATATATGGGATTGAACTCAGAATGGTCCCCTGAGGTTTTTTCATGATACACACAGACCGTTCATGGAACAAGGAACTCTCCTCGGAAAATTAAATCCACAATAGTCCGAATAAGTAATGGTAAATGACAAACACGATAGTTTTTTCTTTTTCATGATGTTAGCCCGACGTGGGCAACAACGAGTCACTCGCAAAAAGGCCCCATAAATATAGCTTCCCTCACCAGCTATCTGCAAAGCAGATAGGATCCAGCTTTGGGACAGGATCTAGGGGTACAGCTACACCTAACCTATATCCAGAACCTCAATATAAGCAAAAGACTCTTTGCATTCGCGTCGGATTGAATACATCAAAGAAAAAGGGGTAAAGGGCTAAAAATACAATAGTTACCCCTTTTTCTTTGAAGTTGGAAGTTGTAGAAGGGTTGATATCATGATGGAAGGAGGTGGAGAGTGTGAATGGGGAGGGGGGGATTAAGAGTGTGAGGGCGGGTGAGAGCGAGAGGTTAAAAGGTAAAGAAAGTGTGAGCCTGTTGATGAATGATGCAATGTGTGTCAATTTTCGGATTATATGTGTAAAATTTAAGTTTGTGAGAATGCAAGTGGCGGTAGTTGTGGATATGCTCCGTGTGATGATAAGTGTGAGGATGAGAAAGAAAATTTCTGGAAAGAGCTTGATTGTGATCGAAAGATCGCTCCCGACTGCCTGCTCCTGGATTAGGTTGGGTTGGGTTGGCAGCTTACCCAGTCGTTGCTCGGGCTAAAAGTGACCCTTGGGGGCAACACTCATCCTCACATCGTGTGGAAATGAGCTTCCTGGCTGTTTCCAAAAGTCATAAAGAAGTATGGATAAAGAACATAACTTTATTTATGTATAACACCCATTCCATTTTCTTTATATATTGAAGGTATAACTGAATAAAACTTACATCGCATAAATAATACTTTATTTATGAATGCACATAAATGCAATAACCGCACTTAAATAAGAAGGAAAGTGAAAAGTGAATAAAGTGGGGAAACTAGGAGCTAGCGAGAATCGAGCCCGCTGACTCTGAAATTGCACATCCCTAGTTGGAGTCCCACTAGCTCCTAGCTCTCTCCTTTAATGCCTTTCCTAACTGTAGGTCAAAATTAAAACTGAAGAACGACAAGAAATAACGACTAACAAGAACAGCGAAAGCAAATGATCAAGAATTATAAACTAAAGATGTCTTGTGAATCAAGGAAAAAAACTTACTAAAACACTTGTATTAAATGTGTTTGAAATGCCGTGTTTGTGGTTCCAAGTTGATGGTTCTAGTTAATGTGTTCACTAAATAGTATAGGATGCAAAAAGCGGTGTTGTATCCAGTTTCTTTCTACCCGAAATACTGTTGTGATTGCTGGTAATTGGGTTGCACTCCCACTACTTGGGCTGTTGGTAAGCCTCTTGGTACTGGGGTTCAGGGTATCTGGCTTCCCCTTCATAAGTGACCTCAGCGACAAATCCTGAGTCCCCGCTGACGTAGTACGTCACCTTCTGCGTTCTTCCGTCAGGGAGTCTGACGAAGTACGAACCTCTTGTGGTGTCTTCTTCACGTGATTCTTGGTGGCCGTAGTCGTTACTGGAGTGCTGGTCCTGAATCCTCCAGTCGAAACTATATCTCGAGGGTGCCTGCAAGTCAAAAGTGGGAAATGAGTGTTTGTTTTTTGGTTTCTTTTTTGTCTGATCAATCTAAACACATACAGAGAATTTTTAAATTAATTTTCACAATGCATTCTTTATTGCTTCTACAAACCAAGTAATCTGTTTATGAAATTAACAGGCGCATACACACACACACACACACACACACACGAATGTATACATCTCCACATAAGAGAATTACAGAATTTTTAAAATCTATATATCTCAAAACCTAATTAAGCAAGCCTAATTTAATCTAATCTAACTTTAGTACCAGCGAAATGAGAAAGGTGTCATAAGTGTTCTGGACACAAGTGAGGGCTCGAAGGGTGTTTCCTGTTAAGTCATTAAATAGTGAGGTACTCGCCAATTTAGCCTAACCAAACCTTAAATAACCTAACCAGCTTAACCTAACCTAATCAGGTCCAACATATCTTTTCTATGACAGTAAAAGTGTTTTTAGAATTTTTTATATAAACTTTTTAAAGTTCTGAGGTTGCAAACGTGTTACCTCACAAAAAATTGTCCCACTCCATCTGTGAATCATCATATACTGATATTATACTCGACCGCACTTATACCCAGTTGCTTGCTGGGGCATACACACACACACACACACCTATATTTTTCACGTGTTACTTTCGTGAAATAATTTTCATATATACGTACTTCATACTGAGGACTTTGATGATGGTAAGAAAGTTCGGGTTGCTGATATTGCGGTTGAGGTTGATGAAAAATCTGTTGTTGAGGTTCCTCGTACTGCTGCTGCTGCTGCTGGGGAACATGAACAAATTGTTCATGGGATTCTTCGTGTCGTTGATGCTGGGGAACGTAAACAAACTGCTCATGGGATTCTTCGTGCCGCTGATGCTGGGGGACATGAACAAACTGTTCATGGGATTCTTCGTGCCGCTGATGCTGGGGGACATGAACAAACTGCTCATGGGATTCTTCGTGCTGTTGATGCTGGGGAGTGTGAACAAACTGTTCATGGGATTCTTCGTGCCGCTGATGCTGGGGGACATGAACAAACTGCTCATGCGATTCTTCGTGCTGCTGATGCTGGGGAGTGTGAACAAACTGTTCATGGGATTCTTCATGCCGCTGATGCTGGGGAATATGAAAAAAGTGCTGCTGTGGTAGGCTTAATCTTCGTCGGGTGAAAATTCTATCCGGGATGGCGTCACCAGAAACAACAGCCAACAGGGTAAAGACAATAATAATCTGAAAGTACAAAAATTATACATGTGGTTCTCTCTCTCTCTCTCTCCCCATATATATATATATATACATATATATAAACGCATAACCGCCCATTTTTGCATATACAAAAATAAAATTTATCCCACACCAGACATCTTCCGAAGGTCAGTGGGTAACCTGGTTTCCCGAAAACGAAGTAAAGACACTGAGGTCGGGAGTTGGAATCCCGATGATGCTTGTAATAATAATAATAAAGGATAATAATACCAGGAATCGAACTCGAGCCCTCTGAATCGAAGAATCGGAGAGTCGGAGACGTAACCTAATGGTGAGAACCTGCATCTCCCAATTAAAGCACCTGGATTCGAATCCTGGTGGGAATAATTTTTGCATATAGATAGATAGCTAGATAGATAGAATAACTGCTGTTATTTCATTTTGTAACAGACATCAGTACAGACCTTTGCTATCATAGTGCTATTGATGAATATTTGTGGCTTAAGACGAATGAAATAATGAAACTTTAGGGATGAAACCACCTTTTATAAGGCGAAAGAGAATTACAGTCAGTTCGGGAGAAAGGAAGGTGAATTATCGGGAAGGTTCAAATTATCATAGAAGCAATATAAAAATAAAAAGAGGGCGTGGTTTGTTATCTATTGGGCGGAGTTAGGAAAGGGGATAACTCCTAAGTCTGGTTTAGACGATTTTATGCAAAAACTATTTTTTTATTACTATTTTTTGCACTAAATTTTGGGTTACTTAATTTATTTTTTTTATTATTATTAAATTCATGACAAAAACCTTTTCAAATAGTTTTTTTTACCGCTTCCAGTTCGGTTTTTCTTATTAAGGGGGATTTTAATTAAAACGAATATATACAGGGTGGCGCAAAAGTCGCGCATCATAGTAATTTTCAGTAATGACTATATTTTTTTCTTTTAGGTATGGGATGGCTGCGAAATTAACAATAGACGAGAGGGTGAGCTTGGTTTTAATTTATGGAGTACCAGGTACAATAAATCGATGAATCGGTACAGTATATATATAACACTCGCCCCCACCAAGGTTCAAACCCTTTACTGGTTGAATAGAAGTTGAGAGTGGTAGCCAGTCCACTACTACGGAATGAAAATTAACCTAACTTGTCATACATTTAAACAGTCGAGAAAATGCATGACGCTTTCACATCCAAAGTCCTTTTATGTGTTAACCCTCCCGCACTCGAGGTTCTGATCAGCATTTCATTGGAATTATCTGGTGCGAGACCGTGGTTTCATAAACGAAATTTCACGCATGAACACTCGCCATTTTTCATAATGCAAAAACTGCCCCATCATGGCTCGTGGGTGGCTGAGGGTACTAACCACTACACTACGACCGGGTAAACGTTAACACAAACTGTCATACATTTAAACAACGGAGGAAAGGCATAACGCTTTCTCGTCCAGAGGTATTTTACGTGTTAACCCTCCCACACTGGAGGTGGTGGTGGATTTGAACCTTGGTAGGGGTAGTTTTTTCATTATGCAAAATCGTACGCATTCATGCATGACATTCCATATATATATAGGTATATATATATATATATACACACACACACACACAGTATATATATGTGTGTGTGTGTGTGTGTGTGTGTGTGTGTGTGTGTGTGTTGCCATTTACGATAAGATATTACTATAAGATACTATATTAATACTGTAAAACTGCCAGAAATCCAAACCGCACCGCAGCTGGATTTGGATTTTGGCGGTTCTTGATTATATGCAATTATACCGTAGGTATATGTAATCATACCTTTGGTCTTGAGCTTGAAATATTACTTCATTTGATCCTAAACTTGTGATGGTTTCCCAAATGTTACGCAAGTCTAGAAAAGAAAAATCACATAATATTTTGAAATACTAACCGCAGAATGACATATACCGGGTGGCCCATAATTCAGGAACCGTAGGAATAATTGTATTTTTTTTCCTAATAATTCTGGTACTTTTTAATAATGTTTTTTTCTTTATTTTCTTTTCGATGACTTACCTGGATGACGTACTGATAAACAAACGACGATGCACCTCCTCATTTTGGCATGCAAGTTCGCAAATACCTTGATAAAACATTTTCCAACAGATGGATTGGCCGAAGAGGTTCTATCGAATGGCCACCCAGGCCACCAGATATCATTCCACTCGATTTTTTTCATCAAAAAAAAAAAAAAAAAAAACATTATTAGAAAGTACAAGAATTATTAGAAAAAAAATACAATTATTCCTATGTTTCTGAATTATGGGCCACCCGGTATCTATACAACTGACTTATAAAGTATAAAATAGACTTAACCTATAGCAGTAAGAAGTAGTCAACAATAAATCAGTATGCCCGCGTAAGGCTGACGCTTTAGATTCAGTTTACATACAAGTTACACATCAGTTACACATTAAAACATTTAATGTTACGTAACAATGAAATCAATACGTAACTTTAGATTAACTTTTTCTTTAATTTCGCTCCGTAACTCTTTGCTGCAGAAAAAAGTAAAATAAAGTAAATAAAGACCTTTATCCGCTATTTGGTTCCGTAACAATTCCGTAACTTTTGCTCGTTTTTATTCATCTTAATTGCGTAACTTAGGTGTAACTTTTTAAAACAAATTCGGGATAAATATCACCTATAAAGTCTCATAACTTGCTTAGTGCATAATATGCTGAAATTTCAATTAAAAATTAAGTAATTTTAAATACGTTTTCATTATAAAAATATATGTTACTTTTTCGGTACTTGTTACTTTCGGTACTCGTTACCTAAAAATATATGTTACTTTTCGGTAAGAGAAAAATAACTGAAACGCTTAAAAGAATATACGAAAAATATTTCTGAAATTTCAATACATGGTATAATTTCAGTATACGAGTTTCATTCCTCAAGATTCTCCTATATCTATAGTTACATATCTATATCTATATGATACACACAGACCGTGCATGGAACATATCATATCATAAGTGTATCATAAGAAACTCAGGGGACCATTCTGAGTTCATTCCTATATCTATATCTATAATTTCTTATGGTTTTTACATATTATTTTTTTTCTTTTCTGATTCTTAAGTAATGCTTAAATGGAGTGTATGATGATAACATTTCTTATTTACATCGATTGACATTCTAGAATATTTGCTAAACAAAAGTGAAGCTGCAAGCGTCAACAATAGCTTTGCCTTGTCACTTTTCAGGAAATACGATTAAAGGGTAGTTATATTAATAAGAGTTAAGTGGCGTAATTTAATTTTTGAGGTAGTTTTTATTTGTAGGAGTCAAAGTGGGACCCGAGTAATTCACATTAAATAATTTCAACTTTATTTCTTTAATAGATAGATAATAATAATTCAATAATTCCATAAAATAAATATAAAATTTTAAAACATGCAAAAACCACATTTAAAGCGAATTTTAAACATTTTAAAATCACGAATATTTTAATTAATGGAGTAAATTTTTAATTTTCTATTTACAAATTTACAAAAGGTAAATTATTTCTTTAAAAAAATTTTTTATCCTTCAAAAAGATTTCGGTGATTCTTCTCGTTTTAGTCTTTCTCTAAACGTTACATTTTTGGCACAGTTCAATCTTTGTCCTTACATTAAATTCGTAGTTTCATCCTCTTTCCATTTCCGTTCCATATCTTTTCTACTTCCCTTCTCTTACTACAACTTGTTTAAGTCCTTCATCATTTTCCTCGCATCAACTTTTATCCATTCAAATAATTTTCGACATTTTTCCTTTTGGTATCTTTTCCATTACCTTTCAATGGCTCCTGATTTTGTTATACTTTTCTTTCAGGCTTTACCTTTGCCTTCGTTACTCATCGAAAGCTATTTCTCTTAATGTTTATTCCTGGTATTCATTCATATTTTATTCCCTTTTCTGGTCTCTGCACTGTTTACGCATATCTCCACTTTTTTCTTCATATCTAATGTCAAGGTATCTTTCACTTGCTTATGTTCTAAATTCATCTTCATGAAGCCTACATGTATCACTTTTTCTTCGCTTCTCTCTCCACAATTTTCGAATATCTCCAGTCTTTTTTTCATACCAATGTCAGGGCATCTTTTACCTGCTTATGTTCTAAATTCATCTTCATGAAACCTCAACGTATCACTTCTTTTTCTCTCTCCACAACTTGCCTATATCACCACATTTTTCTTAATACTTAATGGAAGGTCATCTTTTTCTTGTTGACACTGTACTTTGCTCCCTTCTAAATTTATCTTTATGAAACCTCCACGCATTGTTTCTTATTTCCTTCTCTCTAGACTACTTTTCCATATCTCCACTTTGGTCTTGAAACTTAATGTAAGGAAATCTTTCATTGTTTTATGCTATATGTTTTATGCTCTGTTCTGAATTGATCCTCATAAAACCTCCCCCTATTATTTCTTCTTTCCTTCTTGCCCCACTTCTTGCCAATATCTCCACTGTCTTGTTGATAATATAATTAATGTAAGTGCATGGGTATATTTTTTTCTTTTTCATCACTCGGGAGTGGAGTAGCTCCAGAAGCCTAGCTTCAGCTCCGCTGCGGCTCCGGAGCACAATAAAGAAACGTACTCGGTTCCCGCTCAGCTCTCGGTTTCGAAGTTGGTTCCTGGCTGCGGTGTCGAAGCAATGACAACCTTCATTTGTTAGCTGCCTGCTCATCAATGTGATCTAGTGCATCAGCAGCGTTCTGTTGTTCAGCTTTTGTATATGAAAGAGTTTCAGGTCCCCAGAAACGGTGTTCGGTGGCTTTGTAAAGAGTTAAAGAAGTGTGTCTGAATGGAAAGAAAAATTTAGATTTGGCTACATTACAGTGAGAGACGCATCGGCAAGTGAGAGACTATCAACTGAACAGATGAGAAAACAGAGTTAACCAATTACGCCAGAATGTCAGTACCTTCTTCAGTAATTCAGAAACGGGATTGTTCCATTTGGTAACTCAAGTTCGGACGTTTACCGACTTTGGCAAAATGAAAAACATGAACTCGACACTTACACAAACCAAACCCTCAGGATGCCCGAGTTGTTCTGCCTCTGAAAGTTGAGCTGAAGCGCCTGAGTTCGCTCCCCACCTTCTGTTTTCGATTAAGAAGTGCCTCTCGTTCACCACGGAAGAGATAAAGGGGAGAGTCAAGCAGAGGAACCCACCTATTTTGACCGTGAGTAGGGGTCGCAAATTATCGAGAATATTTTTATCGATAAATTTTTGAAAAAAAATTGGATTATCGATAATTTATCGATAAGTTTCTAGTTAAATTAGCTGCCTTAGGAATAAAAGAAAATCACAAAATTAAAAGAACAAATTTTAATGAGATCCTTTGACATTATGACAGCCATACTTATTTAGGGTTTTGTTTTTTATCCTTATTTAGAAAGTAACATTTGAAAAACATAAGACATTAATTTTATCCTTATTTAGAAAGTAACATTTCAAAAACTTAAGACATTAATAATAGAAAGTAACATTTCAAAAACATAAGGCATTAATTTTAATGAGATCCTTTGACTTTATGACAGCGATACTTATTTATTTTTATTTTTTATCCTTATTTAGAAAGTAACATTTCAAAAACATAAGACATTAATTTTATCCTTATTTAGAAAGTAGCATTTCAAAAACATAAGACATTAATTTTATCCTTATTTAGAAAGTAACATTTCAAAAACACAAGACATTAATTTTATCCTTATTTAGAAAGTAACATTTCAAAAACATAAGACATTAATTTTATCCTTATTTAGAAAGTAACATTTCAAAAACACAAGACATTAATTTTATCCTTATTTGCCGGTGGATTTGCCCAAAATATCGTACCGTAACGTTACGTAACCAAACATGTCAAAAGGGATCTAATTGGTCACTTAAAGTAAAACGTTTTCTATTATAATAAATTTCATTCGCAAATACGAAAGAAAATTTGTTCATTGAGCGTGAACTTAAAAATTCAAGAAGTGACATTAAATTATCGATAAAAAGTATCGATAATTACGCGATAGTTGACTTTCATTTATCGATAAATTATCGATAATATATTATCGATTGCGACCCCTAACCGTGAGCCATATGTTGACGCTCAGAGGGTGGTTGGACGTACATGTGATAGATAAGTGTGGATATTCACTACCGTTTACTTTTCCACAAACCGACACAGATTTTCGACCCTTCTTCCCCAACTCATTAGGTTAGTTTGGGATAGGTTATTTTAGTTTTGCCCGGTTATTAAACTAGTTTAATTTAGTTGTAGTTAGTTTAAGAAAGATTAAAACGAATGAAAAAAATAATGTCGTCACCGACATTTGTCGACAACTTTTTGGCAGCAAAGTGGGCACAACTCCGACCGTTCGAGGCATCGTAATTCTGACTTTATGCTATTAATACATAGAAGTCAGAATCTAGATATCAACCTTTAATTATTACCGAATCCTCGTTCAACCTTCGGGAAACCAAATTATTACTTAGAAGGTGGCAAGTAGAATGGTAGGCCTAATTATAGTTAGTTAAATTGAAGTGATAAATGTAACTGCTAAAAATGGAAACGGGGTCCCCATTGATTGATGATGACCACTTTTGTAACTGTAGCGACTTCCCTTGAACACGCGAATCGGCCATTTCCACTGATCATGTTTCACTCCTAAACAAATTTTTTATGGCAATGAATAACACACACACACACACACACACACACACACACACACATATATATATATATATATATATATATATATATATATATATATATATATATATATTGTACATCAAGTCAAGTTATAGCACGGTTAATTGTTGATGCATGGTTGATATTCCTTTCAGTTCCAAATTAATAGTGATGTAAAGTTCATGCAATAATATGTTGAAAATAAAGTGCAATCACTATTCAACGCATTTCTTCCTAAAAGGTGAGAATATACTGTTAATTCTTTTAAATAATTCGATTAAATAGACTAGGGTTTAATAATTAAAGACATAAATTAGATATATAATGTTTAAATATATAATAATGAAATTAAAAATAAAAAAAATTAAGATAAACTAAAAAATATGAAATGAATACGAATTATGACAGTGGTGAGTTTTGTAGCCAGTGAAAGCTGAAGATGCGATACTTCATATAGTGACCTCTCATTTGTGTTCAGTGAAGACAAAGTTCCGTCTTAATGGTGACTTCTTGGATCACGATTGTTTTAATGGTTACAAGCCCCCCCCCCCCCCCTACGAAGGGCGACAACGGAGACATATGACGAAACTAAGAGGAGAGTCGTGAGTTGCTGGACGAAACATTATCCAAGCTAAAGTGAAGTCTAAACCGATTCGAAAATCATGAATTAATTCGCAGTAGACTACTCTCAGACAAAATCGTATATGACCTCACGAAGTCCTCTGTTGGAGTGAGAAAGTGTACGTTATGCCTGACATATTTCTAGTCGAGTATCAGAATACAACCAACTATTTCCTTAATTAAAGTTGCAGTGTATACCAACTAACTAAGTAGGGTTAATGTGGTCTTTTTTTACTTACAATGCTGTATTTACTGAAAATTACATTTTCAACAGGACCCAGTTTTAACCTTGATAATTTATTAACTGATCAATATTCAATCAATGTTTTACACTTGGTTAACCTTGGTTTTGCTGAAACCACGACTCACCACAGGTGGTCAGAAACTGCAAGCTCCTCGCCCGGACTCGATCTCATGACCTCCCGATCAGCAGCCCAGCGTCTTAACCACTAGGCTACCCAGGGTACTCATTTATCTACCACTCAATTTTGTTGCATGGAAGGATGAACAGCTGGGTTCGCTGCGCTCCGCTGCGCTCCGCTTGCGTCATCGGGAATTGAACTTGGGGCCAGTGGATTCGTAATCAGCGATGCTAACACCACCGAAGCGGATTGTACTGTCGACTGTTTAATTATTAAATGGTTACCGAAGATGAAGTTAATCCCTGAGCCTCATCTTTCTGGGATTCGATTTAACTTAGGTAGAAAACTTCTCAGTCCCAGAGGTTCTTCATTTGCACAGAATGCTTTGCCTATTTACAACTTGGTAAACTAATGCTAAGTAAAGGGTTTAGTTATTACATTTGAAACATACTATTTCTTCGTGATCATATCGATATTAACCAAGATTAGGCTGCTAATTCGAAGTTGCCAGCCAGGTCATTATCGTTGCAACCATAGAGGTTGATTCATCGATATTCCTTCACCATTATATCAAGTACAAGAACAAGAATTTAAGTATGTGAGTCAAATTTTCATCAACTCCTTGGGTGACGACTCGCATATAAGAAGACAATATCGAAGTTTTCTGCTAAAGCAAACATGATTGTAAGAAACTTTATGCATATTATGTACATTTTGTGTACGGGGCTCCAATAAACCTTAGCCCCCCCGCCCATGGCCTAAACCATTAGAGGTACAGTAAAACTAAACATACCTTACAGAAGAGAATTTAATCCTGCATTTAATGAGAAACAATTAGAACTTGGTGTTCCCGCCATTGGCTTCCAAGACAGCCTGAATTCGCTTTGGGTAGCTTGCCAAAAGTGACGTGAATAGATCTTGATCGTTACGCAAATTTGCTAAAACAGTTTCAATGTGTTGCGTCATTGTCTCCTTCGAAAATCGATTTGCTGCAGGTTCTTGAAACAAGAGACATTCAACCTTGTCCTTTATAACTGATCCAATGTGTTCACAGACGGTCAGGTCAGGAGAATTTCCTAGCCATTCTTCATTCCCAAAGAAATCGATCTCATGGTTCCGCAACAACTGTTGAGTGGTTAATGCCTCAAAGCAGGGGGCCTTATCGTGCAGAAGTGTGACCTGATCGACATCCATAACATTGTTTGGGTTTCTTAGAAAAGGAATGACATGCTGGGATAGAATAATATCACGAAAATACTGTTCATCCCAACTCTGACCATTTGGCTTCAGCACCCACATGAGCTTCTTTGCAGTGAACAAAACAAACACACCAACACAGTCTGACTTTTTAATAATTCGCGATAATGTTCATTGTCATCGCCAGTCCGGAATACATCGATGCTGAATTGGAAAAAATCAACGGTATTGGAAGTGATCTGTGCTACCCACCTGCGTTTATGGAATCTTGTCTTAACAAGGCAAAACGAACCTTCTATCGTGTGAATAATAAAACTCGCACTTTGTCAAAGAATATTTTAGTACTTCCATTTTTCCCAGGCTTTTTAGGCATTGCTAATGTACTTAAACTTTTGGATATTAATGTAGTACTTTCATATAACAATATTGTGAAAAATATCATAGTAAAAAATAGCCCTACCAATAATTCAGGGATTATCTATAAAATTGGTTGTAAACAATGTGATTCCTTTTACATTGGTCAGACGGGAAAGGATTTGCGCACGCGTGTAAAACAGCATCAATATTCTGTTAGAACGGGACAGTCGTCCAGTGCCCTTTTTGTCCATTTGTCAGTTATCCCACTGTATTGATTGGAATAATGCTTCAGTTTTGTTTCACTCTAGCAACATTGTTAATAGAAATATTCTTGAGTCTGCTATTATCCAACTTACAAATAACTTTAACATGAGCAAAGGTCTTTTTCAACTCGATCCCGCTGTTTTGAATTTAGTCCAGGCAATCTAGAGCAAAAATAGCTTCAATCTGGGCAAAATTGCTTCAGAAGCTTTCTAAACTGTTTCCAGCTCAGGAACCATTGCAGAATAACATATCCAAAATCCGACAAAATTGGACCCAGGGAACACCCCCAAAAATGAAATTCAAAATGGCGGACTGGCAGTTTCCTACGAAATACAATAAATTTTAATTTCGCTTTGTAGATAGAGTTATGAGGTTTTTCTTGATCAGTAAAATGTTTTAAAACACATTTTCGTTTCTAAATTAACCTATATGACACTATAAATTGTATTAGGCGGCTAGTATTAAACTATGACGTCACGTAATGTAAATAAAATATACTGTATGGAGTGCATGTGAGAATGGACATTGCTACATCTTTATAAACTTATATTATATACAACTCTTTAATTCCTACTACCCACTATCAAATCTGCGTATTTGTGCTTGTCATTTTCTTTAAAACTGTTATTATGTACTCCTTTTAAATACTGCAACACAGTTTATTAATTTGTGTTTTCTGTTTCAGACTGACTCGGTGTACGGCTGACTCGGTGTGCGTCCGCCTTCAAGAATGCAGACCCCTGAAGAATTGTGCGTGATTTGTAAGGAGAAATTGGACAGCGGACAGGAAGTGGTTCACATCTCGCAAAAAGGAGCAGATGGTATAAATGCATCCAGCCGCAGCCGTGGAAGCGATGTTGTTGCAACAGCTGGAATAAGTGTTCACGTTGTATGTAGGAAAAGGTTTACGGATAAAAAGACCATTGAAATAAAGAAGCGACAGACCGCAGCCGAGGCAATACCAAGGAAAAGTGCTCGTTTTCATGAATACGCATTTTCCAGTGCTACTCACTGTTTGTTTTGTGATACCTTTGTGGACTTTTTTTCCAAACACAAACCAAAATCAGAGCATGTCAAAATAAGAACTACAGAGTTCTCCGAAACCATAAAAGGTGCTGTGAAAGCCGCTGCGATGAATGGTCGTTTAATGTAAAAGGCCGTCTGGAGTATTATCTTCGTGATCTTCCTGCTGCAGATTGTGTCTACCATCACACCTGCAGCGTAAATTTTCGAAGTGGAAAAAACATTCCTCGCGCATACTCCTCCGACGATCATGATTCGAAGAAAGGGAGACCAACTAATGAAGAGCAACACCAAGCATTCCTTCAGACCTGTGCTTACCTGAGAAAGAGAATGATGATGAACAACTGTTGATTGGAGACCTAATTTCCAAATGGAGGAATATCTTCAAGGAAGTCAGAGCTCTGTCTACGAATGCAGGCACATGAAGAGAAAGCTTTTAGAACGTTACGGACAAGATCATAATATCAGGTGAAAGTGGGAAGGCAGATGTAGTAACACTACGAGAGACAGCTAATGAAATTCTTATAGATTATCACAAAAAGTCGAAAGAATGTGATATAGATATAGAGCTACAGAAGATTTACCTACAGTAGTAGAAGCTGCTGCAAAAATAATCAGAAGTGATATCAAGTCTGTCGACTCGCCTAGAAAAGATGTGTATCCATCTCCAAATGACATCACTGCAGAAAGTGCTCTTGATTACATTCCCAACAGTCTGAAATTGCTATTATCAAAAGCATTTGCGGGACAGGATGCTTCAAGAAAAATAGGTGCAATTGGGCAGAGCATTATGCAAGCAACCCGTCCTAGAGGATTACTATGTCCACTACAGATCGGTTTGTCGGTTCAGCTACACCACAACTTTAGGTCAAGGTACCTTATTGACGTTCTCCATCAGCTGGGTTACTGTTCGTCGTAAGCAGAAGTAACAAGATTCGAAAGAAACGCGGCGCTGGCAAGTGGGTCTGGCTCTTTTACTGTTGATGAAAACACTGCAGTCCTTCTAGCAGCAGATAACGTCGATCATGATGTCTGCACTTTGGATGGGAAGAATACCTTTCATGGAATGGGTATGATTGCCGCAATAACTCCGAAGATCAAGATCCACCCTTCTATTCACAGGCGTAATGTTGGTGACAATGACATTAAGAAGATTGCAACCGTTGACATTAGGGAATATAGACACGCGAGAAGCATGTTGAGGGACATCTCATTCCGCGAACTTCCAGTACCCACTGCCACCATAAGTCGACTTAGTCTTCTCTGGCAGATATCTTCAGCAGAAAGATCAGGTCCAAGTTGGTCCGGAACAATGCAGGCAATTCACGGTGGATCAAGTGTCTCGCATCCAGGTGTGGCGTCGATCACGTTCCTTCCCATCATAGATATGTCGCCAACTGACATGACCTGCATATTTTCGACATTACTATATTTGAGCAAGATAGCACGCGATCAAAAAGTCCCATGCATTATTACCTTTGATCAGCCTTTGTTCTGGAAAGCTTCCCAAATCATCAATGAACAGAGAGACCTGCAGGACATTGTTTTAATGCTGGGATCATTTCACACTCTGATGAATCTTTTGGGAGCAGTCGGTACTCTTATGAATGGTTCAGGATTGTCTGAAGTACTTCAAGAAATATACGGACCAAATGCCGTGCAACACATGATGTCTGGAAAAGCTGTTTCAAGAGCGATACGTGGTCATATGATAGTAGATGCAGCTCTTAGTACCTTACTAGTCGCAGACGTTTTCCCTCGTAATGAAGATGGAACTCCTCATGACCTCCATAAGGAAGCTTGTGACCTGCTCGACGATGTTATGACCGCCAAACAATCAGTTGAGGATGTGGAATCTTCGAATGCATTGTCTCAGATTGCTACCACTTTGGATGTGAAGAAAACTGACCTACAATCTACTTCGCAAACAAGTCAACTCTGGTTGGAATATCAGCGAATGATCAACATTGCACGTTCCTTGATAACAGCAGACAGAACCGGCTCGTGGGATTTGCACTTGCAAGCTATGCTGGAGACCATCCCCATAATTGCAGCAGCCGGACATCACAATTACCTGAAATCGATATACCTGTACCTGCAGAAAATGTTAAGTTTGCCTTCTGAAAATCCAGCCGTTAACAAAATGTTCCAGGAAGGTAAGTTTGTGGTAAGAAGAAGCGACAGATTATGGGCCGGACTCGGCACAGACCTGGTGATAGAACAAGTACTAATGCGTTCCCTGAAAAGCAGAGGCGGACTGACACGCGGAAGTGGATTTACAGACATCCAAAGGACAACGTGGCTCTTTTCTATGCCTCGGTGTTCCACTTATAACTTAGCAATGCAGGAATACACCAGAGTTTTGTTGGAAAGTAGTGAACAGCACAAGGAAATGAGGGGAAGTAGACAAATCAGGGACAGTAATGACATGAAGAAAGTACTTGAACGTCTGGAATCCTTATCCCCATTCCATTCTACCTCGGGTCTCTGCAACATTGTAACAGGGTTAACTGCTGATCCTGGAGTTAACGTTCATCAACTGCATTCAATCGGTACGAACATTGTCGTAAAAATGATTGGGAAACAAGCCTTTACATATTCTGCCAAAAGATCTGACAAAGTGAAAACACTAGGATCTGCTTCTGCCGTTGTGATCACTGATGCTTCAGATATAGAAGTAGATCCTGCACTACTGTTTCAGAGAATGATGACTGTTGCCACTGGCGGAGACATGAATTTTGAAGATGTCATGTGTTACGAACTGTGTGCATATCCTCCTGCATTGTTCGAATCACGAAGTATCTTGAGGAAACCCGATAAGTCTCAGCTAGCTCATGCAATAATCAAATACACTGACACTTTACGCATGGAAGAAGTTCAAGAAATTCAGTGCACAGACCAGTACGTATTGGATGGTGGATCTCTACTACATCATGTTTCCTGGCGTCAAGATGAAACATATGACAGCATCGCCAACTCATATGCCGATTTCACTCTGAAAACATATGGAAAAGCAATCATTGTTTTTGATGGCTACAGCAGCTCTCCTACGATCAAGGACATGACCCACAGAAGACGCAGCACCAAGACAAGCAGAAATGTGAATCTCAGTCCAAGCATGAAGTTTGTTGGCCAGAAGGAACACTTCTTGGCTAATGAAAACAACAAGCAAGCATTTATTTCCCTCGTAGGTGAGATGTTGAAGAAGCACGGGTGTACTGTTCACAACGCAGATGGGGATGCTGATGTGGACATCGTTCGTGCAGCAGTTTCCTCATCAGAAAATGCAACTACAACAGTAATAGGGGAAGACACCGACTTGCTGATTCTCATTCTGTACCATGCCAAGGACAGTGGTTTCAAGTTGTACTATCGCAGCGATATAAGACGGGGACCATCTCCTAATCCTGTGTATGATATTCTCAGCATTCAATCATTGTTAGGCAATGACATCTGCAAGTATCTCCTGTTTGTGCATGCTTTCACGGGCTGTGATAGCACATCCAGAATTTTTTCGATCGGTAAAGCCAAAGCATTCGACATACTGATGAAGGTGGCTGAACTCCGTTCAGTTGCAAATACATTCTGTTCTGATTGTTGCCAACACTCTGACATTGAAGCCGCTGGAAGAAAGGCAATGCTTCTGTTGTATGGCTGCAAAACACTTGAATCTACTAACGCACTACGTCATCGAATGTTAGTTGAAAAGGTAGCTACAGCTAAATCTTTTGTTACACCCGAACGTTTGCCACCTACCGATGCGTCCACAAAGTACCACAGCTTTCGCACATACTTTCAAATACTAATCTGGAAGTCTACAGAAGAGAAGATCGATGCAGAACAGTGGGGTTGGTATGTAAAGAATAATTCCTACTACCCTACAGCCTGCGACAAGCCACCAGCTCCAAATTATCTACTCAACATGATCCGCTGCTCCTGCAAGACGAAATGTGCTACTTCAAGATGTGGATGCAAGCGTAATGGAATGCCCTGTTCAGCCGCTTGTGGCGAGTGCCAAATCAGTGGTTGCGATAACAACCCAAGTACCGGTAATCTATCCGATGATAGTGATGAAGATGATTAATTTCTGTATGTTTGTGACCAGGTATCACTTCTTCTGTAATGAACATAACTTGAAACTGGGAAAAAAATAATTGTTGTATTATTGATTATAAAAATCTGTAAAAAGCTATATAACATTATATTTGCGTAATAACTGGTTATGTTGTATATTGTTGAATTATTTAAAACATTACAACTGAAAGAAAAAGCATCAAATGTATCTCTATAAATAAAAGCGTAAATTACATTTTTTTTTTTTTCGTAGGAAACATCCAGTCCGCCATTTTGAATTTCATTTTTGGGGGTGTTCCCGGGGTCCAATTTTGTCGGATTTTGGATATGTTATTCGGCAATGGTTCCTGAGCTGGAAACAGTTTAGAAAGCTTCTGAAGCAATTTTGCCCAGGTCTAACTACAAATTGCCTGGACTAATTCGTTCAGAACGAATTTAGACAAGAAGGGTAGAGTGCTAAAACTTTGGTAGTGTTTCCTTATAAATTTGTATGCTTCTCTTACAATTTTTATTTTTCAATTTAGTTTTATAATTTTAATTTTTTTTAATTTTTTGTGACCTATGTATTATTCAGGCCTTATCTATAAAATTGGTTGTAAACAATCCACTGGATCTTGTGTTGAATTCGTTCAGAAAGGATTTAGACAAGGGCAGAGTGCTAAAACGTGGGTAGTTTTCCCTTATAAATTTGTATGCTCCTCTTACAATTTTTATTTTTCAATTTATTATTATTTTTATATATAATTTTTTTTTCTATTTTTTGTGACCTATATATCATTCAGGCATTAACTATAAAATTTGATCTTGTGTTGAATTCGGGCAAAGTGCTAAAATTGGTAGTTTTCCTTACAAATTTGTATGCTCCTCCCACAATTTTTATTTCTATATTTATTATGATCTATATATATATATATATATATTTTTTTTTGTAACCTGTATATAGTCTTGAACTCTTTATTTACTTCAGTGTTCCTGAGGATGTCATTAGACGAAAGCGCTTGAGCACCATTCTGTGTTTCCTTTCCTTCGTGGTTTTATTCATCATAAATAGTTTTCACGTGTTACTTTCGTGAAATAATTTTCATATATATATATATAAGGAGGAGATTGTAGACACCAACTAAGCAGGGAAGTATTCCGGGAAGGAGGGACGTTAGATAGAAGATAGGAAGTGCTGGTACTCCCGTTTTTCCTGCCACTGTCCTCCTTAGCTGATCTTTTTTTGTCTCATCTACCCTGTGAGCAGTCCAGCATGCTCTCAAATACACACTTCTCTCCCTATTCCTCACTACATATACATGCATCTTACACACTACATAATCTCTCTAAAACTAAAAAAAAAGTGGCATCAACTTCAAGAGCCTCGGAGTCCCCTGGGGAGGGGACCATAAATGTCGTCACTTCTGGCTACCCCGCTGCCGATACCGGAAACGCAGACCCGGGTAGTCTGACTAGATCTGCTACCGCCCATTCGAGATGTTCTGTTAATTTTTACTAATTTCTGCAACATTCGTGGCCTTTTCTCAAATTTTCAATTTGTTGAACACAACCTCTCCTCTAAACCTCATCTTCTTTTCCTCACTGAAACTCAGGTGTCTGGGACGACTGACAGCAACCCCTTTTCTGTACTCTCTTAATTTCTCTATACTCAATTTCACTCCAAAGGTGGATGTTGCGTATATGTACGCAATGACCTAACTTGTTCTCGTATTACCGAACTCGAATCTTTCGAATTCTATACCCTCTGGCTACGGCTTACATGCTAATTTCAACCTAAATACATCTGCGCTGTCTACCTTTCTCCTAATTCTACTGACTATCCAAAATTCTTTGACTACCTCACTTCCAAAGTGGAATACATTTTATCCCGCTTTCCCTTTGCTGAAATCTCCATTTTAGGAGATTTCAATGTTCACCACCACCTTTGGCTTTCCTGTCATTTCACTAAAATCCTTGGTGAATTAGCTTACAACTTTTGTATCCTAAATGACCTAAAGCAGATTGCACAGTACCGTACTCGTACCCGCGATTGCCTTGGAGATAGGCCCAACATTCTGGATTTATTTCTTACCTCGCATCCTTCTTCTTACTCTGTGAAACTTTTATTCCGACCACAATCTTGTAGCTTTTTCCTGTCCTATCCCTCCAGTTCGGCCTTTGGATCCTGCCAAGAGGAGGCGCCTTTGCACTTTGGCGCCGCTGAATGGGAGGCCCTTAGGCAATTCTTCTGTGATTTCCCATGGAATGATTACTGCTTCCGTGGCCGGGGCCCTTCTTATTATGCTGAGCACATCACGGAGGTGATTCTCTCGGGCATGGAGGCGTACATTCCATATTATATTCCTACTACTAATGCAAATAAACCTTGGTTTAATTTTACTTGTTCTAATGCTATCCGCAACAGAGAGGAATCCTTCAGAAGGTACCGTCGCCATCCAACTCCTGACTCTCACTCAGCTTCCGAATATATTTCTGTCCGGAATAGTGCAAAATCTGTTCTTCGACTCGCCAAAATTTCATTCATCCGACAAAAATGTGAAAAACTCAAATTCCAATTATTCTTACTCTTTCTTCAACAATTTTATTTCCTCTTCGTTCCCTCCTCTTTTCCATTCCGATGGCTCAGTTGCCATCTCTTCTCCTCACAAAGCTGATCACTTCGCTCAAACTTTCACTTCAGTAGTATGGTTGCAAAAAGGTAGAGTGCAGGAATGTTGCAAATGTTACGTAATGTTGCAAGGGTGCCACCCCCACCCCTTGGCGCCAACCCATCCCACTTTGTTGCAAGGAACCCCCCTTGGTGCCAACCCCCCCATTGTTGCAAGCACCCCCCTTGGTGCCAACTCCCAACCCCCTTTGTGGCTGAAGACTTCATATGAGCTTGGTGGTCGCCAAGCAAAGACCCTTCCTCTGGGTCCTCTCCACCTTCCTCTCTCTCTCTCTTCTCTCTCTCTTTCTGCCCCTTTGGGAGGTGAGGCCGTCCCACCTTCTCCCCCAAAGAGGCCCCCTTATGTTAGGTATGCCCCTTTGGGGGGTTCAGCTTGGGGGATAACTCCAAGTTGCATACCCCTTGCATTGCAACCCCATTTTGGAGTTGGCAACAAAGGGGGGGTGCCTTGCCACAAAGGGGTTGGGGGTTGGCACCAAGGGGGTTGGGGTTGGCACCAAGGGGGTGGGGGTGCCTTGCAACAAAAGGGGTGGGGGTTGACACCAATGGGGTTGGGGGTTGGCACTCTTGCAACATTACGTAACATTTGCAACATTCCTGCACTCTACCTTTTTGCCACCATACTACTCACTTCAAACTCAACCATGGACGATTTCGTTGCTGTTCCTCCATCTCCTCCTCCCTCTGACTTTATTATGTCTGAAATTAAAATCTCTTCCAATGATGTTCTTTCTGCCCTATCTGGGCTCAACTCTAGGAAGGCGTATTCATTCATTCAGTTCGCATTCATTCAGCCTGTCCCAAACAAGGGTGACCGCTCTCAACCCTCCAACTATCGTCAAATTGTTTTGAGTTCTTGCTTTTCTAAAGTTTTTGAATCTATCCTTAATAGGAAGATTCTCAAACACCTCTCTTCTCACAATCTTCTTTCAGATCGTCATTATGGGTTCCGCAAGGGACGCTGTACTGGCGATCTTCTTGCATAAACTCTGACTTTTGGTCATCCTCCTTTTGAGATTTCCGTGAAACTTTTGCTGTTGCGCTAGACATATCGAAAGATTTTGATTGAGTCTGGCACAAATCTTTAATTTCGAAACTGCCCTCCTTCGGTTTCTATTCTTCTATCTGTGCCTTTCTCTCTAATTTCCTTTCTGGCTGATCTATAGCTGCGGTTGTAGATGGCCACTGTTCTTCTCATAAAGCTATTAATAGTGGTGTTCCTTAGTGTTCTCTCCTGTCAACCACTCTTTTCCTTTTATTTATTAATGATCTTTTAATTCGCACTTCCTGTCCTATTCACTCCTATGCCGATGATTCCACTCTTTACTTCTGCATCCGTTTCACAAAGCGTCCTTCTCAACAGTCACTCCATGATTCGCGCAGAACGGCTATGGAACACCTGACCTCTGATCTTTCTGCTATATCTGATTGGGGCAGAGATAACCTTGTGGCTTTCAATGCCTCAAAAGCTCAGTTTCTTCCTCTGTCTTCTCGTCACAATCTTCCACGCAACTATCCCCTTACCTTCAACAACACACAACTCAATCTTTCGTCTTCTCTTAACATTCTTGACGTTTCCTTTTCTCGTGATCTTTCCTGGAAAGATCACATATACTCTCTTTCCAAAACAGCTTCTAAGAGGTAAGGTGTGCAGCACTGCCTCCGCAGTTTCTTTACCCCCGCTCAGTTGCTGTCTCTGTATAGGGGGTCTTGTCCACCCCTGTATGGAGTATGCTTCTCATGTATGGGGTGGCTCAATCCACACAGCCCTATTTGACCGGGTGGAATCAAAGGCTTTTCGTCTCATCAGTTCCCTGCCTCTTACTGACTGTTTTCAATTTCTCTCTCTTTGCCGCAATGTTGCCTTACTCCCTTTTACTATCGTTATTATAACGGACACTGCTCTTCTGAACTCTCTAACTGCATGTCTCCTCCTTTAAGGAGAGCACGCAGCACCAGACTTTCGACACTTTCTCATTCCTTTTCTGTCCAACTCTCTAACGTAAGAGTTGATTGGCATTTTCAATCTTTCATCTACGTAACCGGTGAACTCTGGAACAATCTTCCTCAATCCATCTTTCCCCCTGTCTATGACCTCCAATCTTTTAAACGCAGGGTGTTTAGGCATCTCGAAAACCCTGGACCTTGATCTTGGCTCTCTTCTTCTTCTATAGGGGTGGGGGCGGACGTTCGCCCTTGGCCCCTTCTTCCTGCATAAATAAATAAATAAATATATGTATATATATATATATAATTATATATATAATATATATATATATATATATATATTACAATTTAATTTCTTTTTGTAATTTTTTATAATTTCACACGTTCCGCCCAAATCGTTTATTGGGGCAAACAAATATCAAACTTGTTTTCCTCATCTTTGGGGACCAACAGTTTAACGTGTGATTCGAACCACAATCACCATAACGAACTTTCTTTAAAAGGTATACATATTTGGGGGGCTAATTTTAATAATGGTTTATAACCGTTATCTCTATAATGAAGTGCTTCAGACTTGTGCATGTTATATATATACACACACACAAGGTGATTCAAAAGTCAGGTTACATAGGGCTTTTCTGTTTCTTTGCAGGTAAATGAGTTATGAGATGTTATCGAAGGAGGAGCGTATTGATGTGATATTCCTAGCTGGCTGCACAAGTCCATTGCCGTTAACGGTGGCCATATCGAACATGTGATGTGACTATTCCCCTGTATCATTACATAATACAGTATTTCCCTATGTAACCTGACTTTTGAATCACCCTGTATATATATATATATATATATATATATATATATATAACAAAAAACCCGATGCTTTATTAAATAAAAAATAATAATAAATTAAATAAATTTAATAAAAAATGAATAAAAAGAGCCAATTAGAATAAAGTAAAAGTGTTCCATATTTTTTCTTTAAAAAAAAACTATAAATAAATCTAAAAATTTATTTTTTATTTAATTAAAATTTTTTTACTGGACATTTTTCATATTTTTTAAGTATCGTCATGAAATGATAGAGTTCAAACCTTTCTGACTTTAAATCATGAGTTAATTAAAGAAAAGTTTTTTTTTTTAACCTGTATCGCAAATACAGTAACAAGAAATAAGTGGGGCGTCCATTAAACTCTTCAAAAAAAAAAAAAAAAATGTTTAAAAATAAAAAATAAAAAATTTTAACTTTTATTTTTTATTTAAAAATCACAGAAAAAATAGTGTCATCGAGAAGGCATTCTCTTTCTCAGCCATAGAGAGAGAGAGAGAGAGAGTAAATTTGATACAGTAATACAAGCAGCTGTTCTCTCATTTACAGAATGAATCCTTCATATAGAGCATGGTTCTCAAGTGTTCTTATTTCTAAGATTCGTTCTTATTTTTGGCCTCAAATCTTATTTATTGTTATTTGTTCTGATTTCTTAATTTTTCAATTTTTCATTTGGCTAAAGTCAAGAAGCGGTCCAGTAGATTCTGCTACATATGTGGGACGGTTACCATGCCAAATAACCAGTCCCAAATCACTAAATTTGTGAAGACAATGTATAGAGCATACTTTGGAATTAAGCTAGGGGACCAGGACAAAAATTTCGCCCCTCATATGTGCTGCAAGACGTGCATTGAAAATTTGAGAAGATGGAGCAAAGGCAGAGCGAAATCTTTGCCTTTTGGAATTCCCATGATTTGGAGAGAAGGAAAGGATCACGTGACAGATTGCTATTTCTGCATGACAAACCTCCAAGGTGGGCTTATAAATTTATTTTTCTTAAATATTTTGAAATCCTCGTATGAAACTTGACATAATATTCACCATAATGTAATATTCACCATATATAGCATAATATTCACCATAATGGTAATCATACATTTACATATACATATTGTTATAGAAAATACATTTACACATACATATTGTTATACAAGTTACATTTACATATACAATGATTGTATATTTTCTTTCTTTTTCATTCATATTGTCTCCGAAGGGACAATATGAATGAAAAAGAAAGAAAATATACAGACTCCATCGACCTATTTCATATCTTACAGACCGCAGCCTTCCCTCACGAGCCGCCACTGTCTGAATGCTTCTTCTATTTCATATGCAAGTTTTATATCCATGTTTCTGTGTTTCTATTTTCAGGAGTTAACAAGAAGAATAAACACATTGTTGTATACCCTGACATTCCTTCTGCTATGAGACCTGTACCCCATGGTCCTGGAATTCCAATACCCGACCCACCTCAAACCCTGGACTTCGATGATTCTGATGATGAATCAATGACCAATGCCAATGACCAGTCCCAGTCGTATATACCTCAAAATACCGCTTCAAATGAGCCGAGGCCTCTCAACCAGGCCAAACTTAATGATCTTACCAGGGATTTAGGACTTTCCAAATTAGATGCCGAGATCTTGGGCTCACGACTTCGAGAGGACAACTTGCTGGCTCCGGGAACAACATTCTCCTGGTATAGGAAACGAGAGGAAGAATTCCGCAAGTTTTTTGCAGTGCACGAAAATACCTCTTCCTTAGTGTACTGCTGCAATGTTGAGGGGCTAATCAAATCCTTGGGCCTGCCATATAACGCATCAGAATGGAGGCTATTTATAGACTCGTCTAAACGAAGCTTGAAAGCAGTACTTCTCAACATTGGGAATAGGGTTGCATCAGTCCCTGTAGCACATTCCGTACAACTTACTGAGAGCTACGATAACATGAAAATTTTACTGGATGCTCTCGTATACGACCAACATGACTGGAGGATCTGTGGAGATTTGAAGGTAATACTAATATCATAAGTAAACTATTGCTATTGACTATGTTGTTTTTCCAAAGGTTATTTGAGAGCGTATAAGAACACTTAACTTCCCCACAGAAGTGATACAGTCCAATGCATAGATTTTTTTATCTGATAGAACAAATTCTCTAAATTCGTTAAATATTTTCATTTTTTTTCAGATTGTGGCATTTGTATTGGGAATGCAAGGGGGATACACGAAATACCCATGTTTCCTCTGCAAATGGGATAGCCGAGCGGATGAGAAGCACTATGCACAGCGTGAATGGGCATCCAGAGAGAATTTTGAACCTGGGTCGCATAATGTCGTTTCAGTGCCCCTTGTACCACCAACAAAAAATTTGCTCCCACCACTTCATATTAAGCTGGGCTTGATGAAAAATTTCATCAAATCAATGAATAAGGAGGGTTCAGCATTCCGATATCTCGAGAGTAAATTTCCTCATATATCTGATGCTAAACTAAATGCTGGGGTTTTTGATGGTCCTCAAATTCGAACTTTGATCAAGGATACTCAGTTCGAAAACGCAATGACTCCAACTGAGAAGAATGCCTGGCAGGCATTCAAATCAGTTGTCACTGATTTTCTTGGCAAGCGTAGAAGTCCAGAATACGAGTCCGTTGTAGAAAACTTGATGGAAGCTTTCAAAGCTCATGGGTCGCGCATGTCCATAAAAATGCACTTTTTGTGGTCCCACTTGGACTATTTTCCTGAAAATTGCGGGGATTATAGTGAGGAACAGGGTGAACGATTTCACCAAGATATCAAAATAATGGAAGAGAGGTACCAGGGAAACTGGGATATCAATATGCTGGCGGACTATTGCTGGTGTTTGAAGCGAGACGTGCCCGAAGAAAAACACAGACGGAAAGCCAAAAAAACTTCATTCCTTCCTCAATAAACTTTTTTCCATATTCATTGTATGAATAAAAGTATTTATTCACACAATGTTTTCATTTTTCACGAGTGTTCTTATAATATTACTCGTATCTACAGTGTTTAAGCTAAAAAAATCAATAAATTTGGGGATAAAATTGGACTTATAATAAATGGCCAATAGAGAAAAAACCTGACCTGATTGAGGAAAACCAATGTCATTTTCGAATTCAGCATGGTCGAATTATATAATATGAGTTAAAAAAACCCTCACAAGTCCATTGCCGTTAACGGTGGCCATATCGAACATGTGATGTGACTATTCCCCTGTATCATTACATAATACAGTATTTCCCTATGTAACCTGACTTTTGAATCACCCTGTGTATATATATATATATATATATATATATATATATATATATATATATATATATAACAAAAAACCCGATGCTTTATTAAATAAAAAATAATAATAAATTAAATAAATTTAATAAAAAATGAATAAAAAACCCAATTTTAATAAAGTAAAAGTGTTCCATATTTTTTTCTTTAAAAAAATATAAATAAATCTAAAAAATTTATTTTTTATTTAATTAAAAATTTTTTACTGGACATTTTTCATATTTTTTAATTCAAAATTTTCTGACTTTAAATCATGAGTTAATTAAAGAAAAGTCTTTTTTTTAACCTGTATCGCAAATACAGTAACAAGAAATAAGTGGGGCGTCCATTAAACTCTTCAAAAGGAAAGAAAAAAAATTATAAAGTAAAAAAAAATTTTAAAAACTTGAAATAAAAAATTTAACTTTTATTTTTCATTTAAAAATCATAGAAAAAATAGTGTCATCGAGAAGGCATTCTCTTTCTCAGCCATACAGTGAGAGAGAGAGAGAGAGAGAGAGAGAGAGAGAGAGAGAGAGAGAGAGATTAAATTTGCTACAGTAATACAAGCAGCTGTTCTCCTCTCATTTACAGAATGAATCCTTCATATAGAACAGGGTTCTCGAGTGTTCTTATTTCTAAGATTCGTTCTTATTTTTGGCCTCAAATCTTATTTATTGTTATTTGTTCTGATTTCTTAATTTTTCAATTTTTCATTTGGCTAAAGTCAAGAAGCGGTCCAGGCACTGTTCTCACTGAGAGAGGGTGGAGTTTTGTTTAGTTTGAATGGAGAAAAATTTCAATTTTGTTGTTATTCTTATCACAATAAAATGTTAACGATGTATTATGGATATTCTTATTTTTGGGACGGAATTCTTATTTTTTGGAGTTGAGGTTCTGATTTTTTTTTGTTTTGACTTGAGAACCCTGATAGACATTCATCTAATTAACTTAAGTCTATTACACCTCCATCTTCGTGTTCTTCCTTTGTACGCTATTCTAGGTTATATTCTAGCCACTTCGTAACACCGATTCCCGTTAGATCAACGAACATAAATGACGATGGATGAGCTACGTACTTGGATGGGTGGCCAACGGTACTCTACGTCCAGATGACGTAGTTCAGATCTCACGTAAAGCTATAAGTCCCCTCCATCACAGGATATTCGCCTTTATGACGGAGGTTAAGAACTCCATATATATATATATATATATATATATATATATATATATATATATAGTTATATACATATGAAGAAGGAAACCACTCGTAAGGAAGACTTAAATTTTTATTTTTTAACACCAATACAGTTTCGGATCCTCGCGAGCCCTAGTCAATTGATAATGACCAATTGACAAGGGTTCGCGATGAGCCAAACTGTATTAGTGTTAAAGAAATCAAAATTTAAGTCTTCCTGAAGAGTGGTTTCCTTCTTCATACTTCGTCGCGACAGTGCGTTATTTTACATCATATATGCATATACATACTATCATATGTGCATAATTTTATTGTTTCTTATTTTTAAGTAGTAATGCAAGAAAAAAAATAAAAATATATATATAGGGTGAACCAAATGTAGGTGGACAGTAAATGATAACGTTTATTTTGAGAATACATATTTAATTTTTTTGTATACTATAATACAAAATAAAATTTAAATAAATTTAGTTATAATATTTAATATAATAAAACACAAACACCATAGTTATAATGAACACCATAGTTATAATATAATATAACACAAACCGTATTCAACCTACTGTCCACCTACTTTTGGTTCACCGTGTATACACAGGGTGGGTACAGAAAAAGTGACCCCTAAGAGGTAAACTATCATATTAAAAAAAGTAAGGGGACTAGAGCTCCCAAACTTCATAGATGCTTAACTTAGCATGTTGTTCGTCTTAATTGAGAAGTTGCTCGATGTGTCCCCCTTCCTGCTCAACGCCGGCCTCCAAACGTGGACGTCACTGATCAATACACCTGTTTACATATCGTTGAAACACCTTCTCCCAGCCGAGCAGAATTCTTTCGCGTAGTTCATCTATATCTCTTATATTGGTACCAGGGATGTAAACTTTGGACTTCAGGGCTTCCCAAACACCATAATCTAGTGGTGAAAGATCGGGGCTACTAGCCGGCCACAAATTGGGTTCGATAAAATCCGGTGTTTCGTTCTCAATGAATGTGACAGTTTGGCGTGCTCTGTGAGCAGGGGGCTCCATCTTGTTGGAAAGTATATCTTTCACTCTATCTAACTGATATTCGACGAATTAGTGGTGAAAGATATACTTTTCAACAAGATGGAGCCCCTGCTAATTAGTAATTTTCTCACCTTTTCTGAAATTTGATATTTTTCAGCAATAATTTTGCCCGTAAATGAACATACAGTGCATATAAATATATATATATATATATATAATATATATATATATATATATATATTATATAGATATATATATATATATATATATATATATCAGTGATGTAGTCGAGACCACCAAGTCCGAGACTGAGACCGAGACCGAGACCTGATCCTGTGAGACCAAGATCGAGACCGAGATCAAAGGTTCGAGATCGAGATCTACCTTCCGAGATCGAGACCCTTAAAATTCGAGACCGAGATCGAGATCGAGACCAAGCTCATGCCCTTTCAATTTGTTTTACACTACTATCGAAATTAGACTATGTTAAGTATATTAATAAACTAATAACTACTTTCTCAGATGTCGTGTGTTGAATGCAAAAAGTGTAACCTATAAATTAAAAAATGAATATATATATACGTACTTTTTATTTATTTACTTATTTTATATCTGTTACAGAAGGTTTAATGAACGTACCCACTACCCAGTTTGACTTGTGCATTTATTTAAAGCATGATAGGTGCTCATTACACTTAAGGAACATCAGCATGCTCAGAAGATCTGCTGAAGTTCGACTTCTGTGGTGCCTCATTATTATGCCTCCATGGCTAAATACACGCTCAATTGGAGCATTAGAGGCAGGCACTGTTAAAACAGTCATGGCAATATTGGCCAGTGATGGGAATTTATCCCTTTCCTGGTGCCAAAACTTTATTGAGAGCAGTTGTCTAAATATGAGATTCATCGATCTCTAAGAGGTACCGCCGCAACAGTTCCCTGCGGTTCAAAATCTTCCCAGTTTCAACGTTCTTCTGCTTGGACCGATAGCTTTGATATTTTGCCATTAGTCTCGGAACTTTGGTTTGACTGTTTTATTTCGTCATCGCTGCTGTGAGAATGAGCGCTGTCTCTCTGTATCTGCTCATTCTCCGTGCCTGAGTTTCCTGTATAGCATTTTTCCAACACCATTTCTATGAAAAATAAATTGACATATCGGTACTATAAACAGAGGCATGGCAATCAGCATAAGGTCTAAATAATATATATATATATATATATATATATATATATATATATGACATTAATTCAACATCCACTGAGCCCAAAGAGATCTATAATGAATTTTAATGATAAAAATATACCGGTATAATGAATAAATATAAATAATAAATAAATAAATAAATAAATAATATATAAATAATTCTCTATTTAGTGTTTCCATTTTCAATAAAATTAATCTGACGGCGCGGGGACAAATTTTTTTGTAGCACTAACCTAAAAAAATCCAGACCCACACACTCCCGCAAGACAAACGGGGCAACTCAAAACAGGGTGACTGATTAGTGAATACCTAGAGTCCCTTACTTTTACAAACTTTCATAAACATTCTGAATTGTGTCTGTTCAACCAAGCCACCATCATGAGTATGCCAATAACATGTATTTCTCATTACGGTCTCGAGAGGTCTCGAAAGGTCTCGGGGAGAAAAACCGAGACCGCGTCTGTCGAGACCGAGATCGAGACCGAGATCTAAATAGCGGAGACCGAGATCGAGATCGAGATCGGCAAATTGGGTCTCGAGACCGAGACCGATCTCGAGACCTACATCACTGATATATATATTATATGCAGTAGCGGATTTAGATAGGGAGTTACTGCGGTTGCAACCCCCAATCCCTTGAGCTGACAGTTTATCCTGTTTTCATTCAAACTTTACAGGGATGCTGATAGAAAACGCGTGTAACTACACACAACTTCTGGATAATATTAGAAATGAACTCTACCTTAAGGCTAAGAAAACCAAAGCAATATAGAAATGATGACTTGTTTTTTCAAAATCTACGTCAGATTATATTATTTCTGATTTATTGTTGCAGTTAGGACTATATTTTCTATCTTATTTTTGTATTTTTCCACATATTGTTAGCAAATTTATCTTATTTTACAAAATTCTATCTTTTCTAAAATATTCGATGCAAATTTTTAGTGGTATTATTGTTGGAACCAGATTTTGAGATTTGTCAGGTTTTAAGTTTAGGAACTGTGTGCAATAACTGGATGATGAACGTAAAAACTGTCTGTATACAGGGTGTCCATAATGCAAAGGAATACAAAGGAATACAAAGGACACCAAACAGCAACAGACCGGCTGGTCTCTACGAGTCCGTCTGTTTATGAACAGGACATCAGCTGGAAATGTAGGCAATTTTATTTAATTTCACTGTTATTGCCTTCGGCATTAGTGTGTCGAAAATCCTGTGAGAGTGCCTCAAACTGTATCATTTACTGCCGCATAATCTCAAAATCTTCGCGTCCGGCAGGGGGATATATATATATATATATATATATATCAGGGGCGTCGGTTGCTCTAAAATAGGGGGGACACTTCGCCTTCAAACAGCGAATCAAACAATACTCTGAGTAGCTGTTGCGTGTAATATATCAATGTCGTAATTTACCATTTACCCGTTTCTTGTATTTTTCTCAGCATGTTGAAAAAAACTCAATTGTATTTAATCATTTTATGTCTTTCTTTATTTAAACATTTTTTTTTTTTGGCAGAAATAAGAAACGCAATACAAAATATTCATAATATTTAACCTTTCATGTAACATAATATCACACACATGTTTGGATATATGGACATATGGATATTTTTCTATAGACAGATTTCGCCAGCCCAAATCACTATCATTTCTACCAAGAACACACAAATGCTACGTACAATTATTAAAATGCAAATTGACTGCTAAATTCCATGATAAATATACACTGGTGTTCATGACAATAATTTCTAATATTGCTATTACATTTGCATATGCATATAATACGACATATAACGTCTTATTAGGTGCCATTAATAGTTAGCATTTATAGCAATTCATCCACGAAAGTGGGGGGGACATGTCCCCTGCGTCCTCCCCGCAATCGACGCCCATGTATATATATATATATATATATATATATATATATATATATATATTGATGGGATGAATTTCACAGTTAAACACGTGAAATGAATGAATGATGCAAACCCACAAGGAAAAAGAAAAATGATTCCAAGGCTTTTCGTGTATTCAGAAGTACATTCTCTGACGAGGTGTACTTCTGAATATACGAAAGGCCTTGGAATCATTTTTTTTATTTTTCCTTGTGGGTTTGCATCATATATATTGATTAGAAAATTTCATATGTACACATTAGATAATAAGATGACATTGTACAAAACTTTTTGTGCCCCAATGCATACATCTCATTTGTGGTGGAACCACAGGATGTATAATAAGAGAAAACTGTATGTAGCTTATAATAATAATTTTAGAAGTTTGTTAACCCTTTAGCGTACAGTGTCACTTGACTGATTTTGTTCTGGCTAACGCCAGACGATTTTATTCAGTCTCGAAAAGGACCTCAGGGCGTTAAAGGCTTAAGAACACATGGATTTATAAATGACGCTCCCGTTAGTGTCAGTAAGCTGTTTGTATTCAATGAGGTGCCTAACTGTGCCAGTGTCATACGCAGTTTTGTATTAAGATTTATCACTAGGCTTGGTAAGTCAGTCAATAAGATAATAGAAGCCATGGTTAGTGAAGGCTGGTAACTGATATATTTTATAGATCTCAAATGTGGGAGCAGTGGCGTAGGCAGATGTATGTTCATTAAGTATAGCGTTTCATTGCCATACATAGGCGCTGCTCCGACACCTGTCACTTAACTACTTTTATAATGTTTGTATCTGTTGTGTCTAAAATAAAGATTTTTTTGTTGTTGTTTCGTTTGCTAAATGTTCAAACGAATTTATTACCTCTTTAGACAAACTACGTTACTATTATTATTATTATTATTAGACATTACACAGTTTGGGTCCGAACTGTGTCCTATCCATGAGCTGTGGGTGATTACAGTAAATATTGCGTTTGAGCAGTGCAAGAAAAATGAACCCGAAAACAAAAAGATTAGTAACATTTATTACGAAAATTATAAGTAATTGTGAATAGCCGTCAATTTAGAGAAATGTTATTATAGTAACGTAAATAAATACTAGCTAGGGGTAAGGCTAGTAAGATTCCTTGAAAGAAGACCCTTAACTTGTTTATATGCAATATATTGTTTTAAATCTACAAATATCATAGTATTCCTGTAATACTCGTTATCCGATTTTCTTTAACTTTGCGGTAAGAGAACGAAATTTAAGACAAATTTACTTATTTATTTTATTGTCATATATATATATATAATATATATATATATTATTAATATATATATATATATATATATATATATAATATATATATATATATATAATTTTTATTAATCAGAAATCAGAAATCCCCTATTTTTAAGTGATCGAAAGTAGTTAATAAAACATTGTTGAATTAGAGTAGTTGTACAGATTGATGAAATTCCGCCAATGTGTAGAAATCTCGAATGGAAAATTGTATCTTCAAAACAACGACTGTGTCTGACGGAATGATTTTCTACGATGTGATGGAAACACGGCCCGAGTGGTATTTTCTATGAGAAATTTAACGTGAAAAAATATTAATTTGAGAATTGCCTCCTTCGAGATTTTCACTCATGGATTTCTTACTCTCGGGCGAAGAATGAAATAGGAATGGACAAATTTGGCGTAAGACCAACGAGACACGATGCTAAAACCTATTTTATATCCTCTCGAAGGAGCTGTATAATCTTTAAAATATTCAATCAACAATACTCGAAACACGACTCGCCAAATTCTTCAACCAAATACTTGACTAGCCATACGTGGGAGGCTACGATGGCAAGATGAGAGTAAAAAGCAACTTTCTCCTTCATCAAATCCCACAAATGAAAAGGAAGGGTTGGCCGCAGGCCGATCTGAACATTTGCTGTGAAAAGTCAAAAGTAGTGTATGCTGTTCAGTGGAACTACCAGGTGACCAGAATTTCCTGCAAAAGATGAGGAGTCTACATAAGGAAACACTTATCCGAATTTGGAAACACTTATCCGAATTTGAAAAATGTTTAGTTTGTGTCTAAAATTCACGGTTAGATATTTGATTTCAAGACTTATCCTGTAGAAGGTCAACATTATGGGAGTTATATCCTGCCAATAAAGCTTACCATTATCATTAGTGATGTAGGTCACATCCGCATCCGCATCCGCGGAACATCCGCACATTTTCCCGCATCCGCATCCGCACCCGCATCCGCACTTTGGACTGCGGATGTCGTGCGGATGTGGACCGTTGAGATAAAATGTCATTAATAAGCGGAAATTATCAAATTCTACTATATTAATAGAACTAGTTCATTGTGCGCAAAAGTGATGCAAGCGACAAGACGAGAGGCTGTTCTTGTATGAAGTTACTCTCTTGCAACCTACTTAGATCCACGTTACAAAGCTAAGTTATTTTCACCTAGTACATTAGAACGAGTTAAATCATCACTTGGCAAAGCAGTTGAAGAGCTTCAATCTCTTGAATCTGTCGCTTCGCCACCCACCAAAAGAATAAAAGTTTCAGTGACAGAACCAACACCTTCAACAAGCAAATCTATCACAGAATCTGTCTCTCAGTTTCTTGAGTCAAGCAGCAATGACGAGACCTACGCGATGTCAAAAGATGTAGTAAAAATGATCGATAGCTATCACCAAGAAAAACACCTGGCTGCATGTGACAATCCTATTAGTTGGTGGAAAAATACGCAGAATATCTATCCATACTTGAGTAAACTTGCAAGGAAACATTTAGCCTGTCCTCCAACAAACGTACCAAGCGAGAGATTATTTAGCAGTGCTGGATTAATATATGATGAAAAGAGAAACAGACTGGCAGCAGAAAAGGCAGAAAAATTAATGTTCCTTAAGCATAACCTTCCTATAATTAAGTTTGAGCATTAAACGATGAACATCTTAGTTTACTTTATTTTAATTACTCATTTATAAATATGCCTAATAAAACTTTAAACTTAATATAAATAGTTATCAAGCTAATTAAAGATCTCTTTCTATAAGGGTGGAGGTTGGGGAAAGAGGTCGGTGGGGTGCATTTGAGTTGGGTTCACGTCCCGCATCCTGGTAACACAATTATGGTTTCTAATTGTGGCTGAAACTCAACAAAATATAACGAATTTATTTGCAGACGAATTCACTAATTGATTTCTATATTAGTTAGATGCTTGATATTATTTTATATGTTCAGAGAAAAGTACAGCAATTATTGTACAATTAATCAATTATACTACATTATAGCTACAGCTCTCTCTATATAATAACTTATTATATACGTTAAACACAACAAATCTCGAATATATCCTAAAAAATAACGAAAATGTAGACATTCGCATCCGCATCCGCATCCGCGGATGTTGAAATCAAACATCCTCATCCGCATCCGCATCCGCGGATGTGAAAAAAATGACATCCGCTACATCACTAATTATCATCATAATTATCGTTATTATCATTAATAAAAATTTAAATTTAAACCTTCAGCAGTTATTTCAGAGGGAAATTATTCAACGGGAAATTACGGGAAATTAGGCAGAATCGATAGTTTTTATCTGCTTGTTGACTTCAACAAACTAAAATTCCACTCTGAAACACAGCAATGGTAGGATCGGTGGGTTGAACACGTGGGAGGTCTCTCGGAATATTTTGACTTCTATACAAAAAATCTTTCTTTTTATATTAGATAAATTTCAGACTTAGCTATTAAGGTAAAGATTATATAGGAGAATTACCCCTTGGGCCCTTAACCAATAAGGTGTGATGTAGGAGACCACGTGAAATATTGTCATGTTCTCTCCTAGACCACACCTCACCGGTTAAGGGTTAAAAGGTAATTATTATTATTATTATTATTATTATTATTATTATTATTTGCCATTTTCACTTCTCTCATGTAATAAATAAACTAAATCGCATTAAATTTGCCTAAAAAGCTTCCATGCTTTCAACGGCATATTCGGATTAGAATACTGTGAATAGTTTAATGTCATATCAAATATCTATCATAAATTGGACAGAAAAATATTGAAAAATATTGTAAGTTTTTGTTTGCTTTGTTTAACCCTTTAAGGACTGAAGGTACAAATTGCTAACGTTTCAAATACAAGCATTCATAACTTAACCCTACCAAAAATTCAGGGCGTAAAGGGTTAATAATTAATGTCTATCTTAATATACTATATATATATATATATCTTGGTTTTGCTTCCGCCCGAATTATTCATTCTGACGAAGGTCAAACTTGTTGCTCCACCTTAGACCTACAGTTTAACGTGGAATCCGAACCACGCCCCACCAGCAGCCCAGCGTCTTAACCACAAGGCTACTCAGGGTACCCATTCATCTACCAACCAATTTTTATTGTGTGGAAGGCTAAACAGCTGGGTTTTGCTGCGCGCCTTCTGCCGTCACCGGGTCTCGATCCCGGGGCCGATGGATTCGTAGTCAGCAACGCTAACCACTACACCACCGAGTCGCATATATATATATATATATACATATATACACATACATGTGTGTGTGTGTGTGTGTGTTCGTAATATTGCTAAGACATTCACTATTTAGTGAGTGTTCCCTTTTGGGTCCTGTTCCGCGGAACAGTGAAAGGAAGGTGGGAATGGATGGTTTGTCCCCATTTGATTGTGGATCATTGGAAGCAAAAAATACCAAAATTTTTTGTAACAATAAATTGCAGTAAAAAAAAAAAAACCCGAAAAAAAGAACCTTCACCAGACAACATAAATAGCAAGAAATCGAAGTTGCAAAAAAAAGGTCTGTTTTTTTTCTCTGATTTTATTTATTTATTTTAGTTTCACCTTTAATTTTTTTCGTTTTCTTTTGAATATTTTATTGTTTTTTCGATTCCCACATATTATTTCTTTCAATTATTTTATTCATCTCTCTCTCTCTCTCTCTCTCTCTCTCTCTCTCTCTCTCTCTCTCTCTCTCTCTCCTCCCTCCAGGTTGCGCGGTCAGCTTATTCAAGTTTTCAAGATACTCAATGGAATAGACAGGGTAAATTACAGAAACTTATTCTCACTTAATGCCAATCCGACAAGAAATAATGGGTTTAAACTGGAACTAAAGACATTTAGGACCTCTGTCTGCGGGAATTTCTTTTCCTATAAAAGAGTTAATATCTGGAACCAACTTCCCTCAGAGGTTGTTTGAAGCCATAGTGTAAATGTGTTTAAAAATAGGCTAGACAAAGTACTGAATACTCTCATGGTTTAAGACTAAAACATAACGTAACTCTGCAGGAGTTCGCTTGCACGGTGTCTCTGTGGTCATGCGTAATTATAGTGCTATCTTATATATTCTCCTCTTTCCTGTAAAATTCCCTTGGCTACTTTTCCAGGGTCAAGGTATTTTCTTCGACCTTTTTCCGTACCTGCCTCTGGCAGGGAGGGAGCGGAGGGTTGGGACAGAGCCTTATACTTTTCTATCCAGTTTTCTACTACTGCTAGAATAGTTGGAAAACCAAACTTATTTCATAATAGGAGCCTCCCAGAGTGGACCGGAAGGTCTTTGAGGCCTCCTCTTGTCCTTGTAACTCCTTATAACTCTCTCTCTCTCTCTCTCTCTCTCTCTCTCTCTCTCTCTCAACTAACTTTCAGTATTTCAATTCAGTTTTAGATTTGATTTCAATAAAAAATTTTTTTTCCATTATTTAAAGTTGTTTATATAAAAAAATTTAAATTCCTCCATGCCCACAATGATACCCATTCGTTTTCATACCCACTTCCCGCTTTCATCCGTCTTTTCCTTATTTGGTTGGTGGTACGCATTTAGATGCTGTAAAATTGAATTCAGTTCTCTGACTTTGCGTTCAAACTATTTAAACAAAGTCTCGTTCTCCAATATATATATATATATATATATATATATATATATATATATATATATGATACACACAGACCGTGCATGGTACAAGGAACTCTTCTGGGAAAATTAAATCCACTATAGTCCGAATAAGTCCGAATGCAACGAGTTTTTCGATTATATTGAGGTTCTAAATATAGTGGAGCTAGGCTGCTTTAAACCCTAGATCCTGTCCCAAAGCTGAGTCCTATCTGCTTTGCAGATAGCAGGTGAAGGAAGCTATATTTTGGGGCCTCTTTGTGAGTGACCCGTTGCCCACGTCGGGCTAACATCATGAAAAAGAAAAAACTATAGTGTTTGTCATTTACCATTACTTATTCGGACTATAGTGGATTTAATTTTCCCAGAAGAGTTCCTTGGTCCATGCACGGTCTGTGTGTATCATGAAAAAACCTCAGGGGACCATTCTGAGTTCAATCCCATATATATATATATATATATATATATATATATATATATATATATATATTCTTTATTGGTTAAAAACATTTTCAAATTTTTAAAATAAGTTTAAATTACTTAACAGATGAGAATGTCTTTTAAGTAAACTTTATAATGTATTACTATAGAGGTCATAATACTCAACTTTTTATTGTATACGTCTTTTGTATTATTATTATTATTATTATTATTATTATTATCACATACATACATCAAATATTACAAGTACGATACGTAATAATAAATCAGGAGGACCAGAAAGTGGCACAGGGCTCAGGCCAACTAATACGGCCCATTGCTCTAACTTCTGTATTATTATTACCAGCATCATCGGGGTTCGAACCCCCGACCTCAGTGTTTTCACTTCGCTTATAGGGAAATGGTGTTACCCATTGAGCTACGGACGGCGGCGAACAAATAAAATATATCTAAATAGAAAGGATGCTTTTGATTAGTGGCCTGAGGTTAGGTTAGGTTAATCGGGTTATTTAACCTCATTCGCAACATCTAAGATCATATGATGGAGGGGACCTACATCTTTACGTGGGATCCGAATCATCTGAGGGTCGCTACATAATCTGGACCTATAGGATGGTCCCCCCATTTAACTACCACCCGGACCCAACGTCGCTTAACTTCACTGAACGACTGGAAGCGGTGTTACGACATTGGCCCCGACGTACCCCGTTAGTATAACATGTAAGTTAAATTAGGTTAATTAGGTTAGCATGTAGGTTACGTTAACATAGAGGTTATGTTAGAAAAGAGGTTCGGTTCGGCTGCATATAGGTTTAGTGAGGTTAATATATAGGTTTGGTTAAATTAACATCGACTAGGTAAGATTAGGTTAAGTTTTTGAATGTAGCTAAAGCGTCCCATTGATAAAACGAATGTTTTTATCGTGTTAATAAAAGGTTTATTCATTGCATTTCAAAGTACTTTCTCATCTGGGCATTTTCCCTTGGTATCATCGCAATGAGGGGTATTTGTAGGCATTCAGCGAAATCGGGTCTCGGAGGAACAAAGCTCTTATCTAGTAATTTATCAAAAGTCTCACACGGTCATGGAACGCTTCTGATATTACGCGTGTAAGAGAGAGAGAGAGAGAGAGAGAGAGAGAGAGAGAGAGAGAGAGAGAGAGAGAGAGAGAAGTAGGAATATAAAGGGACATAATAGATAAAAAATTCAAGATATATGAAACACCTCCATTTGTTAATTAATTCTTTCTAAAATTTATTATACGTTATTGATTATTATTATTTATTATTATTTATTATTAATTAATAAATTATTAGAATTTCGTACCATTTCCCAATTATGACTTTAACGATGTTCTCTCAAGTACTTAAAAGTCTAAAATTATCAATTATCAATTATTTATTTACCAAAAAGCATTTTATAACAAAATATCTTTTTCCCATCGAGAACAAAACCCAATGAAGTCGTTTCCCTACAGCAAAACTCTCTCTCTCTCTCTATCTCTCTCTCATGTACGCATCGCTTGGCAAAATAAAAGTTATTCTGCACCTCATATATATATATATATATATATATATATATATATATATACACCTCGTTAACCTCGTTAGGGTTCCGTGCGTCAGTCTTTCTTCACACGAACGTCAAGCTGGTGGCCCCGCCTCTAGTCCTGGCTTGGTGGAGGAACGAGTTGCTCTCTTGCGCTCTCCACCGTACATAGCCAGGTACACCCGGCCCATCTGGTACCGTCCCGAACCAGGCATCTAGTCTTCTCTTGAAGACTTCAACTTTGACCCCTGTAACGTTTCTGAGGTCCTTTGGAAGATGGTTGAAAATTCTTGGCCCCCTGACAACCAAGCTATTTTCCCTCAGAGTTGAGGAAGTCCCTTGTCGGGCCTTTAATTTGGGAGCACTACAAATTCTGCCTTTCCTATTTTCCCGCGTTGTTTGGATGGTAATTGGGTTTAGTTTTAGGTTTGGTACCAGTTTTTCGATAATTTTCTGTATGTAGATTATGGTATACCTCTCTCTTCTTCTTTCCAGGGAGTACAGATTTAGTTTACGTAGTCTTTCCCAGTAGTTGAGTTCTTTGCAGCCATCAATCTTGGCTGTGAAATGCCTCTGCGTTTCTTCTAGTTCATTAATTTCTCCCTTTTTATATGGGGACGTCAAAACTGAGTAGTATTCAAGTTTTGGTATGATCAGTGTTCTAAGCAGGGAATCATTACTATCTTGTCCCTCCTTTTGAACGTTCTTAGTACCTGTCCCGCGACTCTTTTTGCTTTGTTTATTGATCTCTGATTTTGTGTCTCGAATTTGGCATCATCAGTCATTATTACCCCAAGCCGACCGCTTTCGTGCTTTTCTGAATTTCTTGTGTATCTGGAGCATAATATGCAGTCTGTTTAAGTTCCTCATTTCTACCATATCTCAATAGCTGAAATTTCTCGGTGTTAAATGTCATATTGTTGTCTTCTGACCATGTGTATATTTTGTTCGTGTCCCTCTGCAAGGCCTCCACTTCATTTGCATCGCTGATTTTTCTGCTGATCTTTGTATCGTCCGCAAAGGGCAGGTCAGGTCCCACCAGTTTTTCAGGTGCATCTACGGGGTACGGATTGTTCTTCATCACGTAGGGATATAAAGAACGGAAGTCGTAGTAATGGAGTTTCACGCCCTCCGTAGGTGGAAAGTATAGCTTGAATGTGTTTGTACGTCTCCGAACAAGCTATCTCCGCATTTGAGAGGATCCAACACCACTGAATGCTTGATTGTGTTTATTTCTTCACGGTACTGTCCATCTGTTTCCATCCGTGCATCATACTCATGATCCCACAAGATCTTGTGAGTGAACTGGGAGCCTATAAGTTGATCGCGGGTGCAGGTTCAAGCAAGACTGTCGGCAGGAGATTTACCGTGGATATCTCCTACGATTCCACACTAGGACAGGGCATCCATGCCACCAGCAACCGTTAAAGGAGTACACAGTCTTCTCACCAATGGCAGTCTTCGCTTTGACCATCAACCCAAAAAACACGACCATTGACCTTAATGGGTACTTCTCCCGTGTTGCGGGCGTGTTTTACGTATACCCTGGTCTGTTGCTGTATGTGTATGAGCCAGTAAATAGCCTTGTGCCCATAACTGCGGGGATTGTTTCTGTGAATGACGGCTAAGGTGTCTTTAGGCATGAAATTATTTTTGAACACCGTAAAACATAATGAGGCGATCGTGGTTGCGACTTGCAACGGATCGCATTTGAAACGGGCTATGTACATCCTTCTAAAGGCCTGGAAACATACTCTAAGCACGCGCACATCATTCACGCAATAACGCTCACATTCATCAGCTATATTGTATGGAATAGTTTCATTAAAACTGTTGTAGTAATGGTCAAAATCTTCACGCTCACTATCACTCATGTTGGTGAAGTTAAAATAATGTTTGGGGGGAGGCGGTCCTCCGTAATTTAAAGTGTCGCTAGTGAGGAAAGTGTAAGGGAAATACCTTTTGAAACTTCGGTGGCTACACCCATCACCTTGATTGAGTAGCTTGGCTAGTTTACAAGGTGTGAATAATAAAGTATCTTTAAACTGAACATTACCTCTTATCTGCATTTGTATAAGTTTGTTCCCCCTTTTCAAAGGGTCGCCTGTAAATATCTCCGATGACTCGTGTTCAAGTAATTCTTTATAAAGGAACTGTGTCAAATTTTGCCTCGTTATGGACAAGAATATAGTCATTTTTTTAACTTGTCCGCTAATTTGACAATATAGGATACAAAGAGTTTCACAGGGCTTTAGTGTGCAATCGTTTTAAAAACGTTTGTCCGTTTACCACATTTGTGACACTCATCACATTCGACTTCCTTGCACTCATCGCAGATAGTCTGGCTTACGAGTAGATGTGGGATAACCTCTTTGGTTTCAGGGTCTGTGTAAGTTTCTATATCGTAGTACACGGTTATACAGGGTGTATTTTTAGGCTTAGCATCTTTCATATAACATACTTGCTTCACCCCATCCGCCTTATATTTTCCATGACATGTAGAACAGTGAATTTCATCGCATTTATGGTCAAACTTACCCCAATTATTCATCATATGAAACATGCCACATTCACAGATTCTCATTTTACTGCAAGTGCCAAATGACTTATGGTGCTCAAAGCATTTAGTATTGAAAAATGTACGTCTACACACATTACATTCCCTCTTCTCGGTTTCAACTACACGACTTTCACATTTGGGGTTTTTACATTGCTCACATACTCACATACCATGTAGCACTCCTTACAATGTTTCACTATACCATCAGCAAACTCAAGACATCCCTGACACAAATCATGATGCCTTCCATATTTTCGACTTTTATCATAACTAGCGTAGAGAGTCCTTATATTACGGATGGGGAGATACAATGTTCCTGACAATCCTAAAATAAGTAGAGGTCTTGTATAATCTCTCACACAGCTTTTAAAAACATACACAGTCCTACGACGATCATCCATTCCAAATACAACTATACGAACATTCATTTCCTGCTCTACCCTTCTCAGCTCTTCAAGACCCATATTACACTCAAACGCAAGCTTACAATCTGAAGCCAGTTTAAAAGCACGCTGCACAACCGTAGGCAACCAAATACTTTTGACCCGGGTATTTAGTACAGTAAACATATGGGCAGTGGTGGGCACCGTTAACCAAAAAGTTAACTTCGATAACGATAATCCGTTAACCCCAATTTTTAACTCCGATAACGATAATCCGATAATTTTACTACAAAGTTAACGGAAGTTAACGATAATCCGTTAACGATAACTATTTCTTTACTAACATTTAAAAAAATCAAGGAAAAAAGCTTTAAAACCCATAGAAAATGTTTATTTATGCAAAATCCAACAATAAATAGGTAATATTTAACTGTATTTTTATCAAGTTTTGCAACTTTTTTGCTTAATAACTTTTTTTTATTTTTAATAAAAAATGTACTGATTACATGTTTTGAAACCCTTGTAACCACTAACCATTAACTAAATTTTAATTTACCAGAGAATTATTATGGCGGGAACTGAAAGGTAAAATTAAATTTTAGGCACATTTATTAAAGACTATGACACAATGTGCTGGTTGCCCTTCAGAAAGACCAACTTCTCAAAGTTAGGCCCAACTGCCAGTCTTGACCTCTTGGGCCTCAGGATGTCCTTGCCGAGAGAGAAGAGCCGTTCCACTGCGGCAGAGGACGGAATTGGCAGACTGAAGTTATGGCGGTTTGAATTCATTCGCGGAGCAGTGATCTTCCGTGAATGACTCCTCGCAGTTAACGTGTTAACGGACTTTAACAGACTAAATATCGAGGTCTCGGAAGTTAACTGGTCCGATAACGATAAATGGAAATTAACTTCCGTTAATAGTCCGTTAAAAAAGTTAACTTCGTTAATTAACTGTTATCGGATTAACGCTTTAGTGCCAAACACTGCATATGGGCTAAGACTACTGCTATAAAGTCGCAACCACGATCGACGTTTATATGCTTTCTGTAAATAGCCTGAGAATTGAAGTTAAGAGTATAAGGTGTGGCACTATGACCCGCAACCCGGAATGCTCTGTCAATATCTACCGTGAAGTTGTCCATATTCAAGGCTGTACTACTTTGAGAGGCCTGCATTATACGGCCCAAGATATATTCTATGTCTACAGCGGCCAAGCGTCTGAACGGTATTACTACCCAAAAATCTTCTACATTCCCGTCATCTGACCCGAACCCGAAGGACAACCTCGTCCGGACTTCACGTTCGTCGCGGTTCTGAAGGGAAACTCCACAATACGCTCAACTACGCGCTGCAGTCCAACACCGTTGCTCTACAGGGTTCCAGGGTCAACCCTGACCACGTACCGATGTCTAGTCAGGGCGCGGGTGGGGTTAGCGGTGCGCACCAGTTCGAATGTTATACCTTCCTTTACAGCACGAGATGCTGCTGCTGGTGTGGAGGATGTACCCGGAATCGAACAGGAATAAGGGGGTATATTTGAGGAGGGAGCTAGTGTGGAGGCTGTGTCGTAAGACGTAGAGGGCTGGGGCTCTATTAATGGGAGTCTAGCAACCGGTGCAATCCTGGCACGTTTTATACCTGACGTGGAAGGTTCTTCATCATCGTACCTCCGCTTTGAACTGCCACGTGGTGGTGTCGCTGGTGAGGGTTCGACAGCGGGGGTGGAGTCTGTAGCTACACTGTAATCTGGGTCTTGTGTAATATCGATGATGGAGTGCTGTACATCTTCGTCATTCACGGTTCTGTGGAAGAAGAAAAACAAGAATATAAGGAGCAGCACTTAAATTTTGTTATATTTTGTAAATGCTCCACTTAGGGGTGTGACTTGTTAGAGAAGGAATCTGTAGAAAAATTCAGGTTCACAAGCCCCTCCACATGTATTATATCCGGCCCTACGGGATGTGGTAAAACTGTATTTATACTTAAACTCATTAAAGATAAGGGGGAGATGTTCTCAAAATTTGTGCATAAACTATATGGTCCTATTCGACGTACCAATCAGTGTTCAGTGAGTACCAAGATGATATTTTGTTCCACAAAGGCGTATATGACGTTAATTCGTTAAAGGGAAATGAGCATACAGTCATTGTAATTGACGATCTCATGTTGGAAATGGATAAAACGTTGGCAGAGACATTTATAGTGTTCTCCCAGCATCTTAACATAAGCATATTCTTTATCAATCAGAATATATTTTTCAAAAATAGATACATGCGCGATGTGTTGTTAAATACACAATATCTAGTCTTATTCGCACAACGTAGAGATGTGTCACAAATTGGGGTATTAGCCAATCAAATGTTCCCGAATCAGCGTAAGGAGTTTTTGGAGGTTTATAAAGAAGTTACTAGTCAGCTTTACGGATATTTGCTTTGTGACCTTCACCCGCGAAACACGTTTAGGGTGCTTCTAAGAACGAATATATTCCCAAATGAGCGTGAAACGGTGTAAGGGGTTCCAAAAAACCTTAGCCCCCCCCATTTGCAGCTTACATGTTTATTTATATCGAAATAGTTTTTAGTGATTATAAAAATATATAAAATTCTTTATTTATTGCAGGTATTAAAATTACTCTAGCTGATAAATTGATAATATAATGGCTTCTCAATTAATTGCTGATTTGGAGAGGCAACGTGTGATAGATCGCATACGAGCAATAACATTTCGGGAAGCTCGTGATGCTGGCAGCTGGAGCCACCTTTATAACACGTTCATCGGTTGCCAAAAAGTTGCGAAGTGAGGACTTCGTCAAAAGAAATTGGAATAAAACTCTGGATGAATGTGAAATGGATACAACCAAATCTGGGCGCCCAAATTTGCCACTCCCTCAGGAAACAAAGGACATCATTGAAAGCGGTACGCGTAAGCGAAAAAACAGCTGTGCTAAACTTTCTAGAGAGATCGAAGTGTTGAGAAGAAAGATCGTTAGTGGTGAGATCATTCGACTGTACCGTCATAGGCAAGGTTTAAAGCCTTGGCATGAACTTCCAAAGCTAAGAAAAACTCAACTTAACATCGATGACAGAATGTGGTTTGCCCACTATCTTGAAGATTGGGATGTGGATGATTTCATGCATTTAGCTGTCTCCGATGAATTTTTTGTTTACGTAACACGTCGGCCTAACTACCAAAATGATCGAGTGTGGGCCACAACACCAGATGAATCGATGACAATGAACATTATCACGAATTATTAAAAAGTCCAGACTGTGTTGGTGTGTTTGTTTTGTTCACTGCAAAGAAGCTCATGTGGGTGCTGAAGCCAAATGGTCAGAGTTGGGATGGACAGTATTTTCGTGATATTATTCTATCCCAGCATGTCATTCCTTTTCTAAGAAACCGAAACAATGTTATGGATGTCGATCAGGTCACACTTCTGCATGATAAGGCCCCCTGCTTTAAGGCATTAGCCACTTAACAGTTGTTGCGGAACCATAAGATCGATTTCCTTGGAAATGAAGAATGGCCAGGAAATTCTCCTGACCTGAACGTCTGTGAACACGTTTGATCAGTTATAAAGGACAAGGTTGAATATCTCTTGTTTCAAGAACCTGCAGCAAATCGATTTTCGAAGGATACAGTGACGCAACACATTGAAACTGTTTTAGCAAATTTGCGTAACGATCAAGATCTATTCACGTCACTTTTGGCAAGCTACCCAAAGCGAATTCAGGCTATCTTGGAAGCCAATGGTGGGAACACCAAGTTTTAATTGTTTCTCATTAAATGCAGGATTAAATTCTCTTTTGTAAGGTATGTTTGGTTTTACTGTACCTCTAATGGTTTAGGCGATGGGCGGGGTGGCTAAGGTTTATTGGAGCCCCGTATATTCCAGAATGGCAAATAGGCTGAAGAAATACCGTGAATTAATAAAAATCTATCAACGATTGCCCAGGGCATTGCAGCAGATGTTTGTTAAAAATATCGACTCTAACTTTTTAAAATGCATCTGTGAAATCTCTCTTAATGTTATAAAATGTAATGTGCCAATGAGACCACCCAGAAGGCTCGTTTACGTCGTTACAAGAACATAATACGTGCGTTCGCTCGTAAAAGTCAAACTGTAGGGAAGAAAAAGCGAATTATTGTACAAAGAGGGAGATCATTCCTCCCATCTTATGTTCAGTTTTGGGACCTTTACTGACTAGATTAATATATGAAGAAAGTGGTAGTGATTCCGCACGAGTTGTATGCTTCATTGCAAAGTTCAAAGATTCCAGACACGGTTCTAGAACCCCGTAAAATTAGGCTTAAAAGAATGGAAAGCGAGTTGTTAGCCCTATTAAACAGTGAAAAGTCACCTGATGAAAAAAGGATCTTGTACCAAGAGGCTTTGCAGAAATTTCTTCATGAGTACGAAGATTATAAGAATCCGACGGAGCTCCCCGTGGTTATTAGGCACAACGCTAGCAACGATGAGCATGGCGACAAAGGACCTGGGGCCGACGTTAGAGATGACCAACCAAAGAATAACGGAACGCAACACTTCGAGTATGTATTAAAAAGCAGTCTCCCACATACATTGAAGATTAAAGGCTTAGGTCTTTATAATTTATTGAGTGAGGACCCCATCATACAGTGGACCGATACAGGCGAGGTCATTGTTGAAGGAACAAGGGTACAGGGATCCAATATCGTCGACATTGTCCATGATCTGGTGAGAAAGTGGGACAGGCTATCACCAGCAGGATGGAAGCATATTAAAGCAAGTTTACAACAAATAAATGTTCCCAAAACATTGATAGGAAACCTGAATAGGTTAAAAGACTTGGAGCAAGTCTCGCATGTGCCACAACTGAGTACGCCATCACCCCAACAGTAGCATCTTTGAAGAGGAGAAAGAAGAGACCAAACAACAACTGCCAACCTTATCCACGTGTTTCTAAAATACGCAAATGGCTAACATATTAAGAAAACGCTATTATGACATTTCTAACCCAGCCTCCTATGGCGGTGTTAATAGACTGTACAGAGGTGTTTACAATAATGGAGTAGGGAAAAAAGATGTTGAGAGGTTTTTGCGGGAGAAGGATGCTTATACACTTCATAAACCGGTGAAAATAAATCGCCCGAAACAGTTGCTAAAGATACCAAAACGCTGATGTTGAAAGAAAACAGGGTTCCAGGCTATTTTTGTACCGATATGGGGAAAGAATTTATAGGCCACGCTTTTCAGAACATGCTGACAGAGTTTAATATCAGTTACTACACCATCAATTCTATACATAAGGTCTCTTTAGCTGAAAGAGTTCAACGTACCATAAAGGAACACATGCATCGCTATTTCACACATAAAAACACATACAGATATATAAATATTCTGGGATCATTGGCCTCGTCATACAACCGTTCACACCATCGCACGATTGGCAGAACACCTAACGTAACGAAGTTTTAGAAAGAGGTACACGCTCAGAGCCTGATGTGAGAAGAGATGGAACACCGCCTCCACACTCTACACGTTTCAAAATCAATGATTATGTAAGGCTGTCGCTTTCGGGAAATAAATTCGCGAAGGGATTTGAGCAAGGATGGACACGTGAGATTTTTAAAGTTAGTGCTATGAGACCTAAAGGCGAGATAATTATGTATTAGATTGAAGATTTGAATGGAGAAGAAATCGCAGGAGGCTTTTACCGCGAGGAGTTGCAGAAAGTGTCATTTAATTTAGGAAAAAATGTGTTTCAGATTGAAAAAAATTTAGGCAGCAAAGGTTCAGGAAAGAGAAAAATGTACTTGGTGAAATAATTAGGGTACCCAGAAAGCTTCAACACCTATATTAAAGCTTAAATAGTATGCAACATGGCGCCTAACCACTTCTGTGTCACACTCCCGTCCTCTTCTTCTCTGTCTGTACATCCTAACAACACCCTGGCCAACTTTGTAACAGAACTCCATGGGCCCAGTGAATTGGAACGTGATTCGTACGAAGTTGGTGTTTGTGAATTCCAGTTAGCCACCAAATTTTTAACTCTTGAAAATGAACAGGTCATATTTCTGATCCTTAGAAGATTCGATAAGTGTGAAAAATTAGGCATAACCTTAGATAGCACTATGCGATCAGTCCTGTTCGGTGGGGTACGGTACTATAGTACAAATGTAACACTAGGACTCGGTCATTATGACACAGTGACGGACATTGTGAGGGGCTTAAACAGAGTCTTGAAAAATCGTACCTGACAACCGATTTACTTTTTGAAGTCGTAAACATAAAAACGCCTGCACGAACGTTGAAATTAAAATCAACGATTAGTAGAAATATTAAAAACAAAGAGCTGTTCACAATTGTGGCCGAGGGTCGATATGGCGCAGCCCTCTAAAGAGACACCTTTCACGAGGCACAACATGACTTGTCCAGCTTAATGTTTCAGTTGAAATTGGAGAAATTGGGTGAAAGCTATCCATCCCCAGACATGTGCTATATTTACAGCAATACCTGCTGCGCATTGCACACATTCCCAACCATAGAGGGAAGAGTTTGAGCATTACATATGACAAGCCCCATTATGTGAATGTTGCGACTAATCTATTAACCAATATCTCAATATATATAAGAGAGATTGAGGCAAAAAAATTCCCATTCGGTGATGGGAACTTATCAGTGAAGCTACACTTTCCTCGCATTCAGTTATAATGACCCGAAGGCCTTTCACAGTCTATCGAGGGGTTAGATATCAGAGTGGGAGTGGGCTTGGATCCATTTTTTCAACCATACTACGCACGGCTGTCCATTTGTTGAAGTGGGGGGCTAGATACCTCGGGAGGAAGGCGTTACAATCAGGTTTTAACGCGGTAGAAAACATAATGGGTGGAGCTACACCTAAAGAAGCTCTAAAAAAACATTTAAAACGTACACGGGACGAAATCATCAAAGAGCAAAGAGAAAAATGCGTGGTGGCGGAAAGAATAAGAGGGCTGCCCGGAATAAGAGGTTACCAACACGTAGCACTAAACGTAAAAGGACATCAAAAAAGTGTTCTTAGCGCATGAAACCTATGGCTGATCATTTTTTTAACTGATATAAGCTGAGGACACTGCTTTCACGAATCATAGGCTGATTACTACTTGTCGAGAGAGGTGGTACTATTTCTGACCCGTCATGGCACGCTTCATCCATCCGTGTAGCTGACAATGTTGTAAATCAGACCTGTCCTTCTTTGATATGCCCCCTACACAAGTTTCTATTGAGCATAGTGACTTTATTAAAATTAACCCATTAAACACAATTAGTTCACCGAATTCCCCTATAGAATTCGTGATACCCAGCTCAGGCTACTTTTTTGATCCAAGCTGCATGCACATGTACACTAAAGTGCGTATAGCCCATTCAGATGAAACGGACTACAATGATAGTTACTCTGCATACCCTGAAATCAACTTTCTACACTCCATATTCAGCCAGTGTGAGGTGTATTTAAATCAGGTCAACATCTCGGCAGGAACGGGTTATTATTACCTACGACCCTATCTGGAAAATGTCCTCAACTTTTCAAAAGAAGCGAAGGATACCTTTTTAACTCCCGAGAGCTATTATCAGACTAAAGACGAAAGTAGTATAAAGGATAAATTTAAAAATTCTAAAAAGAAGATATACGAGTGTTTTGGACGTCAGCATACAGACTTCACGTTCCAGGAGAAACTGCTTATGAATGGGGTGGATATGAAGTTAAAGCTCACCCGCACGAATCCTGAGATCTGCATAAATCTGGAGCCTGATCAAGAAGAAGGCGCAAAACCCGTTGTGATTTACATCATGCAAACATATCTGCGCGTACGGCGAGTGAAATTAAGTTCGCCGAAATATGTAGAAATTGAAAAAAATTTAAAACACGCAACAGTAAAATACCCAATTAACAGAATACAGATCAAACTATGCACGGTACCCGCAGGGTTGGCCTCGAAGCAGCTAGAAAACGTGGCCCTTGGAGTTCTACCTAAAAGGTTATTAATTGGAATGCAGGATCACGCTTCGACGAATGGAAAATATTAAAAGAACGCCTTTAAATTCGAGAATTTCGGCCTTAAAAATATAACTCGATACGTTAATGGCGTTGCGTTGGGTGGGACTATGGATACGGACTACTCATCAGACGCTGTGTTCCCGCTTTGCGCGAGAGCTTATAGTAATCTGGCCCATATTGCTGGTGGCTGTGATGAGCTTGGGATTGGCATAACGCAGAAAGAAATTGTCGATCAATTTAATCTTTACCCGTTTGATATCACCCCCGACTACTCTCCTAGTGTAAATACACACTTAATTCCACAACAAAGTGGGAACATTTCAGTCAGATTGGAATTCGCCAACCCTGTAGATGCGCCTATTAGTGTACTAGTATAACCTCGAATCACAAGCTCTAATAGAAATTGACCGGTTCAGGAACGTAGTCACAGACTTTTAAAATGGACACGAATACACTCCAGAGAGTAATGAAAAATGACCGAGTCAGACGCTCCAAATTTATCGGTGTGTTTGCGAAGACTGAAACATTGAAATTGCCAACTACGAGAGATTGGTGTAGTCTTATTGTCAATACAGACATTGTGGGGGCGATGGGATTCATTGATTTGCAATCTATTTTAAAAATAGGGAAAGAATGTACTAGTTTGATTCACTCGGTACTCAGCCATGGAGTGACCCTGTTGTTGTACAATTTCTCGAGCAGCTGCATGTCCCTGAAATTGTCTGGAATCCTTACCGTTTCCAAGGATATTTGAGTAATACTTGCGGTATGTACTGGCTTTCATTTCTCCTGCACATGTCACGTGGCAAGGGATTTATAAATTTTTAAAATCATTCGATTTGTGCGACAGAGATGAATGATGAATTTGTATGCAGACTGATAAAAAAAAGGTTCCTATTTGTGCCCACTCGCTTTATTGTGTAAAGTTTTACGTGTGTACATATAATTGCAACTGTATTGTGTAAAATGTCTCCATTAATGTTAGTCTTATTTAATGGACGCTAGTTCTGTTAGCTGAATTGTACTAAAACATGATTTCTACTGTACCATTTAATAAATTGAATGAAAATACAATGTTTTGTTCTTAACCACAAAAAACTTACATTAGTTCCTCGATGACCAGGCATTCGTTGGTCCGGATGTGAGCGAATACCTCGACCTCCGCATTCAGGTCACTGGGTTGGCTGCGCAGTAAAACCTTCAAGTCGCCGTCGACTATTTGCCTTTCTTCAAAGCTGTAGCGAAAAGTGGCTATAACACGATCAACTTCCGCATCGGTCCGTTAAGGAAAAATTAACATGATTAGTTCATACTGAATCTTTTTCAATTAAAATCCATTTTTTTCATAAATCAATTGTATTCAGAAATCCTAACTCAGTACTAATGCAAACTAGTCTATAATTGAGGATACCCGCTATGAAACATTTACAATAAAATATGAGTAGAAATGTATTATTAGAACCACACCATATATATATATATATATATATATATATATGAAGGATTTTAGCGACTTTTACAATCGCCTAAAACTGGAAAATAATTGTTTCAAAATTAAATGGCAGAGATGGGAGGGCGATGTGGAGATCAGCTGTAAGATAAATTTGTATTGAAACAAAATAATTGGCCAAAAGAGGAAAATAAATAAGTTACCCCGAAATAGAATCTACTTTTATTATAAAGTTATATTAATATTTTTTGTAATAAGGTTTAAAGATATATTGGTCTCTTAAAGATAAATTTGTATTGAAACAAAATAGTTGGCCAAAAGAGGAAAAATGAATAAGTTACCCCTAATTTAATTTCTATTTTGTTTTAAAAATCATATTAATGCTTCTTATGTTATAGTTTAAGGATAGAATTGTGTATTATGATGAAAATTTGTTTTTGTATTAAACTTAGTTTATCTTATTCGATTTTTTGTTTAAGAGATCCCCCACCAAATGTCAAATTGGTCTCGTGAAGCTCAATAGAAAAACTATTGCATTGCCTTTTTTTGAGAACTTGTCGGTCTACCCCCTTGGATAACCCTCATATCAGTTACGTGGTGTTGATGGGATGAGCTCCTAAAAGTCTATACTGAGACGATTGGTGGTGATGTGGTGTTTTTTTGTGCGGTGGTTGTTCTCGTATATATTTTGCTATTGGGGTTTTGCATGCATCTGTTTATATAATATATATATATATATGTGTGTGTGTGTATGTATGTGTGTGTGAGAGAGAGATAATAGGGGCTTTATGGGCGTATAGTCGGGGAGTGTATGTGCGTTTGTGTGCGCTTCTAATTCGTTCGAAGGTTATTAATATATACAGGCCATTTATGCCTTCTAAGCCAACTGACTGATTAGGACCTTATAAGATAGCGGGCGCTCGGATGAACTCTCATTATGCGTCTGGCTAGAGCCAGGCGGACACCCCTCTCTCTTTCTTAGGTTAAGGCTTTGGTTAGGTTTCCCTTTGTCTTTGGGGGGGGGTGAGGCCGTCCCAACTTCTCCCCCAAAGACCCTCCTCCTTCTCCTTTCTCTCCCTCTCTTAGGTTAGGTATACCCAGTGGTGTAGTGCTAAATAAAGAAGTGAGGGAACGCATTTTGAAAGTGTTACTCAGATGCGGGGGGGACAATGGCGAGCGCGGCGAGCCCATACAGCTGGGGGTCCGGGGGCACTGTAAGCCCCCCGGGAAATCTTTTGAAATCTGACCAATTTCAGAGATATTTTGAGGTCATATGCACTGGATATTAGGATATATTCCAAGGTTGAAGATGCAGTAATTCCAGTGTCATTAGATATACGACATCCAGTACGATCAATACAAATAGCTAACAACTGGAATGATTAACTAAAAAAAGTTAACAACTGGTACGCCTTGGTGACTGTTTCACCAGATCTTTATAGGCTAGCATTGCCTCAGTCGAAGCTAAAAGAAATGAAGCAGTTAATGATTCTTTCTCATATTTCTTCTAGGGGTGGGAATTAAAATTTCATGACGTTAGAGATTTGTAAGTTCGGATTTATTTGAAATAGTGAGGGAACGCCGTTCCGTCTACCAAAAAAAGTAAGGGAACGCCGTTCCCACGCGTTCCCACAGCACTACACCACTGGGTATACCCCTCTGGGGTGTGAGGCCGTCCCACCTTCTACCCAAAAGAGGTTAGGTGGCCTCCCCCAGCTTGCTTGGGGAGTTCCTCTCCCCCTTGTTGCATAATCTCTTGCAACATTCCCCCTCCCCCTTTGCTATATTGACCAACATTTGCAATTGCATTGCACTCGTCCATTGTGCGGGCATACTACTTCTGCTATAAATACTTGGCCCCCGATTTTGCTTCAGATGTCGAGAGTAATCCGTAATAAAAAGGGTTGCTTCACTGCTTTAATTTGTGTAAACATTTGTGTAAAATGCTGTTTTTCCCCTAAACAAAACTTCTGATTTACATTTCCTTAAATTCCGTTTTACTCTAAAGAAAATTAATTTTTTTAAATTAAATAATTTTAATTTTATTCTATCACAAACTAATCAAGTTAAAAGTTTTTAGTATATTCTTTGCGACAAGTTACAAACGTATGAAAGTAAATTACCTGAGCCTATAATCTTGTTTGTTTGGTATTTCAGATGATCGATATAAGCGAAAGAAAGAATGCGATCGTGACAAACAGCAGAAGAATGAGAAACCATTTCTGTTTTCGACTGAAAATATTCTTCAAAGGCTTTTTAATATCGCCAAGCACAAATTTTAGCGCAGTTCAAATCAGTGTTTACACATTATTTCCAATCAAACATGGAACTTGAACCGCTACCAAAATCACTACTCACTTACAAATGAATGATAATGTTTAGCGTTCACTGATTGTTCACTGAACATTTTACTGCTTCGACCGTCAATCGGGCAACTGTACAGTTCAAGAAAAATCAAACACAGCTTGGACACCCAAGAAATTCAGAAGGTGACATTTCATGCTATGAAAATGTCATTTGGAAAAGATCATCAATACACTGCAGCAAACATTTCAGAATGAACCCAAGGATCTACAAGAACCACAAGGGGTTCTTTTCATCGTTTATCAAGATGTTCTCTTGCTGTCACCATGGCGTATTAAAAACAGATATCAGTAAGCAAACGGGATGTTGACTCATCCATCAGATTTTTGGGTATTGTAGAACTTGTAACATCGCTAGGCTATGGTCCGTAGGGTTCTAAGACAGTTCATACCAGGACAGCTCATACCGGACAACTCATACCTAGGACAACTCATACATAGGACCAGAAAAAAAATGAAAAATTAATGAAAACATTTATTTTGTAGAATTAAAAATTAAATTTAAACATTTAGAATTTATGCAAGTTATTAATGAAAACATTTTGAAATGAAAACATTTATTTTTAAAATCAATGAAAACATTTATTTTGTAAAATTAAAAATTAAATTTAAACATTTAAAATTCATGCAAGTTATATATATACAATTATATATATATATATATATATATATATATATAATATATATATATGCCCAGTTAGGTTCATTGAATTCCCGGTTAGGTCAACTGAATACCCGGTTGGGTTCATTGAATGCCCAGTTAGGTCAACTGTACGCCCTTGACGATTGGTTAGGTTTAGTCGTGATATTTTCGTTAAAACTAACGAAAATATCACGACTAAACCTAACCAATCGTCAAGGGCGTACAGTTGACCTAACCGGGCATTCAAATTTTATCCTATGTAAATGATGGTTCTCTATTTATTATATGTTTGCAATAAATAATAAATTTGTTGTTATTGTTTTCTTATCTTATTTTGATTAATTTGCAGAGTTTAAACTTTCGGGGTGGATATAGATGAAAAGATCAACATTGGGGTGGTAATTGTTGAAGAGAGTATGAGTTGTCCTAGGTATGAGTTGTCCTAGGTATGAGTTGTCCGGGTCTGAGTTGTCCGGTATAAGTTGTCCGGGTATGTGTTGTCCAAAGCTGGGCACAAACCGTTAATCCGTTAATCGTTAATTAACGAAGTTAACTTTTTCGTTAACGATTTAACTTTTAAGTTAACTTTGAAAATCATTATCGGACTAATTAACTTCCGTTACATTTAACTTCCGTTAACTCAAGTTCGTTAACCCAAAAAATTCATAAATAAACGTTTAAAAGTTTCTATTATTTTCAGTGCTGAGCAGGTGCGCAATTAATCCGCCACTGTTAATGGTGATGAACGAATTTCCATTTCCGCAGTGCAAAATCAGGCGATATATTTGTTTCCGTCGCCACAATTTGTGTCTTACCAAATATGGTAGTTATTTATGGCATTGGTTTGAGCAAAACATGGTCGACTGTAAAATCAGACGGAAAGATTTGCCATTTGAGTTGAATGTTTCAACTTCTTTCAAGAAATATCACGAGCATTTTAAGGCACTTTCAATAATATATATGTAACAATTACAACAAATAACTACATTCGTTTCATTTGCAGTCTGTCTCTTGCGCAACATGTTTGTGCTAGTGAATATTTAAAAATAATCGTTGTCAAGTAAGTCATGTATATTTATAATATGTCTGTGAGTACCTTATTAGTAGTCTCCTTGATACATTTCAAGAACCATAAAACTGATCAGGTAAGATTTCAATTCTCATGTCACTTTGATGACATAAATTAAGGTCAATTGATGTCTTACAATGGGAGCGTTTTCACCTTAACCCTTTATGTCCTGGCGGTTACTTCTAGGTACCACATCTTTAAAAATCTCCAATAATTATTTTTCTACCCGGTTGATCCTGCCGGTACTTTCAAGTCTCAATGTGAATTAGTTTCTTTATGAGATAATAGATGGCGTTGAGAAGTAAATGTGAGCGTGTGGCGCCAGAGGCTGTTTACTCTTTAGTATCTCTGCTGTGAAGACCGAAGAAATTTCAGTGCAATTACTTCCCGAATATTCTGTGCCATATCTGTTCCAAATAACAAAGGTAAGGGTTATTTTATTTTTTATCTTGTTCTTGAAATGTTCAAGAATGCTTCAAACAATTGTTGTTCTTGTTTATTATTTTTAAGTGTGAAATAATAAAGGATTTATTGAGTCAACTTCTAAGTACCAACAGGACAAAAGGGGCATAAGTCTACATCGTTTTCTTTTGGTTTTCTTTCAATTTTATGGATGACTATTTTAATTTATGTGGAAATATTTGAACTTGAACTCATGTGTTTACACAAGATTGCGCTTGCGCATTGCAACATTGCGCAAGCTAAATGGAGAACGAGAAGAAGAGGGAAAATTAAATTATATATATATTGTGTTTTTCATTTTTTTTATAATAAAAGTTAACGTTAACGGTTTATCGGTAACTTCCGTTACGTGTTTAACGAATTAACGGATTAACGGTTAACGAAGTTAACTTTTTGGTTAACGGATTAGCGGTTAACGAAGTTAACTTTTTGGTTAACGGTGCCCACCACTGGTGTTGTCCTGGTATGAGCTGTCCGGTCACGGGTCCGTAGCATCGTTTACTTATAAACAATGTGAAGACACTGAGATTGGGGGCTTGGGGGTTGGGTGTTGAGCTGTGTACCATTTATGTCCGTCTTGACTGACTATTATTACTATTATTAACATCACTAATATAACCCATATACAGAGGTGGGTAAAGTACTTTAATTTGTTACTTAAGTTAAAGTACAAGTAAGCTTTAAAAAATTTACTCAAGTTAAAGTAAAAGTATACGTTATCAAAAGTACTTAAGTTGAAGTACAAAAGTAAGTGCTTTATAATATACTTAAGTACTGAAAAGTAAGAAGTACTTTTTCAAAAATGAAATAAAATACACTACAAATATATAATAATATAAAATAAACATCATTATGGCAAACAGACTTCATTAGGATACAGAATTAGGATTATTATAAGTAGGAATTATTATATTAAGAACTATAATTTATTATTTAATAATTTATCTAATAATATCTAATAATTATCTAATAAGTATGCATTATGTACAAGATTTCTTATTGAGTTTCAGCAACAGCTGATGTTCAAAGTTTTTGCAATCTTCCTGGCTCTTTTTGAACTAAAAATTAGTCCAGCAACACTGAATAGTCGTTTACAGGATGCAGATGCAGGAAGTGGCGTATTTAGCCGTGTGGATATGTCCATAAGTGATGGAAATGACTTCAACATATCCATACGGGTGTTAATTCCCCCTCTCAATACTTGACATTGAGAGGTGGCAGATTGAAAGCGGGTTTTTCCAGAATTTGTTTACCAATTTTGAATGAAACTGTCAAGCATAAAGCATACAGCTGTTTTGTTACTTCGTACTTTTCAGATTTTCGCAACATTGTACTTAATTTAAAGTACAAAATTTTTCCCAAGATTGTACTTAAGTTAGAGTAAAAGTATTACAATAAAAATGTACTTTCTAGAAAGTACATTCTCGAAAAAGCTACTTAAGTATATCTACTTCACTACTACCCATCTCTGCCCATATATGGAAAAGAAACATCACAGATATGTTTGGATACACTATAAGAGGGTAAGAGGAGTTGATAAGTGGAATACAAGTGATGAGCTGGAAATAAAAGGGCCTGTACAGAGTTTACTTTATAAATGAAAGGACAAAAATTTAAAAAAATCAGGTTTCAAGATCAAAAAAATTTATTTTTACTGAAAAATGGAGGTATAGATATAACGCTACCCTTTTCAAGAGTGTTATCCAAAACAAATAGCTTATTATCACTCACTGAGAAAATCATAATTTTTATATGGAGACGTCGGAAATTCAAATAATCAAAAAATTTGTAAGCGTGAGAATGGTGTATAAAAAGGGGGAAGTTATACTCTGCATATGAGACTCTCCTCATATGTAGAAGAAGTGGCTAAGTTACAAAAGTAAAAAATGCCAGAAAACGCAGTTAAAGTTGTACCAATTTGAAAGTGGAATAACTTTTGAACTTTTGAAGATATTTCGTCGAAATATCTTCAAGATTTTATAGACATTTTCTTTAAAGTGACTTTAAGATGGACTCATTCTTCTGTTTTAACCCTTTCTTTGCGGGTGGCCCGTACGGGGATTAAAAAATTCGTATCATTACGAAATTCGCCGCAGCGAATGGGTTAAGGATAATGTTTCGCTTCTTATGCATGTTCTTGTCATACGTTTATAGAACGAAACGTAAATAAGAACACCGTTAGATTAGTGAAATTACGAAGCTGGCTACGAGGGCAGGGTGAGAGTGGAAAGCATCTCTCTACCCCATCAGATCCCCAAAATGACGCGGGATGCTGCAGAGGGGTCGACCTTTTACAGGTTGATCCTGAGTAGTCTTTCGAAGAGAACTAAAGTATTTGTTTGGGGATCAACCAACCATATATATATATATATATATACACATACTGAGAGAGAGAGAGAGAGAGAGACAGACAGACAGACAGACAGACTAATGGTTAATTGCTTGTGATAAAACGTTATGGCGGTGAAAAGAAACACGAGATAAAAATCTAAAACTGGATGTTCTAATTAAAAAATAAAGCAAAAAATGTAATTCAAAGGCCATAAACATTAAACGTAATAAATGCAAAAAACTTCACTTTTTTCTACGTGAAGGTCAAAATATGATAATAAAAACCCACTCTAATAGACAGTTTATTTCCACAACAGTTTCGATGCCCACTGGCATCCTCTTCGGGTGGATACAGGAAAACGAATGAACCAAAAACAAGAGGGAAAACAGTCCAGGGACCATTAAGAAATTCGCACCTAGGTTAGATCCCGTTCCCCCGACCCCAGAAGGGCATTTTTATTAAAGGGTCCCGCTTATAAGTACATTCGCACAAATTAAAACTATCCTCTTGTTCTATACATACAGATTCTATTATTTTGACATAATTACTGCATTTATTATTGCATTTACATTTTCTTTTTAACATTTATTATTATTACCTTTACACTAATTATTACATTTATTTTATTACCTTCATTATTACATTTATTGCATTTATATTTATTTCCACATTTATTACTTCCATTATTACATTTACATTTACTTTATTATTCCATTTACATTTAATCGAAAAAAAAAACGTATGAACCAAAAGCGAGTAAGGAAACAATCCAGAGACCTTTAAGAAATTCACACTTAGGTTAGAACCCGTTCACCCGACTCCGTAAGAGATTTTTTGACCAATAATCTCATTAAAGGGTCCAACTTATACGTACCTTCGCACAAATTAAAATTATCTTCTTGTTCTATACATACAGATTCTATTATTTTTCTTTTGACATAATTATTACATTTATAAAGTATCTTACTTGATTCCCAAGCTATAGCATGATTATTTTGGCTGGCGTGATAAGAAATGGCATTATTAGTATTACAACTTCTGAAGGCATATTTGTATTCTTTAATACGGGTTTCAATATTTCATCCAGTTTCTCCTACATATACTAAATCACAACTTTTACAGGGAATGCTGTAGACACAGGCTTGTTCCTGTTTTGCAACGTTATTCTTAACCAATTTACTTTTCACGGTAGACGAATATTTGAACGCGAAGGTACTTATAAGTTGAACCCTTTAATGAGATTCTTGGTCAAAAAATCTCTTACGGAGTCGGGTGAACGGGTTCTAACCTAAGTGTGAATTTCTTAAAGGTCTCTGGATTGTTTCCTTACTCGCTTTTGGTTCATACTTTTTTTTTTTCGATTAAATGTAAATGGAATAATAAAGTAAATGTAAAAGTAATAATGGAAGTAATAAATGTGGAAATAAATATAAATGCAATAAATATAATAATGAAGGTAATAAAATAAATGTAATAATTAGTGTAAAGGTAATAATAATAAATGTTAAAAAGAAAATGTAAATGCAATAATAAATGCAGTAATTATGTCAAAATAATAGAATCTGTATGTATAGAACAAGAGGATAGTTTTAATTTGTGCGAATGTACTTATAAGCGGGACCCTTTAATAAAAATGCCCTTCTGGGGTCGGGGGAACGGGATCTAACCTAGGTGCGAATTTCTTAATGGTCTCTGAATTGTTTCCTTCTCGCCTTTTTCATTCGTTTTTCGGTTTATAATTTCTGTATAATAAACAACAATGTAATAATCAGTGTAATAATACATTTATAATTTCTGTAATAAATAATAATGCAATATTAAATGTACTAAATTTAATTATAAATGTAATAATTATGTAAAAAATAATAGAATCTGTATGTATAGAACAAGAAGATAGGGTGCTCTTCCAATATGTGCTCTACCGCGAAACTGTGATCTACCATATTCCAATACGTGCTCTACCGTGAAACTAGCCTTATAAGGCTAACTAACGAAAATATCATGACTTAACCTAACCAATCGTTAGGTCAACTATACGCCCTTGACGATTGGTTAGGTTAAGTCGTGATATTTTCGTTAGTTAGCCTTATAAGGCTAACTAACGTACCTGCTGCTAATCCGAATAACACTGGGCAACACGTATTTTATTGAATGATATCTGACACTTGATTCTAGGTAATTTGGGTGCGCTGAATACGAATTTCAACTCGGTTTGGCTCTATCAGGTCCTGATTCTTGTCGACAGCCTATGTGCCATTTTCCAGATTTTTCAAATTAGGACTAAAAAATTAAGTCATGTGTTAAATTTTTTTTTCAAGTTTCATGAATACAAGCAGTTCAAACTACAGTAAAATTACATTATAACGATAGAAATGACTTAAAATAAAAAACAAACAGATATGAAGCTTTCACTGTGGCAAAAATTTTCTTTTGTAAGACTTTCTAGCGTATTTGCTTGTTGATGGCAGGTCTCTTTTCAAGCACCAGCAGTAATCAGCCATCATGTGGGAATCCCAGCGGCCTTGGTACCGTTCCTCCATAATTTTTATATCTTGGTGGAATCTCTCCCCTTGTTCGTCACTTACATCACCTAAATTACTTGGAAATTGGTCAAGATGGCTATTCAAAAAATGCATTTTTATGCTCATATTGCAACCTAACTCTTTGTAGTCCCTTAAAAGTTTTTTTACGATTTCTTCGTAGTTATCTGCCCTATAATTGCCTAAAAAGTTTTCTATCAAGTCCACGAATGAGAACCAGCCATTTTTTTCGCGTTCATTCATGACATTAGGAAAATTGCTGTCTTTAATCATTGTTCTTATTTGTGGACCGTCGAAAATTCCCGCCTTGATTTTTTCATAACTTAAACTTGGAAATTTTGAAGTTATGTATTTGAAACACTCGCCGTTCGTATCTAAAGCTTTTACATATTGTTTAATGAGGCCTAGTTTTATATGCAGAGGAGGAAATATGATTTTATCTCTGCTCACTAAAGGTGGATTAATTACGTTTTTTTCTCCGACAGTAAGTGATGTTCGTGCTGGCCAGATTTGTTTGAAATAATGTTCTTCCTTGGCTCTGCTGTCCCATAAGCAAAGGAAGCAGGGATATTTAGTATACCCTCCTTGTTGTCCTAGCAGAAAATTAACCATTTTTAAGTCAACACATATGATCCACTCGTGCTCCCTATATTTGATAAGATTTAAAACCTTTTCTATATGTTCATACTTTTCTTTTAATTTTGTTGAGTGCCCAATCGGTATCGAGCCGTATAGATTGCCATTATGCAACAACACACACTTAAGACTTCTTTTCGAACTGTCTAAAAACAAGCGCCAATCATTTGCATCGTAAGACTCAACCCCCATCTTCTTTAACAAACCAACTATGTCGCAGCAATATACTAAACTATCCTCTGTTCTAAAATATTTAACAAGTTCTTCTTCTCTTTTTCTGTAAAATGAAATGTATGTGTTTGAAGTAAGCAAGTTTTTCTCTTTAATTCTTGAAGCTAAAATTTCCGCAGCCTTTTTTGGCAAATTTAGATCCCTTACAAGATCATTCAACTCGGCCTGGTTAAACTTTTGCGGATCGTTTTGACTTTCAAATACGCTGGGGTCAAAATCGGTGTCTGACTCCTCAAAGTGCATAACAATATTTTCAGGAACATCTTCAACTAATTCTTGAGTTGGCAGACCCTTAAATTTTGGAATGGGGATCTCATTTGAATGTAGCACAGGTCGTATCGCGGTGTCGAAATTTGGGTACTCGATACAATGTTTATTTTTCTTAGTGAAGCCCGAAGTCTTCACAAAGCAAAGGTAGCAATCGGTCTCGTGGTTAGTAGGCTCTCGCCACACCTGATATGGAAAAAAAATTGTAAAGCGTTAACAAAAGCGACGAGAGACTTGTTTTTATGAATTTTATCAAAAGTTATCACCCAAACATTTAACATTTCTATGTGTTTCAACCTTATGCAATATTTGAGATTCTTATAAATATTTTCTGTAAATTTTTGTTTATGTACCTAAGTTACAATTACATTTAGGTAAGTTACAGTATACTAGTGATTAAATTACGTAGTTTTATGAAATCATAAACTTACCATCGGAACTCCAAAAGGTAATTTTGAATCCGAACACTTCGTCCAATGTCGCAGTCTTTCAATGCATATAGTGCAGGCTTTATGTGGAGCCCACGATTTATCTTGGTCCCCCAGTTTTATGCCAAAATAAGCTAAGTAAGCTCTTTTTACGAAGTCAGTTATATTTGCTCGTTGATGTGGAAGTGTAAAATTTCCACATATATAACAGAAGGAATCAGGGTTGTTTTTGCATTTGAACTTTCTAGTGCTTGATGACATATTGCTTGATTGTTCTGCCAATTTGTAAAGGTATTTAAAGCCCTTAATTCATATAAATTTAAGAAAATCTGAAATATAAACACGAAAATTAGTTTAAATAGGTACTTATTATGAAATAGGTACTTACAATCTATGAAATTAAACTAGAAACACGGATGAGTAGGTACAATATAAATTACGTCTAATTAAATCAACTATATTAAATCACGATGACAAAATTACTCACTAAATCATATGCCAATTCAAAATTATGTTAATGCCCAAACTTAATTAACTAACTCAACTGACTGACTGACTGACTGACTGACTGATTGAATTGACTGATTAACTCTGGAAACGAGTCGCTTTTATATATTTTAGTTGTCCCTCTAGAATACTCTACAGAGAACAGGAACGCTCGAGAAAATTTTAGAATTCTATGATATTTTTAGCTTAATTTACTAATATTAAAATGGGTTAAAAATGACAAAATTAAAAATATTTTTAGGGTGTTACATATAAAAATATACATAATACAACAATACCATAACAATAGGTACAAATACCTAGATAAAAACCTAGTTGCATAATGTGTAACTGCAAAAAGACTTAGCGAGTATTGAGAAAAAAACCTTTTTATGAATACGACGAGAGGAGGGGTGTTGAGCAAAATCAGGACCTGATAGAGCAAAACCGAGTAAACATTCGTGCTCAGCGCACCCAAATTACCTAGAACTAACTGTCAAATCTAATTCAATAGACAAAAAGTTGAAATTTGTTCCCCAGTGTAATCTAAGGTTGATCACGTATTGGAATGTAAATTTTAAGGTAGAGCACATATTGGAAGAGCACCGAAGATAGTTTTAAATTTGTGCGAATGTACTTATAAGCGGGTCCTTTAATAAAAATGCCCTTCCAGTGTCGGGAGAACGGGATCTAACCTAGGTGCGAATTTCTTAATGGTCCCTGGACTGTTTTCCCTCTTGTTTTTTGTTAATTCGTTTTTCTGTATCCACCCGAAGAGGATGCCGGTGGGCATCGAAACTGTTGTGGAAATAAACTCTGTCTATAAGAGTGAGTTTTTATTATCATATTAAACGTAATGATGAAAAAATAACCTAATATAGAGATACACTCAAAATTTCAAATATCAAACTAAATCATCAAGTTTTTTACATTTTAAGAAAATAGAAACTGGGTTGGATTAAAGCTATTTTTGTTGTATAAAAAATTTGGAGCAAGTGTAATTTACGTCCCCCTGTAGTGTCTAGTGTAGTTTACGTTCCCCTACATTATCCTTGTGTAGTTTGCATTCCCCAACTTTGTCCGCGTATACCTAATCAAATAAAATGTTAAAACTAACGAAAATATTACGACAACCTAACCAATCGTCAAATTATATATATATATCCTTAAACTATTAAAAAAAACCTACAATTTCTTCCATTTATCAATTTCCTGTTTAAATAAAAAAAATGACCCACAATGTTTCAACCAACAAAACAAAGGGAGGGGGGGGTAATGGGGGAGAGGGGGTAATGGGAGAGGGGTTTTGCAACAAGGGGTGTGGGGGTTAGCCCCATGTTGCATAAAGGGGGTGAGGGTGTTTTGGGGAGAGGGAGAATGACCTCCCAACAAAGGGGTAACCCTAACGTGCCCTCGCCTTAGGCGAGTTTGCGAAGCAAAAGCCCCGCCCGCAGGGCAGGGAGCCTAAGGCTCTGCTTGTACAGTATATATATATATATATATATATACAGGGTGGGCGGAAAGTAGCTCCCTAATTTAAATTACATATAAATTATGTATAAATTGTGATTGTATTGTTATATTGTTATGGTGTGTTCTCTAAAGTGGTATAATTGTAACGGTAATCTTTTTTTCTCTAAAGTGTTCTCTTTGTGTTCTCTAAAGTGGTACAATTGTAACGTTCATTTTTTTTTTTCATTTCAGATTGAAGGGTAACATGGCTGAGCGTTTAACACTGCAGGAGCGTGCCCAGTTGGCGGCACAGTACGAAGTTTGGCAATCTGTCGTTCGAGTTCAAAGATGGTGGCGGGCCATTCACGGACCACGTGCCCAAGTGGACCCGAAAACAATCAAGAACTGCCACTCGAAGCTCATGACCACGGGGTCTGTGGCAGATGTTCGAAGATGTGGTCGCCCTTCGACATCCAGGGCCCAGGAGACGGTGCAGGCAGTTCAGGAAATGTTCGCACGGAGTCCACGAAAGTCAACTCGCCAGGCAGCTCGGGAAAGTGGACTCTCCCGCTACTCAGTGCGAACTGTGCTGAAGAAGGAGCTGAACTGGCGTGCGTGGAAGCCGCATTACTGCCAATCTCTCTCGGACGAGGACTGCGACATTCGCATGGAGTTCGTGGAAATCATGCTGGCTTGGCATGAAGACTGGCCCCATCTCTTCCGCAACATCCTCTGGAGCGACGAGGCGGTGTTCCACGTTGGAGGCTTTGTCAACCGCCACAATTGCCACTACTGGGCAGGAGAGGATCCCATGGTTACCGCTGAAAAACGGCAGAATCGGTTCAGTGTAACGGTGTGGTGTGGTATGACCTCAGATCAGGTTGTGGGCCCGTTCCTTCTGCGCAACACCATGAATGCTGAGCGGTACCTTGCTATGTTGCGAAACGAGGTCTGGCCGGTTGTCAGCACATGGGAGAACATCGACGATCTGATATTTATGCAAGATGGCGCCCCTCCGCACTTCGCTCTTGTTGTCCGTGAGTGGCTGGATGCCCACTTCCCTGGGCGTTGGATGGGTCGTCGTGGTCCACATCAATGGCCAGCCAGGAGCCCCGACTTGACACCGTGCGACTTCTTTCTTTGGGGGTGGGTAAAGGAAGAAGTCTACCGCACCAAACCGAGGACATTGGAAGAACTGGAGGACCGAATTCGGGAAGTCATGTCCTCCATCCCGCCGGAGTTCCTGCTAAAGTCAGTGGACGCCATTCCTGGGCGGCTCCAGAAGCTGGTGGAAAGAGTTGGAGCCCACATTGAATTTTAGAGAAAACCTACCATGTATGCCTACCTTTTTATATTATTTCTTCTGAAATAAATGGATAATATACGTATTTTTTTACCAATCCAAAATAGGGAGCTACTTTCCGCCCACCCTGTACAGTATATATAAATAAATTGCCGACTGGTTAGGTTAAGTCGTAATATTTTCGTTAGTTTTAAAGTTTTATTTGATGGGTTCATTTAAAAAATGTCTACTAAAGATCCTAGAGTACATAGTTTACGTTCCCCATCTTTGACCTAGTGTAGTTTGTGTCCCCTTTTGCGTCAGGGGAATGTAAGCTACACTTGCTCCAATAATTTGAGCCACATAATATAAATAAGCTCTTTAAAGCAGCAAATCCATTTATGTTTTATGGAAATATGTAACTAAATTTTGGCTTCAACTCGTAAATAAAAAGTGATTCCATCAGTTTTAGCTTTAGGTTGGAATTACTGTCGGCTAGGTTTGGTACAGTGGTTCCCAACGTGGGCGCCACCGCCACCGAGTGGGCGATTGAGAGTCTTAAGGGGGCGCTAGGAAACTGTAAAATTATTACCTTCTATTAATAAATCACTTATCACTTATCCTGTTATATTATCTTTATGAGGGGGGCAACAGCAAATATTGATGGACATAAGGGGACGTTAGTAGTATGACCGAAAAATGGTAGAGTACAATGCATTGCAAATGCTGCAAGATACCAACTCCCCCACCCCCTTTGTTGCAAGGCACCCATGGTGCCAACCCCCGCTTGTTACAAGGCACCCGTCTAAATGGGGAGGGGGGAATGTTGCAAGAGCAACAAGGGACTATGCAACTTGGAGGTGGAGTTATCCCCCAAGTTGCAATGAACCCGCTGTGTGAGACCTCTTTGGAGGATAAGTTGGGACGGCCTCACCCACAAAAGGTTATACCTAACCTAAGAGAGAGGAGAGAGAGGAGAGATATTCGCTTGACAGGAGCCAAGCGCATATTAAGACTTCAGCCGAGCGGCCGTTGCCTTAATATGGCCCATAATCAGCCAGTGCCTCCAGGCATCATCAGCCAGTTGGCTCAGTGTACACTTCGTCTGGCACGTACACACCCGTCTATACGCCCATTACGTTTATATGCGTCGGGCGACTGCCTTAAACTGTAAGTCTAAGGTTCAGCAGAGGCGGGCTCGAGACCCGGTGCGTCATTCCGCGGTTGCTAGCCAGGGTGCCCTAATGATCCGTGTTAAACCGTAGGTGTAAGGTGGAGTGTAAACATCCTTCCACGATTCGTAGGGGCAGGATCCCGTTATTGCAACACTCGATCATGTTGTTTATGTGTTTGTTTATTTCCTTCTCTCTCATATATATATATATATATATACATATATATACGTCCCCGTTTAAGAGTAGGTCTAGGTGGAGTGTAAAGCTTCACCAGAATGAACAATTCGAACGGAAAGCAAAGGCGAGCCTATATATGTACAGTAGGGTGGATCACTTTTCACTTTTTTTTAAAAATTACAGCTGGTCAAAGTTCTTCCCATGATTTGGTTCAGTGGAAGTACAATGACACCATGTTTACCAAAATCGATCGATATTTAGGGGTCGCGCATCGACCTTGAAAATTTCAATTTTGGAAATTTGGCCAAATTGACAATTTTTTACTGAATAAAGATAAATCATCAAATGACCATATTTTCTGAATCCTCTCAGTGAAAGAAATCCTCTCAGATACTTACCAAGTTGATAGGACAAGTGGTTTAGAAGTTATACTCACCTTGAGATAGCATTAAAATTTAAAATACCGTATTTGTCCCCGTACCTCCATATGCTGTCTGCCATTGTCTGCTTTTTAGGATAAGATAAAACGAATAAGGAAAGATCAAATGTATTTTGTATTAAAACGGTTTACCGATATCACTAAAGGCACTTACTCCGGTGCCCCTAACTAGGTTCAAAAACTGTATGAATCGTGGTTAGAACACACGTCATCTTAAGGCGTGCGCCATGTACTCTCTCTGCTAACTCCCTTTCCCTCTGCGCTACGTCATCTTGGCAAGTGACGACTTCTTGAAGTCACCGAGTTCTTTCCGGCTCTTTTCCACGAGCTGAAGAAGACCCTGCAGCTGTGACTCGTCTTTTGTGACAGTGTTCGCGTAATCTTCTATCAGTTTTATCCCTCTCTCTGCCACGTCGTTGGTAACTTTCAGATGCGAGATGACATTCTTCAGATCACAGTAGTTCTTATCTTGATCCCACTTATTCACCGGCAGAGTGAGCCACGTAGACGCGCACACCTGCAGGCCTGTGAACACGAACCACGATGACTCATCGATCAGGTCCGGAAGGCGCGTCGTGTCATCAACCGAGACGTTGTCATACGTGAAGTCCTCGGGCACAGCGAGGCGGCACAGCTTCTTTGCCATCTCGTGCTTCACAGTGTCTTCCACTTTGTCACTGCAGAGGGCGAAAACGACGGTCTGAGGCCTCAGATACCACAAGTGCCGCCTGATCACTGCCAGTGAAGCCTCTGCAATCTCGCGATCCACAGCCCTGTACTGCAGAAGACGCTGGTACAACACAAGGTCATTCAGCGGGGCATCAGCTGCGACAGGAGCCGCCAGCCAGGCAGGTGCGTAGAGGAGTGCAGTAAATAGTACCACTCTCTGAAGTTTCTGTACCAGCTCGTCGTCGAACTCCAGCTGACCGCTGAACATCAGGAGCTTCGTGTAGTAGATGATCTGAAACGAATACGCACTGTGATGTATAAATACCGATACCACTCCATATAAGTTTGTTTAATGGTAAATTATTTATCTTATTTTTTTCTGGTAGGGACTTCAAATGGCTGTTTGCAGAAGGCAATACAATATTTAACTTCTAATTCAAAATACCAACCTTGGCCATCCACCTCGCATGATGGTAGGCTCCTGGGCGCATGAAGTGTGTGCCACGACGTGGCTGGGCCCCGAGTACCAGGAGTGTAATCTCCGCCACTTCTCGGTAGTCTTCTCTGACAAGACCAGAAGCGGTGCCGAGGAACTTGACTGCCTCATCTCGGAGCTCCATCAGCCACGTCACCTCCGCCAAATGCTCGATCTCCAGCTCGCGATAAGTCGAGAGGTCGAGCTTGTCCCACCTGAAAGGGGAGTTATGAAAATATTGCATGAAAACGACTGAAGTTTCCTTTTCGACTGCTATTGACATCATTAGTAGAAGGACGCTGATATCTCAATTCCTCTGAGGCAAAAAATCATTGGAGAAAACAAATGCGCCTTAGACTTGAAATTCACCTTCTCCTCAGATACTGGAACAAAGGTTCAGTTGGTGCTGTGGTTCTTCCAACGCGGTGATGACCACTGCCCCCACGATGAGCTCCATAACGTGATGGCGACAGCCCAGCTGGAAGAGCGGTTTACCAAGCATGTTCTCCAGCCGGACCACCGCACCCTGCACCCTCCCCGTATTGGAGGAAGTTGTGTCGAAGCACAGTCCAATCACGTTGTTTCTCGCATCCCCAGTCTTTGAGGGTACGAAAGGTCGCCTGGCCTGGGACAGACCGGTGCCGTCAGCAACAGTCGGAACGGCCAGCAACTTTTCCTTCTGTGCATTGGGGAGCTCCGGAGATGAGAATCGCCTGGCGGTGCTCCAATGATCCAAGAGAGTCCTGAAACGTATGTCATACATGCCAATCCATATCGTCCACTGGAATATTCAATCCACTGTCGTCACTGGAACATGTTAATTCACTGTCGTCCACGTGAGGGCAAAACTGACCTTGATTATTTTACCGTCCCAGTGGGACGACAGCATGCCTCGGAGATACGAAGGATTTCTGCACAGCTGTCGACACTTCACAACGATGTGCCACTCTTCCACGGCGAGACGTGTCCTTCGAGATACTGAATTTGTCCAGGTCTGCGAGCGGATCTGCCGACGTAGGACTGCCGCCACGACACTTGCCACCTATGTGCGAAATTGAAAGGAAATTGACAAGGATGCGTATGGTTTTTATGTGACAAAATAATCACTAAATTTTCCGTCGTTACGTCTATTATATCTTTGTCAAGGAAAGATCATTACTGATATATACACACCTGATTATTGGACATCCGGAAGCGATCAGCCACTTCAATAACAGCCGGTGCATTGAGGATGCGGTGAGGAAGGCTGATTGATACAGTTGATTCTCTCGGCTGTCGGTATGGTGGTTCTAGCTGTGATTTGGAGTTGCTCGATGATCTGCTTTCTATAGATTCATCGTCGCTCTCAGCTTCGGTTTCTAATTTCGTTTCTGAGGTGCCTGGCTCATCACGAGATTGTTGTCTTGAGAGTTGCCGTTTTCTCTTGACAACGAACACTCTATCATTCCCACTCATTGTTGCCTGGCGCAGGCCCCGTTGATCCTCATAAAATTTAATATCTTCTTGTTTGTTGTTGTCTGAGAGCAGTCGACTTTTCTGTATCTCTTCAATAGCATCGGGAGCTCCGATCTCCCAGAGCTTGTTCAGATTTTCTGAAAACTTCTCCCTGCCTTTTCCCGTGTCACTGTCTCTCATCTTGCTCTTCTGCAGCGAGCGCCACTCTTCCCACAGTAACTCTAGTTTTCTTTCGCAGTTACGCCTCGTGATCGTCTTTATACGTGCCATGTTCCAAAATGCCAGAACATTGGCCACCGTGTCTTTTACGGCGGCCTTCCTGTCAGTAGTTTCCTGCTTGGCATAGAAGAAGTACTGGAGAACTTGATGGGTGGTTGGCAATTTGGCACCACCGATCGAGGAAGATGGCTGACCAATTAAGACGTCCGTGGCTGACCTTAGAGAAGGTGGTGCTGTTGTTGCTGCTTCCTCTTTTCCAGAATAAGTAACTTTCAGAGTCTTCCTACTCCTGGTTGTTAACAATTTATCCATTGTACTAAAGTCTAGACTTATCAAACAAGAATCAATTGACACAGTTGATCTGTAAAAAGCAAACTGTGATTAGTAAAAATATTGGTCATAGACATAGCGTGTGTGTGTAATTGGGATTTTAGGATGCGCCAGCTACTGATGCTATGATTACGTCCATAACGGGGGACAAATACGATATTTTAAATTTTAATGTTATTTCTAGGTGAGTGTAACTTCTAAACCACTTGTCCGATCAACTTGGTAAGTATCTGAGAGGATTTCTTTCACTGAGAGGATTCAGAAAATATGGTCATTTGATGATTTATCTTTATTCAGTAAAAAATTGTCAATTTGGCCAAATTTCCAAAATTGAAATTTTCAAGGTTGATGCGCGACCCCTAAATATTGATCGATTTTGGTAAAAATGTTGTCAGTATACTTCCACTGAACCAAATCATGGGAAAAAATTTGACCAGCTATAATTTTTTAAAAAAAGTGAAAAGTGATCCACCCTAAATTGTACAGTTCCGGAAAAAAGTTCATCTAAAAATTCTGAAAATTAGTACAAGAAATCTACACAAAATTTATAATCACATCAAATTGCATTAATTAACTCAGCCTCTACCAATTTTGATGATTATTCTTTTAAATTATCTTATATCAATGTAAAGCCCGTTAATTCCTTCATATCTATATATATATATATATAATATATATATATCTTCGTTCACATTTAAAAATAAAATTTAAAACATCTGTTTCTACAAATATATATATATATATATATATTATATTATATATATATTTGTTTATTTCTTTATTGGCTGTTCTCTGATTTCCAAGATTCGAGATAAGGTACGCATTTTTAAATTATACTACACAGATGCGGGTCAATTTATTTCAGTTCGCGCGAGAGTATGTTTAATGAGGCAGTACATCTTTGTTTTTCAAATTTATCTATTCTATCGCTCAAATATCTTTCACTTTTATGTTTCAAGATACCATAAACCATAGTTTGCGTTTCTCTCAAGCATACGCGAATTGTACTTAATATATCTTCCAAATTCACGAAATCCCTTCCCGACAAACGACAATGTACAGGCAAATTGCTACTGCCATAAAACGTTCCACATTCCAACCTCAACTCGCTCGCTCTCTCTCTCTCTCTCGAATAAAAGATAAAAAAAAACAAAGCGTTTCTCCTCTTTCCACGAATGGGGACATCTGACACGCCCAAGATTTCACGGGGCAACCAACCACAGCCCTGTGGGGGGATCCCAGAACCTCTGTTTGGCCGCTATGCAGGCCTACGTCAAGCCTAGCCCAAAATTCACCGCTAGCCAATAGGAAGATAACGATTGTGTTTTGTGGGTTGGTCACAGGCCCCCTTATAAAGGGAGAATTTCAACGCAGAGCCTCAATTCGTATGTTTTTTCGCTTAGTGCTTTATCCACCATGAGTCAGTTATCGTTGTACAATTCTCCGGAATTGGCTGAGGATAAAGACCTTTATGCTCACGCTACGCTCCACCTCTTCAGCGTTATAAATCGGGGGGAGCTTTTATCTACGTAAAATTGTGACGAGATATCGGTCCCGTTCAATGAAGACGCTGTTGAAATGTAAGTGATTATATTCTGCGTTCATTCAGTGTTAACTTATAAGTGCCATAATAATTGTTTTGAAAAAAGTTTGTGTTTATTTTCGGTCTATATATAATGTTTCAACCGGTGTTAACTTATAAAAGGCCGCAATAAACGCGTTTTCAAAAATATTTTTAATTATTCTCTGTATCCTTCGGGGTTATTTCGGCATATATATATATATATATATATATATATATATATATATATGTTAACACCTCCGTCTATGGCCCGGGATGGTTCGAAGTCGACGGGGGTTCTAGTTAGGTGGCAGCAACGGATGTGTGACTTGCAGTAGTTTTCTTCTATATTACTCTCCGAGTTCTTCTATAGTGGCTCGGAGGACTCTGATAGACTTACTAAAAAGGTTCCGGACTCTTCTTATAGCCTATCCAGAAAGTTTAATGACTAAGTTCTGAAGAGAGCAAGGCTCGAAGGATAAGATAAAAACTATCTTTTACTGTAATTTACAGCTAAAATGTACAGGTAGTGCTCAGCCTCTGAATTAGCTTCTGAATGACAATGGAAGATTTTTACTGAGGTTTATATACCCAAAAACTGCTAACATCATTATTATTAAATGCTAAAAAGGCTGTATTATTTTTGCACAATATTCGAAAATAAAGTAAATTTTCAGCTGTGGTAAGGCTTGAACGAGTAAACAAAATATTTGAAGACGAAACCATATTTTTATCTTAAACCGCGACTTTTCAGATCTGATGTTATCATGATCTGCCAAGTTAACTAAAAGTGGAAATCGGACTATGCATCTTTACACTAAAATATGCATATGAGTAAAATTTTAAGGTTTAAGATGTACAATTTTAATGCTTAGGCAAGACATGATCTCATCTTTTATAACGAAAGGGAATGTATACAAAATATGAACATTGCAAAGCTTAAGCAGGATTCCTTATTAAGCGAAATCTAAAAAAATGATTATGAGATTTTAGAAAACAACAGGTCACCAATTATTTAGCAAAGTAGAAAGCAAATCAAAAATTTTATCCAAACTCGCGTTGGGCGATTTTGGTCCTTATGTAAAAATGAATATACACACGTACATACATATGAGTATAGGCATTATATAAAGTTAAATATATAAGAATATACAGGATTATATAAATACATGAACCATATAACACATGAATTTTTAAAATGGATACTTTTTCTTAAAATGGATACAAGAACTATATAAATGAATACAAGAATTACATGAAGAATTAGATAATATAGGAATGTGGGAATTATTTATGGTTCATTTATTATATATATATATATATATATTGAAAAGCTTTAATAATATTTTTCTCGATAATTTAAAGATGTATTCTTTCTCGTTTATAATTAGTAATCTAATTTCCTTTTATTCTGAATTTTTCTACAACGTAAAAATTAATCCCATTATTTTTAATTATGTCTGTTTCCATCGCGATTATTTCGGCATATATATATATATATATATATATATATATATGGTGGAGCTTTAATAATATTTTTCTCGATAATTCAGCACCGCTGTAGGATTTTTAAATTACCAAAACTTTTAAGAATTATCTGCATTTAAATTCGTGGTATTTCTCTTGTTGTAGCTTTTTATTTTTACTTAACCTTATAGGACCGATGCGGAGCTAGGCCATGTTATAGCTACTTTTGATGAGAGGGGAATAAATGATATGGATGCTTCTCCGCCCAGCCAACCCAGTGGCCTGAATACAGAAGTCGAAGTATTGGCTCACATCGGGCCAAGCGACTGTCAGATTAATTATCGAGGAACTAATGTAAGTATTTTTGAGGTTAAGAACAAAACACATTGCATTTTCATTTATTAAGTGGCAGAAAACATGCACAAAGCGGAGCCAGTGTCCGCTAAATAAGTCTTAATGGCTACATTTTTCAGTTACAAATGTATATACAACTTTACACAATATAAATATACACCTTTACACATTACAGCGGGTGCTAACATATGGGAACCTTTTTTTTTATCTGTCTGCATGCAGTTTTATCGTTCATCTGTGTCGCACAAATAGAATAATTTTAAAAATTTATAAATCTCTTCCCACGTGACATGTGCATGAGAAATGAAATGCAATACAGCCCGCACGTTTCAGTATAATATCCTTGAAAACTATATGGGTTCCAAGCAATCTCAGGTACATGTAATTGCGCAATAAACTGTACAATTACCGAATCATTCCAGGGCTGAAATCCGAGTGAATCAAAATAGTACATTCTTTCCCCATTTTTAAAATAGATTGCAAACCAATGATTCCCCTCTCCCCCCAATGTCGGTTTTAACGATAATCCCGTACCAGTTTCTCGTACTTGGCAGCTTCAATATTTCATTCTTCGCAAACACACCGATAAATTTTGAGCGTGTGAAACGGTCACTTTTCATTACTCTCTGGAGTGTATTCGGGTCCATTTTAAAAGTCTGTGACCACGTTCCTGAAACGATCAACTTCTATTAGTGCCTGTGTTTCGAGGTACACGAGTACACTTATATATGCGTATATAGGCTTCGCAAATTCCAACCTGACTGAGATATTCCCACTCTGCTGTGGACTTAAATGCGTATTTGCGCCAGCAGACAAGTCAGGCGTAATATCAAATGAATAAATGTTAAATTCTTCGACAAATTCTTTCTGCGTTATACGAAAACCAAGTTCGTCACAGGCGCCTGTATTATGAACCAGACTACTATATGCTCTCGCGCAGAGCGGGAACACAGCGTCTGATGAGTAGTTCGTATTCATGGTCCCTCCCAGAGAGATGCCATTTACTTATAGAGTAATATTTTTAAGGCCGAAATTCTCGAATTTAAAGGCACTCTTTTTATATTTTCCATTCGTCGAGGTGTGGTCCTGCATTCCAATTAATATCCTTTTAGGTAGGACTCCAAGGGCCACGTTTTCTAGTTGCTTCGAGGCCAACCCGGCGGGGACCGTGTATAGTTTGATCTGTACCCTGTTTATTGGGTATTTTACTGTGGCGTGTATTAAGTCTTTCTCAATTTCTATTTGTTTCAGGGAACTTAATTTCACTCGGCGTATACGCAAATACGTCTCCATGATGTGAATCACAACGGGTTTCGCGCCCTCTTCTTGATCAGACCCCCATACTTATGCAGCTCTCAGGAATCGTGCGGGTAAGCTTCAACTTCATATCCACCCCGTTCATAAGCAACTTCTTCTGGAATGTGAAGTCTGTCTGCAAGCGTCCAAAACATTCATATATATCTTTTTTTTAGAATTTTTAAATTTATCCTTTATTCCATTTTCATCTTTAGTGTGGTAATACCCCTCGGTGGTTAAAAAGGTGTCCTTCGCTTCTTTTGAAAAGTTGAGGACATTTTCCAGATAGGCTCGTAGGTGGTAGTATCGCGTTCCTCCCGAGATGTTAACTTGATTTAAATACACTTCACACTGGCTGAATATGGTGTGTAAAAAGTTGGTTTCAGGGTAGGCAGAGTATCTATCATTGCAGAAAGGATCTTGTACCAAGAGGCTTTGCAGAAATTTCTTCATGAGTACGAGGATTAGAAGTATCCGACAGAGCTCCCCGTGGTTATTAGGCACAGCTCGAGTAGTGCTGAGCATGGCGACACAGGAGCTGGCCCCGACGTTAGAGCTGACCAACCAAAGAGCAACGGAACACAAGACATCGAGCATGTGCTAAAAAACAGCCTCCCACATACATTGAGGAATAAAGGTTTAAGTCTTTATAATCTACTGAGTGAGGATCCCATTATACAGTGGACCGATACAGGCGAGGTCATTGTTGAAGGAACAAGGATCCAATATCGTTGATATTGTTCATGATCTGGTGAGAAAGTGGGACAGACCCTCGCCAACAGGCTTGAAGCATATTAATGTAAGACTACAGCAAATAAATGTCCCAAAACATTGATAGGTAATCTGAATAGGTTAAAAGACTTGGATCAAGTCTCGCATGTGTCACAACTGAGTACGCCATCGCCCCCAGCGGTAGCACCTCTGAAGAGGAGAAAGAAGAGAACAAACGGTCAACCCTACCCACGTGCTTCTAAAATATGCAAATGGCTAACATATTAAGTAAAGGCTAATATGACATTTCTAACGCCGCCTCCTATGGTGGCGTTAATAGACTGTACAGAGGTGTTTAGGTGTAAGGAAAAAAGATGTTGAGAGATTTTTGCGGGGAGAGGATGCTTATACACTTCATAAACCGGTGAGAAAAAGGCTTAAAACGGCCAAGACAACAGCTGCTTCAATTGACTCTATTTGGCAGGCGGATTTAACAGACATGCAAAGATATTCTGTGTATAACGATGGTTATCGCTACATCCTATTCATAGTAGATGTATTCTCTAGATATCTGTGGCTAATTCCCCTGAAAAATAAATCACCTGAAACAATTGCTAAAGCGACGAAAACGTTGATGTTGAAAGAAAACAGGATTCCTGGCTATTTTTGTACGGATATGGGGAAAGAATTTATAGGTCGCGCTTTTCAGAACATGCTGACAGAGTTTAATATCAGCTATTACACTACCAATTCTATACATAAGGCTTCTTTAGCTGAAAGAGTTCAACGTACCATAAAGGAACACATGCACCGCCATTTTACACATAAAAACACATACAGATTTCTAGACATTCTGGAATCAGTGGCCTCATCCTACAACCGCTCACACCATCGCACGATTGGGACAACACCTAACGAGGTTTAAGAAAGAGGTACGCGCCCAGAGGTGAGAAGAGATAGAACACCACTACCACCACTCTGCGCGTTTCAAAATCAATGATTATGTAAGGCTGTCGCGTTCGGGAAATAAATTCGCGAAGGGATTTGAGCAAGGATAGACACGTGAGATTTTTAAAGTTAGGGCTATGGGACCTAAAAGTGAGATAATGATGTATTACGTTGAAGATTTGAATGGGGAAGAAATCGCAGGAGGCTTTTACAGCGAGGAGTTGCAGAAAGTGGCATTTAATTTAGGGAAAAATGTGTTTAAAATTGAGAAAATTATAGTAAGCAAAGGTTCAAGAAAGAGAAAAATGTACCTGGTGAAATGACTAGGGTACCCAGAAAGCTTCAACACCTATATAAAAGCTGATGCAATAATGAAGCTTAAAAGTATGCAACATGGCTGCCTAACCATTTCTACGTCACACTCCCGTCCTCCTCTCTGTCTGTACACCCTAACAACACCCTCGCCAACTTTGTAACAGAACTCCATGGACCCATTGAATTGGAGCGTGATTCGTATGAGGTGGGGTTATGTGAACTCCAGTCAGCCACCAAATTTTTAACTCTTGAAAATGAGCAAATCATATTTCTGATCATTAGAAGATTCGATGAGTGCGAAAAATTAGGCATAACCTTAGACAATACTATGCGCTGAGTCCTTTTCGGTGAGGAACGGTACTATAGCACAAATGTATCGCTAGGAATCGAGCATTATGATACAGCCATGGACATTGTGACGGGGTTAAACAAGAGTCTTGACAGGTCGTACCTGACAAACGACTTGCTTTTTGAAGTCGTAAACATAGACACGCCCACATGCACATTGAAGTTAAAGTCAACGCTTAGTAGAAATATTAAAGATAAAGAGCTGTTCACAGTTGTGGCTGAAGGCCGATATAGCGCAGCTCTCCAAAGAGATACCTTTCACGAGGCACAACATGACTTGTCCAGCTTAATGTATCAAATGAAGATGGAGAAACTGGGTGAAAACTCTCCGCCGCCAGATATGTGCTATATTTACAGCAATATCGTAGAACACCAATTTTTGGGGACACCCAGGCGCGCCTGCTGCGCATTGCACACATCCCCAACCATAGAGGGAAAAGTTTGAGCATTACATATGACAAACCCCATTATGTGAATGCTGCGACTAATCTATTAACCAACATCTCGATATATATAAGAACGATTGAGGGAAAAAATTTCCCATTCCGTGAAATGACTCGAGGACCATTCACAGTCTACCGAAGGGTGAGGTACCAGCGTGGGAGTGGACTTGGATCCATTTTTTCATCCATACTACGCACCGCATCGCTGTCCCACTGTTGAAGAGGGGAGCCAGGTACCTTGGGCGGAAGGCGTTACAAAAAGATTTTAACGCGGCAGAAGACATAATGGGTGGAACTATGCCTAAAGAACCTCTTAAAAATCATTTAAAACGTGCATGGGACGAAATCGTCAAAGATACAAAGCGAAAAATGCGTGGTGGCGGAAAGAAGAGAGCTACCAGGAAGAAGGGGTTACCATCACGTGGCGCTAAACGTAAAAGGAAATCAAAAAAGAAGTGCTCTAAGCGTATGAAACCTATGGCTGATCATTTTTATAACTGATATATGCTGAGGACACTACTCTCACGAATCATAGATTGACTAATACTTGTCGAGGGAAGTGGCACCATTTCTGAATCGTCATGGCACATTTCATCCATCCGTGTAGTTCACAATGCTGTAAATCGGAACTGTCCCTCTTTGATATGCCCCCACTCAGGTCTCTATTGAGCATAGCGACTTTATTACAATTAACCCATTAAACACAATTAGTTCGCCCAGTGCCCCAATAGAATTCGTGATACCCAGCTCAGGCTCATACTTTTTTGACCCGAGCTGCATGCACATGTACGCTAAACTGCGTATAGCCCATTCTGATGGAACGGACTGCGATGATAGTTACTCTCCCTACCCTAAAACCAACTTTTTACACTCATATTCAGCCAGTGTGAAGTGTATTTAAACAGGTTAACATCTCGGCAGGAACGGGTACTACCACCTACGAGCCTATCTGGAAAATGTCCTCAACTTTTCAAAAGAAGCGAAGGACACCTTTTTAACGCCGAGGGTATTACCACACTAAAGATGAAAATGGATAAAGGATAAATTTAAAAATTCTAAAAAAAAGATATATGAATGTTTTGGACGCTGCATACAGACTTCACATTCCAGGAGAAGTTGCTTATGAACGGGGTGGATATGAAGTTGAAGCTTACCCGCACGATTCCTGAGATCTGCATAAATCTGGGGTCTGATCAAGAAGAGGGCGCGAAACCCGTTGTGATTCACATCATGGAGACGTATTTGCGTATACGCCGAGTGAAATTAAGTTCCCCGAAACAAATAGAAATTGAGAAAGACTTAATACACGCCACAGTAAAATACCCAATTAACAGGGTACAGATCAAACTATACACGGTCCCGCCGGGTTGGCCTCGAAGCAACTAGAAAACGTGGCCCTTGGAGTCCTACCTAAAAGGATATTAATTGGAATGCAGGACCACGCCTCGACGAATGGAAAATATAAAAAGAGTGCCTTTAAATTCGAGAATTTCGGCCTTAAAAATATTACTCTATACGTAAATGGCATCGCTCTGGGAGGGACCATGAATACGGACTACTCATCAGACGCTGTGTTCCCGCTCTGCGCGAGAGCATATAGTAGTCTGGCTCATAATACAGGCGCCTGTGACGAACTTGGTTTTCGTGTAACGCAGAAAGAATTTGTCGAAGAATTTAACATTTATTCACTTGATATGACGCCTGACTTGTCTGCTGGCGCAAATACGCATTTAAGTCCACAGCAGAGTGGGAATATCTCAGTCAGGTTGGAATTTGCGAAGCCTATATACGCTATAAGTGTACTCGTGTACCTCGAATCACAGGCACTAATAGAAGTTGATCGTTTCAGGAACGTGGTCACAGACTTTTAAAATGAACGCGAATACACTCCAGAGAGTAATGAAAAGTGACCGTTTCACACGCTCAAAATTTATCGGTGTGTTTGCGAAGAATGAAATATTAAAGCTGCCAAGTACTAGAAACTGGTACGGGATTATCGTTAACACCGACATTGTGGGGGTGAGGGGAGTCATTGGTTTGCAGTCTATTTTAAAAATGGGGGAAGAATGTCCTATTTTGATTCACTCGGATTTCAACCCTGGAATGATTCGGTAATTGTACAGTTTATTGCGCAATTACATGTACCTGAGATTGTTTGGAACCCATATCGTGGGAAGGGATTTATAAATTTTTTTAAATTATTCGATTTGTGCGATACAGAGATGAACAATAAAAGTGTATACAGACAGATAAAAAGAGGTTCCCATATGTTAGCACCCGCTGCAATGTGTAAAGGTGTATATCTATATTGTGTAAAGTTGTATATACATTTGTAACTGTAAAATGTAGCCATTAAGACTTATTTAACAGACACTGGCTCCTCTTTGTACATGTTTTCTGCCATTTAATAAATGAAAATACAATGTGTGGTTCTTAAACCTCAAAAATACTTACATTAGTTCCTCGATCATCTGACAGTCGCCTGGCCCGATGTGAGCCAATACCTCGACTTCCGTATTTAGGTCTCGGGGTTGGCTGGGCGGAGAAGCATCCATATAATTTATTCCCCTTTCATCAAAAGTAGCTATATCACGGCCAAACTCCGCATCGGTCCTATAAGGTTAAGTAAAAATAAAGAGCTACAACAAGAGAAATGCCAAGAATTTAAATGCAGAAAATTCTTAAAAGTTTTGATAATTTAAAAATCCTACAGCGGTGCTGAATTATCGAGAAAAATATTATTAAAGCTCCACCATATATATATATATATATACCGAAATAATCGCGATGGAAACGGACAATAATTAAAAACAATGGGATTAATTTTTACGTTGTATAAAAATTCAGAATAAAAGGAAATTAGATTACTAATTATAAACGAGAAAGAATACATCTTTAAATTATCGAGAAATAACCCCGAAATAACCTTGAAGGAAACAGAATAATTAAAATATTTTTCAAAACGCGTTTACTGCGGCCTTTTATAAGTTAACGCCGGTTGAAACATTATATATAGACCGAGAATAAACAAACTATTTTTCAAAACTCTTATTATTTATAACACGGCCTAGCTCCGCATCGGTCCTATAAGGTTAAGTAAATATAAAGAGCTACAACAAGAGAAATGCCACGAATTTAAATGCAGATAATTCTTAAAAGTTTTGGTAATTTGAAAATCCTACTGCGGTGCTGAATTATCGAGAAAAATATTATTAAAGCTCCACCATATATATATATATATATATATATATATGCCGAAATAATGGCGATGGAAACAGACATAATTAAAAACAATGGGATTAATTTTTACGTTGTAGAAAAATTCAGAATAAAAGGAAATTAGATTACTAATTATAAACGAGAAAGAATACATCTTTAAATTATCGAAAAAAATATTATTAAATTTTCTCAATATATATATATATATATATATATATATATATATATATATATATATATATATATATATCCCGAAATAACCCCGAAGGAAACAGAATAATTAACAATACTTTTGAAAACACGTTTATTGCGGCCTTTTATAAGTTAACACCGGTTGAAACATTATATATAGACCGAGAATAAACATACTATTTTTCAAAGCAATTATTATGGCACTTATAAGTTAACACTGAATGAACCGCAGAATATAATCACTTACATTTCAACAGCGTCTTCATTGAACGGGACCGATATCTCGTCACAATTTTCCGTAACACTCTGGGTAAATAAAAGCTCCCGCCGATCTATAACGCTGCGTTAGAATTCCGGAGAATTGTACAACGATAACTGACTCATGGTGTATGAAGCACTAAGCGAAAAAACATACGAGTTGAGGCTCTGCGTTGAAATTCTTTCTCCCTTTATAAGGGGGCCTGTGACCAACCCACGAAACACAATCGTTAGCTTCCTATTGGCTAGCGGTGAATTTTGGGCTGAGCTTGACGCGTAGGCCTGCATAGTGGCCAAACAGAGGTCCTGGGATCCGACCACAGGGCTGTGGTTGGTTGCCCCGTGAAATCTTGGGCGTGTCAGATGTCCCCATTCGTGGAAAGACAAGAAACGCTTTGTTTCATGATCTTGTATTCGAGAGAGAGAGAGCGAGAGAGAACGAGTTGAGGTTGGAATGTGGAACGCTTTATGGCAGTAGCAGTTTCCCTGTACATTCTCGTTTGTCGGGAAGGGATTTCGTGATATTGGAAGATATACTAAGTACAATTCGCGTATGCTTGAGAGAAACGCAAACTATGGTTTATGGTACCTTGAAACATAAGTGAAAGATATTTGAGCGATAGAATAGATAAATTTTAAAAACAAAGATGTACTGCCTCATTAAAGATGCTCTCCCGCGAACTGAAATAAATTGACCCGCATCTGTGTAGTATAATTTAAAAATGCGTACCTTATCTCGAACCTTGGAAATTAGAGGACAGCCAATAAAGAATGAACAACATATATATATTATATATATATATATATATATATATATATATATATATATATGAGAAAAGTTCAGAATGGAAAGCCTTTTATAACCCGTAATTATTTTTTATTTTTTTATTTATTTTTTTGTAGAAACATGTTTCAAATTTTATTTTTAAATGTAAACGAATATATATATATATATGAAGGAATTAACAGGTTTTACAATGATATAAAATAATTTAAATGAATAATTATCAGAATTGGTAGAGGCTGAGTTAATTAATGCAATTTGATGTGATTATAAATTTTGTATAAATTTTTTGTACTAATTTTCAGAATTCTTAGATGAACTTTTTTCCTGAATTTTACATATATAGGCTCGCCTTTGTTTCCCGCTCGAATTGTTCATTCTGGTGAACTTTACACTCCACCTTAGACCTACTTTTAAACGGGGAAGTGTATATATATATATATATGAAAATTATTTCACGAAAGTAACACGTGAAAAATATTTATGATGAATAAAACCACGAAGGAAAGGAAACACAAAATGGTGCTCAAGCGCTTTCGTCTAATGACATCCTCAGGAACACTGAAGTACATAAAAAGGCTAAGCCTATATATAGGTTACAGAAAGAAAAAAAAGAAAAAATAAATAACATACATACACACACACATATATATACATATATATATATATATACATACATATCTATATATACAAATACATACATACATACATACATACATATATATACAATAAACAGAGAAGTAAAAATAAAAAATAAAAAATTAAAACCTTAAAGGATTACCAGTGAGGCGTACAGATTTGTAAGGAAAAATATCAATTTTTAGCACAAGATCAAATGGATTATAAAAATACAAATTTATACTGGAACTCTGCCCGGGTTTTAACACACTGCTGCCTATGGTCAGGTTTCGATATATATAAAAAAATAAAATGCAAATTAAAAGTTAATAAAGTAGAAGACAAGTTTACCAAAGATTTAATGTTTTACCCTTCTTATCTAAATCTGTTTTAAAGGAATTCAAAATAACAGGATCGATTTGAAAAAGACCTTTGCTTATGTTGAAGTTATTTGAAAGTTGGATAATGGCAGACTCAAGAATATTTCTATAAACAATGTTGCTTGAATGGAATAAAACTGAAGCATTATTCAAATCAATACAGTGGGCTAACTCTGACAAATGGACAAAAAGGGCACTGGACAACTGTCCTGTTCTAACGGAATATTGATGCTGTTTTATACGTGTGTGCAAATCCTTTCCCGTCTGACCTATGTAAAAGGAATCACATTGTTTACAACCAATTTTATAGATAATGCCTGAATTATTGGTAGGGCTATTTTTTACTATGATATTTTTCACAATATTGTTATATGAAAATACTACATTAATATCCAAAAGTTTAAGTACATTAGCAATGCCTAAAAAGCCCGGAAAAATGGAAGTACTAAAATATTTTTTGACAAAGTACGAGTGTTAATATTGACACGATAGAAAGTTCGTTTTGCCTTGTTGAGACAAGTTTCCATAAACGCAGATGGATAACACAAATCACTTCCAATACCGTTGATTTTTTCCAATTCGGCATCGATGTATTCCGGACTGGCGATCCTAAGGGCGCGGAGAAACATTGATGAAAATATGGCCTTCTTAGTGGGGGTATCATGTCCCGAGTAAAAGTGTACCTAGGACAAATTGTTTGTCGTTTTCCGATAGATACTAACTTAAAACCTGGGCTTTCCCTATGTACACGCACATCCAAAAATGGGATTGAATTGTCTTGCTCAACTTCTAAAGTGAACTTAATGGATTTAGATAAGAAGGGTAAAACATTAAATCTTTGGTAAACTTGTCTTCTACTTTATTAACTTTTAATTTGCATTTTATTTTTTTATATATATCGAAACCTGACCATAGGCAGCAGTGTGTTAAAACCCGGGCAGAGTTCCAGTATAAATTTGTATTTTTATAATCCATTTGATCTTGTGCTAAAAATTGATATTTTTCCTTACAAATCTGTACGCCTCACTGGTAATTCTTTAAGGTTTTAATTTTTTATTTTTTATTTTTACTTCTCTGTTTATTGTATATATATGTATGTATGTATGTATGTATGTATTTGTATATATAGATATGTATGTATATATATATATATGTATATATGTGTGTGTGTATGTATGTTATTTATTTTTTCTTTTTTTCTTTCTGTAACCTATATATAGGCTTAACCTTTTTATGTACTTCAGTGTTCCTGAGGATGTCATTAGACGAAAGCGCTTGAGCACCATTTTGTGTTTCCTTTCCTTCGTGGTTTTATTCATCATAATATATATATATATATATATGAGAGAGAAGGAAATAAACAAACAGATAAACATGATCGAGTGTTGCAATAACGGGATCCTGCCCCTACGAATCGTGGAAGGATGTTTACACTCCACCTTAGACCTACGGTTTAACACGGATCATTAGGGAACTCTGGCTATCAACCGCGGAATGACGCACCGGGTCTCGAGCTCGCCTCCACTCAACCTTAGACTTACAATTTAACACGGTCGCCCGACGCACATAAAAGTAATGGGCGTATAGACGGATGTGTACTTGCCAGACGAAGTGTACACTGAGCCAACTGGCTGATGATGCCTGGATGCACTGACTGATTAAGCCAACTGGCTGATTATGGGCCATGTTAAGGCAACGGCCGCTCGGCTGAATTCTTAATATGCGCTTGGCTCCTGTCAAGGGAACACCTCTCCTCTCTCTCCTCTCTCTTAGGTTAGGTATAACCTTTTGTGGGTGAGGCCGTCCCACCTCATTCCCCAAAGAGGTCTCCCCCAGCGGGTTCATTGCAACTTGAGGGATAACTCCGCTTTCAAGTTGCATAGCCCCTTGTTGCTCTTGCAACATCCCCCTCCCCCATTTAGGGGGTGCCTTGCAACAAAAGGGGGTTGGCACTATGGGTGCCTTGCAACAAAGGGGGTGGGGGAGTTGTCACTCTTGCAACATTTTCAATTGCGTTGCACTCTATCATTTTACGGTCATACTACTGACGTTGGCTTAAAAAAGGTTGGGAACCACTAGTTTACTACAATGAAATTTGATTTATGTTCTTTTGTGCCTTACTGAGTGTTTGGTGGTCATCTGCAATGAAAAGAACACTGCTTAAGAGGACCGGGAAACTACTCTGTCTCAATCAATGCCATACATTCATTAGTTAAAATAATTACTAAAGCTGTTTCCAAGGGTTTATTTGCAGGAATGGTTTCTAAGAATAAATTAACATGTTTTTTAATTGAAATTAATCATATAAAGAGTTACCTTTTATTTTTAGAATTCATTAGGATATATTTCCAGACTTTATTACGACACTGATTCTCTATTTTCATTCTGATATAAACAACGGACATTCATGAATATGTTAAGAACGTAAGTCCGCTGTAATAATTGTGGGTTCAAGCTTTGTTTTCAGTTGATATCCCCAATTTTCGATAACGGCTGTGCTGGACAGATTTCTTTCACGATGATGTGGTAAACATTTACCAAATACACACTAATTTTGTTCCATATGAGCAAGACAGAACCCTTACAACTGACTAAAATTAGAGAAACTTCTGTATTTGTAAACATGAAAAATGTCTTGAACATGTACTGGTGTTCTTTTGGAGTTCAAAAGATATCTGCTACGAATTACAGTAAAATCAACAAGTTCTATTTGTCACAGCATGTATCTTCTTTAAAATTCATGCGCTTATTGCAAAGTGTGTTTACTAGTATCTGTAATAATAAGAAAATGGAATTAAAATATTTAAAAGGAGAGAATTATTTTAAAGTTCTCGTTATTCCCTGATCTCTGAAACTTTAAAATTTTCTTTGTGACGTTGATAATGGATATTAATTTTCTACGATATTACGGAGAAATTATACTGTAATGAAAACGTTCTTTCCGACTGAATTTTCTAGACTTGAAACATCTGAGCTGAATAAAATAATATTTATGTCTCGTGTTTTTGTATATAGAAGACATTGGCTTCAGAAAATGTTAAAACACTTTATACTTCTTATAAAATTATGAACTTTAGGAAATTTGTGCAAAATTTGTTAATTAATGTAAACTAACTCACAACCTAACCTTAATGAATCTGATATAATCTTGCGTAATTCAGTCATGAACTAACAACTCACATACCTAACCTAAACTAATGAAAGGAATTTAAAATTCGTTTAAGGAAACCAAATTAGTAATTATTCCAAAACACCTGGCCGTCATTATCATTGGCGAAATTTGCGACATGCACTCCATCTTTGTAGAAGTTTAGGGAATCCTCTCCTATCCTTCTTGCACTGTGCCAAAGCTTCACTGAAGTTCCACTCAAAATCTGTGAACAAAAAGGTTTTATTCTGGTAATATGACATAACATCACCCTCAACATTATGGATGTTGATTATCATGCAGGGGTGACTTTATGAAAGTTTATTTAATGTGAGAGGGTGGGCTGAAAAGTACTGCCTCCACTTGAATAATTCTGGATTGTGTAGAGGTAACCAGATAAAAGAGATTTCGTGTTATAGCCTAATATAGCATACACTGATTCCACACGTTGGTTCAGTATCGATTACAATGGAAAGGAGTAAAGACGTTCGCTTCAAGCAACGTGCCGTAATTGAATTTTTGACCGCGGAAAGTGTTGCTCCCCATAGACATTCATCAGCGAATGCAAGGTGTGTACGGCAAACAGTGTGTTGATGTGAGTACAGTTCGACGTTGGGCGAGGTAATGTAAAGAAGGAGAAGCAGGGCAAGAAGATTTGCGAGACAAACCACAAAGTGGGAGGCCTGTAACGGTAACCAACAAGTCTCATCGGAACTACGTTGACGAATTAATTCGTGGAAATTGTCGCATTAAACAAAATGAAATTGATGCAATGCTCGATATCTCCAAAGAGCGAGTGGGACACATTATCAATATCAGTATTCTCGGTTACCGAAAGGTCTGCGTCAGATGTGTGCTCCGCATGCTCACTGCCAAGATAAAAACTGAGAGACTACGCATTTGCCAAGAAAATCTGCAGCGCTTGGAAAATGAAGGGGATGAATTTCTGCACAGCAGTGTGACAGGAGACGAGACGTGGGTCCACCATTATGACCCTGAAAATAAACGGCAATCCATGGAATATCGGCACAAATATGCATCGCAACCAAAAAAATTCAAAGTTAAAAAATCGGCTGGAAAAGTGATGATCACTGTTTTTTGTGATATCAATGGCGTTGTTCTCGAAGACTTTACGGAAAGAGGGACGGCAATCAATTCCGCATTATATTGAAACTTTGAAGAAGTTGTAAAAACGGATCAGGAGGGTTCGCACCTACAAAAACACAGTCATTGTTCACCATGACAACGCACGGCCTCACACTAGTGTTCAAACGCGAGAAGCAATTGAGGATCTGCAATTCACCGTCTTGCCGCATCCACCATATAGCCCCGATTTAGCACCATGCGATTTTTACCTCTTTCCTAAACTTAAAGAACATCTCCGTGGAAATCGCTACGAGTCTGACGAAGAAGTTAAGGCCGCTGTGAAATTTTGGCTTCGTAGTCAAAGCTCCGAGTTTTACCGGGATGGATTTCAAAAACTCATTTATCGTTGGCGTAAATGTATCGAGGTAGAGGGTGATTTTATAGAAAAGTAAAGTATCGTTTTGAAGAATAAACTGTAAGGTACATATCTGCTTTTGTTTCGATAAAATCCTTCAACCCGTTTAAAATTTACTAGAGTGGAGGCATTACTTTTCAGCCCACCCTCGTACATCGGTTTGACGCAATTACGGAAGATGCCGCTATATCCGCGAGTTCACAATCCCCGATTCTCATATCCGTGACCATTTAAAATGCGTATACAAATTTTATCCGCGAATCCTAACGTCATATTCGTGAACTTGACTGCGAATATAGGGCAAAAATGACAAAACAAAATGCCGGAGCGAGAAATAAACACGGTTTTTGCAAATCAAATTGAACTATACACTGGTTTAACTAGACGTAATTTAAAAATTATATTGTACTGTACAATATTAATCATTACATAATGGCTTGTTCTGTTGAGTGATCCGTATTTTCATACTGTCAACTCAGTTTGGGTTAGGTAAGATTAGGTTATTAGGATTAGATTAAGCTGGATTAGATTAGAAGGCCTTCGATTTTGTACGAGTAGATATATAAAAATTCGGCTTCGTCAGTTTTACAAAATCTGACCAAACTACTGTATACAGCAGGTCCCGCCATATCCGCGAGATTACGTCCCAGAAGACCTCACGGATATGAAAACAAATTATATCGCGCTTGCAAAGAACTAAACTAGACAACAAATGTTAAAAAAATCTGAAAGTCGAAAGGAAAAACAACTAAACTGATCGACTACGATTGGAAAAAGAATTAAATTAATCACCTACGGTTTGAAAAACAAAACCGAATTAATCAACTACGCTTAGAAAACTAAAACTAAATTAATCAACAACGGTTAGAAAAAACTAAAGTAATCAACTATGGTTGGAAAATAAAATAGGGTTCAGTTCCAACCCAACCCAAAACCTAAATAATAAAGAAATTATATATACAATGAAGCCAGGGGCCGATTAACTGTACTTGGGGCCTGAGGCTAATTTTATTTTGGGGTCTTTTTTCTATAGATTTTTATTACAATACATGTACATGTACAGTACATAATACATTTATACGAATTATATTGTACGGTGCTTAGGCTAATTGAGAAAAACTTAAAAGAACCTTAACACACTGTATTTTGCCGTTTGCTAAAGCAAAACAGTATTAAACAAACTACTTTAGGGCCTATAAAACATAAAATAAAAGAGGGAATTTGTCAGTTTGTGTACTCTGTCATATTTAATCAAAGAAGTTTGTGAAATCTCGAATTATATCATCGGAACTCAGTTGATTGGGGGCCCCCCCCTCAAGCATGGGGGCCTGAGGCTTCAGCCTCAATTGCTTCAATGATAATCCGCCACTGAATGAAGCAAAATGGTTTAAGTAAAGAAAAGGCATGCATCGTTATGTAGGACACTACCACTGTCGTTAATTTGGTGGATGTTATGACAGACAGTGAAGAGGAAATAGAGGAAAATAACACTTAAAATTAAGAGAACTTTTATAATTGACCAAATCCAAGGACACACCACGCGTTCGAACGCATGAAGTAAACATGTAATATGTAATTTGACTCGATTTTCAAGTGGTATATTTATTTCAGGTTTAATGTTATGTATTTCTATAATGGAAGTCTCCTTTATTCAGTTTCACTATATTGTGTACATCTAACAATGTTATAAAGAGAATTTTGATTTTGTTACAAGGTCGGGAACCCTATAAAAAGAATTTTGATTTTCGCAAATAAAAGAAAATTAGCTTTCATAAGCAAATTACCTTATCAAGTGTAACGTGAGTGTAGATGACTTGCAATATGCTTTAGGATTGCATTTTCATACAGTTAAGTCAATGATATAATAAAATCGATTTGTCAGTCTTTCCTCACTAAAGTTCTTCATCAACTTGAAACCGACCTCAATTCCGTGCTGACTAAAATACAATTTTAATTCATTCACTGTTTCTTTTAATTTCCCTCTCTTTGAAAAAGTATATATTTCAGCGTCGATTAGGATATCCTATTTTACTTTTACAAGTCTACGTTTTAACAAGATTGCTACATCATCCTTATATTGCTTTATCAACTCATTAGATTGACCACAGTGTGACGCAAGTCTGAAACAGATACAGTATGTTGATTCAATGTTGAAAAGTCAGACTGATTGATGTCTGTCGGTTTGAAAATCCAGTGATTTAAGTAAAACTCACTATAGATTTCCCAAGTCGTCCTTGCAATATGTGTATGTGATGTTTGTGTGGTTTAGCTGTTTCCTATTAGTTTATTCAATGTTACTTCAAAGTCTTTATTCTGTCAATTGTACAAAATTGATGTTGATGCAACTCTGACTCATGAGTGTGCTATCACCATCAATCTACCGTCACTGTTGTTAAAAAAACAAATAGATTTGAATGAGGTTAGCAACCACACTCTCATTGTTGGAGGTACTGGGTATATTTCTAGTTGAAAACATAAGGTTTGGTTAAATTAATATTTGGTTAAGTTAGTAAATAGTAAATATATCGTTTGAATAGAGACTATCTCCGAATGGCAACCTCACAAAATAAAACATATGATAGTTCCCAACGAACGTCTTTGTCTCTCATAACATTACTACTACTGTAACTCAAAAGGAGAAAGACAGTAACCTTTTACCTCTCTTGCCGCTTGATTGTATCGATTAACTTGAAAATTTGTCATCATTTTCTTCCATAACGGAAGGTACTCGATTCTTACAGGAGGCTGAATCATCCAAAGAACTAAACTTTCTTTACCCATTGCATCTAAATACTGTAAATAAATACTCATTTAAGTAATGCATAACATTAACAGGAAACTATTTACGCACACTACTGTAAGCATAAGAATTTTCCTAAGATACAGCGATTCGAAGGAAAAGGGTATTGGCATAGGGTTCATAAATTCAAGGGAATTGGGTAAAAAACTGATTGGTCTTCACACACACACACACACACACACACATTGCGCCTTACAGAACTATGCACAAAATGTTCTTTTATATTTATGCAGTGTAACCCAGTACCCGGGGTATTGCTAGCGTAACTCTTATAATGGATACAGATTAAGGGTTAAGGAACCAATAAGGAAGTAAAGAGGGTTTCATAGTGTTATTTCGGTGGGTAACGTTAAGCGATAACGCTTGGCCCCAGAAAAACATTTAGCAGAAGCCGTAATAACGGTTGAGAGGAGGAATTTATGTGTTGTATATTGTTCCAATGGTATTCTTAATTTCACTAGTTTCAATATTAATTCTAAAAGAATGTGTTGTGGAAAGTGATGAGTGATCTACAGATCTACAGAAGCTAAGGCTAACAAAGACCCTAAGATCCACTCTAAGGTTAGCCCGAGAGAAAGGAAAGAGTAGGGGGTTAAGAGAAGAGAATAAAGCCGGGTTTACACGGTGAGAGCTACTCGCGCGAGTAACTATCATGAGAGTAACTATCGCACTACTTGCTTCATGTCAACTACCACGCTAGCTGAGAGTTAGTAGCGCCGCCCACTCTCGCGCTAGTAATTTTCTACTCTCAACAAAGTTGGTTTCTTCCAACTATTCAGTTTACTGTCATGCGAGTTCAGACGTGGACTGTGGTTTTTTGGACTGTGTTTGGAATACTGTTTATATTTATTGTTATAATTGTTTTTGCAGAATGTCCGATAAGTGGAACACAGATCAAATTCTATTTTTAGAAGAATATTTAAAACAGATGTTTGTGGGATACCACAGAGGAGCTATATAGGAATAGAGATGCTAGGACAAGTGCGGAACAACAAATACTGAAAGTAATGAAACTTGAAAATGTGGACATTAAAGTATTTCATAATAAAATACGAAATATTAGAAATACTTACAGACAAGAGGCAACAAAAGTTATAAAAAGTAAGAAAAGTGGAGCTGGGACAGAAGACGTATATACCAGCAAATTATCATGGTTTAAATTGGCTGACGAATGAATCGCCTGTTACAATGTACTGCAAAGTAATTTCCAATTTTATTTTGGCAGGCAGCGCTCTTCTCATGCATGTATCCTGTTTCTGAATTGCAGTTGTAACATTCGTTAGTAAAAAGTCAAACCGAATTTTATCTAGTCGTAGAAAATTATTAAAGCTTCTTTCATCTTCCCCTCGGAGTTCCTGTAAAAGTAAATTTGAAGCACCTGTTTCTTTTCTCCTACCAATCCATCTCTTACCCATATTCTACGTTTTTTTTTCTTGTGCGTCTAATTATTTCACAAAACACTCGGGATGCCGCAGCAACAACCTGCCTTGATGGCATTTCAATGTCAACTATCACTGCGAGTGACCAACGCGTGTCAACAGCTACTTTCACGAGACTACCTCATGAGAGTACTCTCATGTCCAGACATGAGAGTTACTCGCGCGAGTAGCTCTCACCGTGTAAACTCGGCTTAAGGGGTTAAGTAAGTAGCAACACCTATCACTCATGGGTTAACATTCATTCAGAAAAAGAGAAAAAAGATTCACCATCATCATCCGCCGGCCACTGCCGACAAGTCAGAAAAATAGTCGGAGAGAATAGGAAAGGGGTGAAAGATGAAAAGAAGTAAAATAAGAACACTTACAAACCATCAAACACAGACTTAACTCAGAGTCATACCATGCAAACTACAGACATGCAAGTAAAGAAAGTTACAGACATGCAAGTAAGGAGAGGATAAGAAAAAATAAAAAGTAGATAAAGTTAAACAAAACGTTGGTTAGTTTACTCTACGAACTACATCTACGTTCATGTTAGTCTATTTTTTTTTTTAAATTTTATTGCTGGCATCACACGCTGGCATGTCACAAGCTGGCATTAATCATCAACAGACTCATCCTCGACCACCACCCCCAGAGCTCTTGTTACTAATTGTTTTTTATTTTAAACAACGTTAATATTTTTAAAATGCCTATCTAAACGGTTCTTAAACATATTAACGCTGGTAGAATGAACGACTGACGCGGGAAGATTATTCCATTTATCAATTACTTTAAACGTAAAGAAGTTTTTACGATATTAGTAATGAAACGTCTGCCACGCAACTTAAATCCGTTATTACGAGTATTGCTATTATCGAAAGTGAACAGTTTGTCAAAATTTACGTTATCGATGTTATTAACGATTTTGAAAACTTCAATAAGCTCCCCCCTTAATCTCCTCGTTTCGAGTGAATGCAAGTCTAACTCTGTTATTCTATCTTCATAAGGCTTGTTGCGCAATGACGGAATTAGTTTCGTGGCACGACGCTGAACCCTTTCTAACCTATCAATATCCTCGCGCAAATACGGGCACCAAAACTGAACGGCATATTCTAAATGAGGCCTGACTAGGGACTTGTAAAGGGGCAATATAATATCCTTCGATTTAAATTCGAAATTACGCGCTATGAAGCCTAACATCCTATTAGCTTTTGCGCAAGACTCCAGGCACTGGCTCCTAACTTTTAAATCCTTAGATACGCGTACGCCTAAATCTACTTCCTCATCAACGCTCGCTAACTCTCTATCATCCATCGTGTACGTGTAATTATTGTTACGAGAACCTACATGCAAAACTTTACATTTGTCTACGTTAAATTGCATCTGCCACTTATCCGTCCACTCCATAATCCTAGTTACATCGTCTTGGAGCCTATTTCTATCGTCCTCGTTAACAACCTTACCGCCTATTTTAGTATCGTCTGCAAATTTTGACACGTTACTAGTCAATCCTACATCTATGTCGTTAATGTAAATTACGAATAGCAATGGGCCTAACACCGCTACCTACATCCAACCACCCCGATTCACTACCATTAACTACCACCCTCTGCCTCCTAGCACGAAGCCATTTTTCCAACCAGTTAGCTACCTGACTGCGTATACCGTGCGCTTTGACCTTCGTAATTAATCTCCTATGCGGAACTGTATCGAACGCCTTTTTAAAATCTAAATAAATAACGTCAGCCGCTCTATGCCTATCGTATTCGCGCACTATTTCGTTATAAAATTCTAACAAATTAGTTAAACAAGACCTATGGCGTCGAAACCCATGCTGACTACTATTAATCAAATCTCTACTTTCTAAGTGATCGATGATACGATCCCTAACTACGGATTCCAAAAGTTTACCGACAATTGACGTTAAGTTAATGGGCCTATAATTGCTAGCTACTGCGCGGTCGCCTTTTTTAAAAATAGGCGTGACGTTAGCTAATTTGAAGTCTTCAGGAATGATCCCCGTTTCGAGTGACTGATTAAAAATCTTCGTTAAGGGGCCTACGATAACGTCTTTCAAATCTTTCAAATGTCTGGGATAAAAAGCGTCAGGGCCTGGAGCCTTGCTAACTTTTAGCCTATCGATATAATGCGCAATCTCACCCTCGTAAACAGTTATTTCATCCAAAATAGTCTCGCTACTAAATGGAACGATATCGTCCACGTAGGGGACATTATTTACGTCTTCTACGGTAAAAACTGTCGCAAAAAGTTATTGAAAATACCCGCCATCGCCTGAGCGTCAGAAGCCAAAGCGCCATTAACATCCACAAGAGGGCCTATGTTATCTTTTATCGGCTTACGATTATTAACGTATTCAAAAAACTTTTTTGGATTAAATTTACTATCCGCAGCTATAAGTATCTCTAAATTACACTTAGCATTCCTAACTGATCTTTGGATCTTTTCCGTTTGACTGCCGCCATTGAAGCAATTAAACTTTTTGTATTTTGTATTTTAACTGAAATGTCTTGATGATACAAAATAAGTTACTTTATAAAAAAGCTTTTCTTAATTTCCCCTTCAAATTTTGTTTCTTATAAACAATTTTAATTACTTTCAAGATCCATGCTTAATTTTTAAGTTTTAATCGTGTACTCAGAAAAATAAGGGGATCACCTGAAGATCAGGGCCTCCAGCCTTCTTTAGTTAGCTTTATAAGGCTAACTAACAAAAATATCACGACCTAACCTAACCAATCGTCAAGGTCGTACAGTTGACCTAACGATTGGTTAGGTTAGGTCGGGATATTTTCGTTAGTTAGCCTTATAAGGCTAAGTAAAGAAGGCTGAGGGCACTCACCTCTTATGTTTCAATGGCGGCAGTCAAACGGAAAAGATCCTGATCTTTTAACCTGACATCTAAGCTCGATATATCTATTAAAGTTAGCTGCCGTGCCATTGCACTTATTAAGTCTATACGCTCTATTACGCTCGTTTATGAACTCGCCTATTTCCCTAGTCCACCACTTCGGCCTACCATGATTTCTAGCGCGCTTGGGCCTACAAGGAATAAACTCCCTTTCAATATTCCTAAAACTTTCTTTAAACGCCACCCAATGCAAATTTGTGTCATTACCCATAAATAAGTTATCCCAGTCCACTACTCTCATCCTATCCGCAAAACTATCAAAATTAGCCCTACGAAAATCAGGGACTTCTATTACGTTACTATCCTTAGTGTTTTCTATCGATAACTTAAACCTAAGAATTTGATGATCATTACATCCTAAACTCTCGCCTACTTCTAAACTATCGACTATATTTTCGCCGTTCGTCATCACCAAATCTAAAATATTGTCACCGCGCGTGGAGGATGGATGATGGATGATGGATAATGAAGATGATGATTGATGATAATGAGTGATGATGATTGCTTTCGTTTCATGAAACCACAGTGAAAAGATGTTTACTTAATGACTGACACTTTGATTGAATAAATATACGGATAAAATAAAACTGTCATACACTACAGTATAAGTAAAATACTAAACGGATAACTCTGCTTTTACTTGGACAGACAGTTTCTGTATGGAAACTAGTAACAAAATCATCAAGACATTTAACATTAGACAATAGAAAACAAATGATACAAAAGGTAAAAATAATACTATAACTGAAAACTACTCAGGTTAATATTCCGCTAAACTCTAACACCTTAACATGACAACATAATATTCTGAATCGTTACGAAAGATAACGTGGAAAACTGTCTTATATAGTGTGCAAAAAGTTAGGTTAGATATGGTTAGCTTTGGTTAGGTGAGGTTAGGTTAGAGGGTTAGAGTTAGGTTAGGGTTAGAGAGTTAGGTTACCTGTGGTTAGGTTACGTTGTGCCCTCACCAGTAAATATTTTTTTCTGGTTAATTTTGATGTATTTTAAAGGAATTTGACCTCCATTTCGTTTCTAAATTTGCGATTCTTTAAATACGAAACTGAAAATATCTCGAAAACTGCTCATTTGTACAGAAATAGATGTCACATTCTTTCAAAGCACATCAAAATTGACCAGAAAAATATCTTCTGGTCATTACTTGCCAGTTTGAGTTTAGCGGAATATTTACCCAAACTCAAGCATACAAATCATGAACTCTTGACTGAAATCAATGCATTAAAACATGGAAATAACTAAAATAAAAAAGTCATGAAACTATATCGCGCTTCCAACTATGGATGGAAAAACTAAAATAATTAACTATGGCTGGAAAAAGTAAATCAACTACGGTTGGGAAATTAAATCAACTACAATTGGAAAAAGAACTAAATTGATCAACTATGGTTGGAAAAAAGAATTAAATTAATGAACTACGTTTGAAAAATGAACTAAATTAATCAACTACTGTGTATAATCGTTCATTCAATAAACAGATAAATAAATCTTGGATCACCTGAAGATTAGGGCTCCCATGTATTCTTGTTTTTTGCTTTACAGTACCAAATGTAATAATAAATTAAATTGAATGCCCGGTTAGGTCAACTGTACGCCCTTGACGATTGGTTAGGTTAAGTCGTGATATTTTCGTTAGTTTTAACGAAAATATCATTTGGTAATTGAGGCTGGAGGCCCTGATCTTCAGGTGATCCTAAATCTTTACCAAGCTGTGCACTGAAGATAGCTGGTTTAATATATTTGGAGGTTTTCCTTTCAGAAATGTCCTCCCGCTTATTTCAGCGAAAATGAAGCACTAAGAAAAATTATGAAACAAAGAAAGATCTTAAATATTTTTTAGTTAAATGACGTAAATAACATTTTTCAGTGAATTGATCAACCCTCAATATTCTTACTTATCGAACACAACTCTCATACAAACCATCTCATCCCCCGTAACAATATTAACGTGGAAACACTACTTATAATACTATTAAATACACTTATCAACGGCTTTCGCTCTGTACAAACACAGACGAGGGCTTCTAAGCCACAGAACAACATACCCAAGTAATTCTCCATTGTTTACACAAATATTTATGTAAATCAGATTTTATGTTGAAATTCCTATCAGACTTAGTTAATTAACTAAACTACTACACTATGTTTAATGGAAACTAATATGTATAAGGTAAAGATTTTAAAAATGTGACAATTCCGAAATAAAATGTAAAAATAATTTAGGTGAGAGAGTAAAGAATTTACACTGCCCTTCTAAATGTAACTTACAGAAACACTAAACAATCCTTTTATTTTGTTTAGCTCCTTTTAATCCTCTCTATCTCTTAACTGTACGTGCCATCGTAAATATGAATTTGGAAACTTTTGGATATATGTATGGTCATGTTTTATAATAGTCTAAGTCAGCAGTTCTCAAACTTGTTATCTTGTGCACTGCCTGAGAATATTGAATGCATTTAGCGTACTATCTTCATACATATGTCCTTGAGGTAGTGTCTTTACTTCAAAATATATTTTCTACCACATGTGAAAAGCTCGTGTACCAACTGCGAATTGTGGTACACTCACCACAATTTCAGAAGTGCTATTCTGAACGTATGCAAAACAAAACAAGTTTATTTCTTGAATTTAAGTTAAAATAATAAGCAGATCGCACTTTCATGAAGGTAGTGACGCAAGCACAATTCAGGATAAGTCTGCCCAAGTAACAAAATCTATTGTCTAGTTTATGGGCCTAATATTCAACCAACATTAGGCCACTATTAATGCGCTGGTCCAACATTGGACAAGAATATCTTCGTTACTTGGGTGTGATGGGTGCGAGGTTTCTCTCGGCGTGACATCCTTTCTCCCGGTGACCTCTGGCACTCGGTTACTGGTTTGTTTGTTTTTATATTGTACCGATGGTGGGTAAGTGTGACGAAATTACTGCACGCCTGGTAGCGCGGACACGAGAATGCTCAATTTTCCTCCCTGCAACTAAGTAACTATTTTTACCTTTACATTATTTCCCACTTACTTCATGTTTATGAGTGTGTCTCTGTCACGAATTTCAAAACTACAAATATGACTTCCACTGTTAATATAAAACACAGCAAAGGTTTAATATGTAACCTTATGTTTGTTCACAGAATTAATTAAATTACACTTACATTATATAATTACATTATATAATTACTAAAGACGGCCCTAAGGAAAAATTAACTTGAATTTACTGGCCTAAGTTCATCGTAAAAATCCGACCCATTTCCCACAGGCTCTTTGGAAATATTAAACTAAAAATGACAAGGGAGGGCAAGTACGATCTTCTGATGGACTGAGTACGACTCTTTCTCTGTCAACTTCTCGACTCCCTCTGCCTCTGCTTGGCTGTTCCCGACTCCCCTCCGTTTTTCCTGGGCACACTATTGTTTCGTTTTATTCGTGGCTTCCCATCTGTGATGGTGTCTTTCGGCCAAAATGTTTTTAGGGCTTTCTGTACTGTGATCCTGGAACTTACAAACAACTTTTACACACTATTTTCATGGTTTTTCCAAAATTCCTTAATTATTTAATTAACTTATGTGTCCTATTTGACAATATTAAATGATTTTAATATTTATTTCAAGTAATATTTTAATACTAAGACTATTTACGAACACATGATTGGATGGACTCATGGTGTAGCATCGCGTCATCAATTTTCCTACAACCCATTGGGTAAACAAAACCAATGTCACATGTTCCTGTAAGAACACGTTGAGACCTGTTTGGATGTTTTCGTGCAGGAAGTCACGTATTTTGTCTGGTGTTACCTGAGGCCTACTTGGAATTTATATCCTAACTAATTCATGCTTTACACTTAAATAAAAATTTTACTCTCTTTTATATTATCAGTAAATCCCCAAGTTTTGCAAACCCAACAGTACAGCTACACGAAAAGTTTCTCCTGCAAATGGAAACTACAGAAAATTAAATTTTAATGCCTGAATTTGGCATGTTGCTATAAATGATATAGATAAAGTAAAACGCATTTACTCACTAGTTTTGCTTTGTTTAAGTATGTTTGAAACTTGTTAAATGCCTCTGTAGATCCATTGTTTTCCCTTATAACGTGGAGTGTAATGCCAACTACGAATATAATCCTTTTAGGAGGCTTTCTCTGCGAAGTAAGATGAACATACTTAAAAAATACAACCTCACTCGATCACAAAGTTATAAAATAGTGAGCGAAAGTTGTCACTACCTTAATTAATTTGATCGTTCGTAAGGCCGTGGCGTTGAGAAAGGCTTCCCATATGAAAAGAAAATTTGTTTTGGTCGGTTCGTGATAATTGCGGAGCCCTCGACTGGGCTGCGAGGTCTTTAAATTTCTCCCGAAAGCCTGTAATATAACAAAAAAAAAACAATGGACAACAAATGTAAAGAGGTCAAACATACTACGTTTAAATTAACATGATGGACTGAAGCATACGTGAAGAGTCCCTAAGAATGGAGCTGTATTTTGTTTAGCTTTTTTTAATCCTATGTATCTCTTAATTATGATAGATATGCTCTCATATACAAAAGTTTAAAAACACCAGTAAAATAATAATTTTGTCAAAGGGTAAAGATGTATACATCTTGTTCTTGTTCAGTGTTGCTAAGTTCAACAAGAACTGTTATTAACAACTTACTAACTCTTATTACAACGGGCTCTTATTAACGTTAACCTATTTTACGACAACACATGTCATTAACTCACTGCCTGCCGGGAGAAAACATTTGGTAAAACTGTGAAGCACTTGAGACAACTTATAGGATACAATTACTGTTCCTTTGTCACGATTTGGCTGTTTTGTAAAAACTATTCATTTGAATTAAAGCTGCATCATTTTGCAAACATTTAGGATTTAAAGTATTAAAAATAAACTATTATATATATATATATATATATATATATATATATATATATATATATATATATATATATGTAGAGAGAGAGAGAGAGAGAGAGAGAGAGAGACAGCAGTATGAATAATTAAATATTGTATGTGTGGAGAAGTTGCAAATGTTGTAGAATTGGTAATTTATAAGTTAACAAGCGTTATTAACAAGGATGTTACATCAAACGCAAGTATGAGTATTAGGGTGTACCATTTTTGGGTCATTTTCAAAAAGTCAAGGTCCAGGAGTCTAATGTTGTGCCAAATGATGTCCTAAACACGAATTTTACAGGCATTTTCTAATCCGACAAATTTTGAATCCCCCCCACCCCCCCTTGAAATTTTGCGCATCCCCTTTTCCTAAAAACCCCATATATCTCAAACACTATCAACTTTATCGAAAAATGTTATAGAATAAAAATGATTTAGAATCAAAAGTTCTATTAGAAAAGTTCATCAAAATAGAAATTTACTTAATTTTGAAAATTTTCATTTATTTTTTAAAAATTTAAATTAAAAATTTTTTTGCTTGCAGTGCCTTCTTCTTAAATAAGGTGTTACCGCCACCTTTGAAGCATCACCCCAATGCAGCTTCGCGGCGATGGGCTTTGTATTTGCTAGTTATAATGCAAATCATAATTAGTTTTTATTATAACTAGCCTATACAAAGTGAGGACAACCTCAAAAATATATATATATAAAATAAAGCTAAAAATTAACACTTTATCTATAGTTGTGAGGTCCCATCGTTTTTTTTTTCCTTTATTCAACACTTTCCTCAAAAAAATAAAAAGAAACAAGTTTCCTAATTAGAAATCATTGATATAAGAGCTTTTTAAACATAAAAATAAGAAAAGACAATTTATGGTATATTTAATAACAAAAAAAAATCAGCCTCTTCTAAATTAAAACAATCTCTGCAAATAAAAATACCTAATCTATCTGTTAATGAACTATTCTTTACTGAGTTTCATTCTTTTAAGAGTCTCTTTACTAGGATCAGGAATTAGTCTTCTATTCTCTTCCACAATTTGCAAAAGACCTTGAAATTCTTCTTCATTTTGACATTTGTCATGAAAGTCTTGAACCAGCTTGATTCCTCTTTCAGCGGTATCATTGACTACTCTAATAGATGAAAGAATGTTTTTAGTTTGTTGTAGTCATCGACCTCTTCCCATGTTGATGCTGGTTTCTTTATCCATGAGTCTGGTTTTGACCCACAGCATTGAAATAAATGCCATGAAATTGGACCTACTAGCTGATGAAGCTTTGTGTCTTCCTTTAAAATGGGGCAAACAGGTTGCCCACATACATAATTTTCTGGAACTAGATATTTGTTTAAGGATTTTGCGATCTTATCTTTTTCATCATTACTTAGCGATCCAAAGAAACTCAAAGGGACCACTTCCTCCGTCAAATACCAGTAATGATTGGCAAAAGATTTCAAAGCAGCATTTGCAACTTCCCTATCTTACTTCTTGTAATTCACCAAATCATGATAAAACTTCAGATCATTAGCTGGACTATCTAGTGAATTAGAACATAAAAGCCAGTATTTTCCATAAATTAATGCATTAAATAGACACATTCTCTTTAATTTCTTAATCAATGATTCATCATATGATGCTTGGTGGGCAAAAGCATACATTTTATTTGTATACAAAATCATTGCCATCCACCTGGCACGGTGCATTGCACCAGGTTTCCGCCAATGACTGTTTTCTCTGGAAACCTCTCCTAAAAGCATTAAAGTTGTTTCAGCAACTTCCTTATAGTCATCACGTGGAAAGCAGTCAGATTTTCTTAAACATTGGGTCATAAATTCTACACATTCTTCCTTTAGGCCTCTTTGATACCTTGATTTAACATCAAGAACATTGTATGTAGATTTCGTATTAATTTTCTTCCATTTAGACTCGCGAAATTCTTTGAATAACTCAAACTCAGGAGATTTACTTGGGCCAAAAATGGTTTCATACACAGCACACAAAACTCTTTCAGCCACATGATGGCGGCATGCTAACCAAATCAATTTCTTTTGCAAAAGTTCTTCAAGTAACTTACAGGAACCTTTCATCCATCCTGAATTGGATGCAGTGGTATCAAATGATACTCCAAAGACATTTTGCTTCAAGTTCCATTTTTCAATATTTTGAAATACAGAAGTGGCTTGAGACAATCCAGTGGAATCATCTATTATAGAAACTGATAAAAGTTTTTCTACATTTGGGTATCCAGTAACAAGTATTGCAAGGCGGTCTTCTTGTTCTGAACATGATTTAGTAAGCAGCTTGCTATCCCAATGTACTAGGCAGTGATCAGGAGGAGTAAAATCCTTGATGCAAGTTTCATATTTTCGTTTTCTTGTCTTTCGAGCGGCTCTTGCAGATGTGGTCCTGGAGAGAGACAGTTTTTCAATATCCTTGCCACACCTAGTGGCTACTGCAGCAGCAAAAACAGTCCGTTGTCCAATAGAGAGATTAAGTCTGTCTGCAGTGGAGGAAACCAATGGCGAGGCAAGAATATTTTTGGGGCTGGAAGCATTTGAAGGTCCTGCTGTAGGTTCTGTCGGAAACTCTTCAGAGCTGTCTGTCTCAGAACTGGTCGTGCTAGAAAGAAGGGTCTCTGATGTTCTGGCTGTAGCACTCACTTGCTTCACTGATTTATGTTTCTCTTTGCGTTTCTTCTCTTTCTCTAATCTAATGTACTTGCGCTGTACTTTTGATGCATAATCTGCATCTAGCAAACCTAAACATGTTTCTCGTTTTGTTCTTTGATCTTCTAAGAATGAAATATCATATGCTTTCTGAGGCTCAGTTCTCATGCGGTCTTTTTGGATTAATTCAACGGCATTTTGAGAAGAGATGTCAAAAAGGGAATCCATAATTTTCATGAAATTAGAGAGTTCATTTTCAAAGCTTGCTCTTTTTTTGTGCTTGATTAAATTATTATGCATTTCTTCTAGATTTAACAGCATCTTCCTGCCTTTAGGGTTTTTACTAATATCTATAGTAGGAATGCATGCTTTTTGCCATATTATTAGTAGCTTCTGTAGAACTTCATTAACAGTAGAATCTTTTGTAACTTTTGGACCCTTATACTGCATTCTCCGTAAATAAATAAAATGGCTTAGAACATCTTTATTGGATGGTAAAACAATTTTAGATGAACTCATAATATCAGCCTGCAAGCGACCAAGAATAAAGTCATGCTGTTTTGTAGCTGTTTGACTCATTTTTTATTTATTTTTCAAATAAAGCAGTCTGAAAAGAAACAATAAGAGTAAAAACAATGCTTGTTTATTAAAATTCAATGTAAAAAAGGATTTTTAAATTTGGATTATACTTACAATATACTCATAAATAATGTAACTTAAGCACCTTATTTTATATTAATACAATAAGGTGCTCTTGGACAAAAGAAAATGAAAATTTTCAAAATTACGTAAATTTCTATCTTAATGAACTTTTCTAATAGAACGTTTGATTCTAATCATTTTTATTCTATAACATTTTTCGATAAAGTTGATAGTTTTTTAGATATATGGGTTTTTTAGGAAAAGTGGATGGGCAAAATTTCAAGGTGGGTGGGGGGGATTCAAAATTTGTTGGATTAGAAAATGCTTGTTAAATTCGTGTTTAGGACATCATTTGGCACAACATTAGACTCCTGGACCTTGACTTTTTGAAAATGACCCAAAAATGGTACACCCTAATGAGTATTAAATCTGATGAAGAAAATGGATTGGCCATTTTGTCAACAGACTCGAGGAGTCCCACGCATATACATCTATAACTTGATTGTTGACAGGTTGAGGATGCTAATTTCACTTAATTGAATCTTTTCACAGTAAAATAATTCAATGAAGAAAGGAAAATACAATAGTTGACCAAATCCAAGACTTAAGTAACCCTTTGAGGCAGACATGCAAAAAAATTATTCACTTATTTTATTTTTTAATTATTTTAGTATATTTTTTATTATTTTATTTTTAGTTTTTTTTTTCATGTGCTAATGTTATTACAATTTGATGGACGGGAAAGGAGTATATGTGGTGGTTTTAGGATGAAATTAGGACTGAAAAAGTGGTTTCAAAATCAAACCATTTTCCCTGAAAGGGTTAACCTGACAAGATCGAACCAGATAGTAATCTAACCGGGTGTCATCAATGACCTAACTGAGTAAGTGTTAATGGTGAGTAAAATAGAAGTCAATATTCAGCAAAATTAGAGCTCGAGTGACCTTTGTTATACATACAAGACGCGTCAGTGAAGAGAAGATGCCGAGGATTCTTGAGTCTCCCATCATGATGACCTCCTTTTCTCCTCTAAAAGCGGTGTTCAAGCAGCTGTGAAAGTCCCTGCAAGAAGGATAATGAATAATTATAATAAATTATAATAAATTAAACAGTATAATAGTAATAATAATAATAATAATAATAATAATAATAATAATTTTTTGGAAAAAGTTTTAAAATTAATGTGAAAGAAATCATTCGATCCGAGACAAATTCCACCCTCATTAAAGAATACGAACATAGCTTCCCTCATTCAAAGGCGGTAACAAGGCAATACCTAAGAATTTCTTCCAGCAGGACTCGCCTTTCACTAATGAATTGCTTTGAAAGAGTAATTTCCGACAATATCGTTTACTATCTACAAAAAAAAAATGATTTACTGAAGACTCGCATGCTTATTGAACAGAGAACAGAAGGTACTTGAAAGCTAGCTGGGACGATAGATATTTAATGTTCTGATACAAAGAGTATCAGTAAATGGAGTTAGATTTCAATTCTCAGAAGTTACCATGTTTTATCTCACAAGCTACATTGTAAAAATGATTGTGGACATAGATACAGATATTAAAAACGACAGGAATACAGTACTGTATATGCAACGAAATGTCAAATGAAGGTGACAGAGAAATTACGAAAGTGTGAAACATTATCCAGTTGGTTGGAAAACAATATGAATTCAACGAAGAAAAGTTCCATCTTATAAGATATGGTAACAAGGTGCTACAGAATAAAACGTACACAACAACAGATGAACCAAACCCACAGTTCAGGGATCTTGCAGTAAAAATATCATCGGGTGCAGAAATAACATTAAAACCACAACACTTAGAAAAATAATGGGAATTGTCTGGAGGAGATTCATAGCAGAAGAGCAAACGTCATGATAAACATATGGAAGAGTTTAGTCCTGCCAACAGTCGATTATTGCTAAGTCCTTCCAAACCCATACAGAAAACAAGACATTGCAAACAAAGAAGCCATACAAAGGAATTTTACGTCTAAGATAGAGAAAACGAAAGATGAAGCCTACTGGTCTTCACTACAAACCCTGCAACTGTACTCCCTGGAAAGAAGACGTGAGCGATACACAATAATATACGTATGGAAAGTACTGGAGGGATGTGTCCCATACTTTAGAAATGAAATAAGAACCCATTGGAATGAGTAAACAGGTATATTCTGTAATATCCCAACTGCCTTGGTGCAAGGGGTCATAAAAACGAAGATGGAAAATACATTCAAAATACGAGACCCAAAACTCCTTAATATGATGCGAAATATTTGATGCAAAGTATTTGATGAGCCTTGACCACTTGCACTTTCTTTACATCTTCATTTACACCTTTTAGCATTCCACATTACTCCTGCACTCAAAAGCTAACTTTTCATTTGCTGGTTTTTTATCACTTGGACAAAATTCTTTCACTTTAAATAATGTTTTATTTTTGAAACTGTTTAACTTTTAGAAATGTTTTCAATTCGCGTATATTTCAGTTTTGAACATAACCCTTCTCGTCAGATCGCCATTATCGAATTCATACTGACTTTGCAAGCTCGTTATCTAGCGGATTTTGGCAGGGGCTCCTATTTCTGCGAAAAAGTTATTCATTCTATAACTGCAGCGGGTCGTGGTACTTCCATTGAGAATACATTGGCATACAGTTACGATTAGAACAGAATAGACGAGATACTGCAATCTTATCCATTGTTCAACAGGCAATTCGTACGCTTTCTGCGTGTGTTCTTAATATGAACCGGCTCTAATGGACTGATAACCCCAACCGTGGACAAACCAGAACCAGATTAAAGAAATTGGGAGAGAAGTAGTGACGATCCGGAAGTTCGAATTTTTCTTTGGGGTTGAGGTGCGCGAGGGTGGACCAGCGAATAACCAACTGAATTACAGTCAGTAAAATATTGTAACGTGCTATTCCTGCTACTACCAATAATAATAATAATAATAATAATAATGCCTTTGGAGGAGACTCTCGACACCACTTGACCAGGGAAGTACTTCGGGGCGGACGTTAGACAGAAGATAGGAAGTGCTGGACCTCCCGTTTCTCCTGTCACTGTCCTACACTCAACTGATCTTTTTCCGTGTCTCATCTACCCTGTGAGCAGTCCAGCATGCTCTCAAACACGCGCTTCTCTCCCTATTCCTCACTACACATACATGTAGCTTACACACTACATAATCTTTTCAAAACTTTAAAAAAATGACATCAACTTCAAGAGCCTCGGAGTCCTCTGGGCCAATGGATCCTCCCAAGAGGAGACGCCTTTAGCATTTTTGCACCGCTGATTGGGAGGCCCTTAGGCAGTACTTCTCTGATTTCCCATGGAATGATTACTGCTTCCGTGGCCGGGGTCCTTCCGAGTGTGCAGAGCGCATCACAGAGGTGATTCTCTCGAGCATGGAGGCGTACATTCCATATTCTATGCCTACTACTAATGCAAAAATCTTTGGTATAACTTTATTTGTTCTAATGCTATCATGAACAGAGAGGAGTCTTTCAGAAGGTACTATCGCCATCCAACAATTGACCCTAACTCAGCTTACATTTCTGCCCAGAATCGAGCAAAATCTGTTCTTCGACTCGCCAAAAATTTATTCACCCGACAAAAATGAGAAAACCTTTCCAATTCTAATTCTTCTCTCTTCCTGGCATCTAGCTAAGAACCTCTTCAACAACTTTACTTCCTCTTCTTTCCCTCCTCTTTTCCATTCCGACGGCACAGTTGCCATCTCTTCTCCTGACAAAGCTGAACTCTTCGCTCAAACTTTCGCTTATAATTCAACCCTGGATGATTCCGGTGCTGTTCCTCCATCCCCTCCTCCCTCTGACTTTATTATGTCTGAAATCTCTTTCAAATATGTTCCTTCTGCCCTATCTAGACTCAACTCTAGGAAGGCGTACGGTCCTGATGGTGTTCCTTCTGTTGTTTTTAAGAAGTGTTCTTCTGTGCTGACACGATGCCTAGGCGCTCTTTCGTCTTTGTCTCTCATCTGGTACTTTTCCTTCCTGCTGAAAGTTCGCTTTCATTCAGTTTGCCGCAAAGAAGTGTGACCGCTCTCAACCCTTCAACTATCGTCCAATTGCTTTGATTTCTTGCCTTTCTAAAGGTTTTCAATCTATCTAATAGGAAGATTCTTAAACACCTTTCTTCCCACAATCTTCTTTCAGATCGTCAGTATGGGTTCAGCAAGAGACCCTCCACTGGCGATCTTCGTGCATACAGTATTTCTCTAACTCTTGGTCATCCTCCTTTCGGGGTTTCGGTCAGACTTTTGCTATTGCGCTAGACATATCGAAAGATGTTGATAGAGTGTGGTAGAAATCTTTAATTTCGAAACTGCTCTCCTTCGGTTTCTATCCTTCTGTATGTGCCTTCATCTCTAATTTCCTTTCTGGCTGATCTATAGCTGCGGTTGTAGATGGCCATTGTTCTTCTCATAAAGCTATTAACAGTGGTGTTCCTCAGGGTTCTGTCCTGTCACCCACTCTTTTCCTTTTATTTATTAATGATCTTTTAATTCGCACTTCTTGTACTATTCACTCCTATGCCGATGATTCTGTACCAATATATACTATTAGTGTTACTATTATTATTACTATTACCATCTTGTAAATGTTTTAGTTTTATCGATCTTTACAAATGAAATAAAATAAGGTTTTTACAAACCCATCTTTAGGATTCGTAATATTTTAAATAAATTTAAATAAGAAAATCCCATACGAAAGTACTCCCACAATAATTGTTCAGAAATAGGCTGCGATACCCTAAAAGGTCTCTTTGTGTTTTTCTCTACAATAAATATGTAAGAAGAAACAGAGATACTTAGTTTATCTCGCATACAGTGACAAACGTAAAATGAAACTTGGTAACACTTACTGTGATGTGTAATAATACATTTTGCATCCTTTTGGTTTCCAGCAACGCCTCCTGCAATTGGTAAAAATATGGAATCGATCACACTACCAATATTACACTGGTATGATTAATTATTATAGTAATTAATATTACTAATATTGGTAAAAGTTAATTGGTAACGAATAATTTTCCCCATCTCTTCTTCGATATGAAGAGGAAAATGCAGACATAGAGATTATTACAAGATTCCAAATTCTTCGCGAAGATAAGTCTGGAAAGAATGAAAACGTTGGAGGAATTTCGTGATTATATTCGTATTACTAAATAATTTCCTACTTCCCTTTCAACTCCGAAAGATAAACAAAAAATATTTGATACGCGTTTATCCAATAACATTTTGGTTATATACAAAATTAATTTTTTGTTATGTGGCATTATTCAATAGTACTTTACTTTCCCAATGAACCATGGACCACTGGACCAGCCACATTTTTTTATGAATAAAGAGAAATTAAAATATTTATAATAACAGATAAAGCAAGAACGTGATAAGAATTTCCCTACGATTCGAATTATTGTTAAATAGTAAATAACTAGCAGAAGCCCGTGGTAAAATTACCACGCTTAAACAATCAACAGGGGCAATTTTAGCTATTTTAATATGAAGGAGCACATGCACAAACAAACAAACATTATCCGATTTCAGCTTTATATATATATTGATATATTATAATTTTTCCGTAGATTTCGATTAATTTCAAGTAACTTTTACCTAAAAAATTTTTCTCTCCAGGAGCCGTTTCCGTGTTTTAGGGTGGGACAGACAGACATTAGCTTATTATATACAGTATATAGTTAAAAATTCAAATTTTGTCTGATTGCAAAAAATTATAATTTTCCCGTAGGTTTCGATTAATTTTAAACAACTTTTACTTGATAAATTTTTCTCTCCAAACCACTTCCTTCTCCAAACCTGTCCCTGTGGGACAGACAGACAGACAGACAGCATTAGCCTATTATATCATATATATAGATATATGAAATCTACTATATGTATCTGTCGGAAAGGTTTCAATGATGTCTTTGGTAAATTGATCCCTGGATATTATCCGCCTTGTCACATTACAGTATTACGGTATTACAGTTCATTACAGTGTCAGTTAGGAAAAAATACACTTTAAAGGTTATATAAACTTACGGAGCATGTTTGGCTGTGCAAAATCTTCCTTCTGCAAATTCACCATCGGTGAGTATTGCATCGCACTGGTCTCCCTGAGTGAAATTTCTAGGAGAAAGAGATGCCACGTCGGAGACAGCGAAAACTGAAGCGGTAGGATCTTTTATGAGAAAGCCTATTTCTTGTAGGGATCTATTAATTTTAGTTAACGTTAGGCTGTGAAGGACAGTTTCATAAGTTTATATACAAGGCCTATCTATCAATTCTGAATGGAGATATAAGCTTTATCGTACCCTGAAGTAGCACGTGCATGGATTATTTACCAAGGAAGACCTATACAATTTAAAATTCAGGCACGAAAAAATCAATGCCGTATAGTGATCGTCAATGAAGGGCCAGATAAATATCTCCGACATCAGTAGCAACTTCAGTAAGACAAACCTAGTTTCTATATATTCATAGTTTTAAATACTTTACGTCAAAATTCCTATAAAGATTAAATCTTTTTAAAAAATGGTTAAGTTGCTGAATTTCTGCTGGATATTAAAATGAAAATCAGGGAAAATTGTTAAAATCTATGTAACGTGGAACAGTTCACAAATACGCTAGGGAGTTTTTCTTATGACTTACACAGTACATTACAGTGAAACATAATTTGTGTTTCACTATCACTCTTCCGCAAGTGATGATTTAACACTGAACTATGTAGAGAACTAAATTCAGCGTTTCTCTTTTTCTTAGTGTGAAAACATAATGATTTTACTGACGTGAAAACTTAAATAGTAAATTTGGTATGTTTTCGATGATAAAAAATATTTACAATTTTTAAATTTTCCTTAAAAGTAGTGTTCGATAAACCTTTACCTGCTGGCCAAAAATTGTTCACAGTAACTTTTTAAATTTCCAGTTCCAGCAATCAAAAATTAATTAAATTAAATTAAATTAATTAATTTCATTAAATCTTATAGGCCCTATCATCAAAGAAAACGAGAGAACCCTGCTCTTCCATAGAATTTAGTAAATACAATAGACCCTCGCTTTACATGGTCTCACATCACACCGTTTCGTTTAAACACGGAAATTTGTAACAAAATTCTATACAACACGGTAAGATTCGATATAACACAGTTCGCGCCGAAAGAAATTCCCGCAGCCGGAACGAAAGCGCACCTCCCAGCATGTATGTTTTGCCGACAATGCTTTGTTACCTCGTGGCTCCCCTTCGTCCTCCATCAAAGAAAAGTTGAAAGATGAGATGGTGAGGAAACTGAACACCAAGGCACATCTCGTCCCGGGGATATACAAATTTGACAATGTCGACGATGACTTGGAACAACTTGAAACGTAAGTACACTTTCCCCATAAGAAGTTAAGTTCACTTAACGCGGTTTCTCATAACGCAGGGTTCTCTCAGAACCTAACCTCCGCATAAAGTGAGGGTCTACTGCATACTATTGAACATGACGATTTGATAGTAATTATACTTGTAAACAATCATTCTCGGCAGTGAAACTCATCAAAATCAACACCAATGACAGCTAATGGTCGCAATTTGTCCAATGTTTTGCAGTTAAAGCAACTAATCACAAACATTACACTAAATCAGATAAGATTCTTGCAATTTAGCGCCTATATACAAAATATACAAACGTATGTTCCTTTTTATATTTCAGAATTTAATTATTTTTGCCATAAATACTTGGCCCCCGATTTTGCTTCAGATATCGAGAGTAATCCGTGATAAAAAGGGTTGCTTCACTGCTTTAATTTGTGTAAACATTTGTGTAAAATGCTGTTTTTTCCCTAAACAAAACTTCTAATTTACATTTCGTTAAATTCGTTTTACTCTAAAGAAAATTATTTTTGTTTAAATTAAATAATTTTAATTTTATTCTATTACAAACTAATCAAGTTAAAAGTTTTTAGTATATTCTTTGCGACATGTTACAAACGTATGAAAGTAAATTACCTGAGCCTATAATCTTGTTTGTGTGGTATTTCAGATGATCGATATACAGCGAAAGGAAGAATGCGATCGTGACAAACAGCAGAAGAATGAGAAACCATTTCTGTTTTCGACTGAAAATATTCTTCAAAGGCTTTTTAATATCGCCAAGCACAAATTTTAATATTGTAAGCCTTTTATCTTTGCTGGACATTGTATATACACCAGATTTAATTTTTTCTGTATATTAATGAAAGCAAATCACTGCATCTTAATTAAACCTAAGAAATCAGGACTTTAGAACATAAAATCCTTCACACGATATAAGTTATATACAAAACTATTTTACTCTTCCGTTCTATTGGATAGTCTCAAAAGTGAACAAAACTCTCTGTAATGAAATATAACTACGCAGTTCAAATCAGTTGTTGTTGTTGTTGTTGGTTAGCCGATCAGCCCACCCTGATCGAGCAAGCCGGCGGCAGGCAGGTAACCGATCGCCCTCTCCGGAGTGGAACGGAGGTTCAGCGCACTAGTGATGTTGTGTTGTGTTCGTTGTTGTGTTAGAGCGGTACAGTCTGTCATAATGTGTTCAATTGTTTGTGGTACGTCCTGTCACAGGTGGCAGGTGTCGTCTGTGGAGTTGTCTAGTCTGTGTTTATATGTCTGTAAGTTGGGGTGATGTCCACATCAGAATCGTGCTAAGTTAACTCGATCCGATCTGCTCAGGCTGGTCTCTGACCTGTCAATGGGTGGCGGCTTCGCACCTAGGACCGCATTTGGACCGAGTCGTGTCAGTGCTTTGTGGGTTAGGTGTGTGTGTGTGTGTTTTCTGTACTGTGTGATGTCTGTGGGGCGTGGGATGGAATGGAGTATCTGGTTATAATGTCTCTCTGGTGTTACCTTAATGGTGCGAGGTGTCGGTGCGTGATTGTAAGGGGTTCCAAGAAACCTTAGCCCCCCCCCCCCCCCATTTGCAGCTTACATGTTTACTTATATCGAAATAGTTTTTAGTGATTATAAAAATATATAAAATTCTTTATTTATTGCAGGTATTAAATTCGTGACCGGACAGCTCATACCAGGACAACACATACCCGACAACTTATACCGGACAACTCAGACCCGGACAACTCATACCTAGGACAACTCATACCTAGGACAACTCATACTCTCTTCAACAATTACCACCCCAATGTTGATCTTTTCATCTATATCCACCCCGAAAGTTTAAACTCTGCAAATTAACCAAAATAAGATAAGAAAACAATAACAACAAATTTATTATTTATTGCAAACGGTAATTATGTATTTTATCCCACTCAGTCATTTTACACACCAAAATACATTTTTCTAGTAGTATTTGATGTGATTTGTTCAAATATGACCTCCATTTCCGTCGGAAATGAGATCCAACAAAGTTATAGTACTTTGAAATTTGGCTCATTTTCAAGGGAAATGGAAGTCAAAATCTAAGCAAAACACATCAAATATTACTAGGAAAATGTATTTTGGTATTAATTAACCTAACCTAACCTTACCTAACCTAACCTAACCGTGGCTAAACGAGCCTAACCCTGGCTAAACGAGCCTAACCCTGGCTAAACGATCCTAACCCTGGTTAAACGAGCTCTCGTCTGTATCCACCACCTAATCCATAATAAGGTAATACTCTAGGCTCGTTTAGCCAGGGTTAGGCTCGTTTAGCCAGGGTCAGGATCGTTTAGCCAGGGTTAGGCTCGTTTAGCCAGGGTTAGGCTCGTTTAGCCACGGTTAGGTTAGGTAAGGTTAGGTTAGGTTAATTAATACCAAAATACATTTTTCTAGTAATATTTGATGTGTTTTGCTTAGATTTTGACTTCCATTTCCCTTGAAAATGAGCCAAACTTCAAAGTACTATAACTTTGTTGGATCTCATTTCCGACGGAAATGGAGGTCATATTTGAACAAATCACATCAAATACTACTAGAAAAATGTATTTTGGTGTGTAAAATGACTGAGTGGGATAAAATACATAATAACCATTGCAAACATATAATAAATAGAGAACCATTATTTACATAGGATAAAATTTGAATGCCCCGTTAGGTCAAATGTACGCCTTGACGATTGGTTAGGTTAGTCGTGATATTTTCGTTAGTTTTAACGAAAATATCACGACTAAACATAACCAATCGTCAAGGGCGTACAGTTGACCTAATGGGCATTCAATGAACCCAACCGGGTATTCAGTTGACCTAACCGGGCATTCAATGAACCTAACTGGGCATATATATATATATATATATAATATAACTTGCATGAATTTTAAATGTTTAAATGTAATTTTTAATTTTACAAAATAAATTTTTCATAATTTTAAAAATAAATGTTTTCATTTCAAAATGTTTTCATTAATAACTTGCATGAACTCTAAATGTTTAAATTTAATTTTTAATTTTACAAAATAAATGTTTTCATTAATTTTTCATTTTTTTTTCTGGTCCTATGTATGAGTTGTCCTAGGTATGAGTTGTCCTAGGTATGAGTTGTCCTAGGTATGAGTTGTCCGGGTATGAGTTGTCTGGGTATAAGTTGTCCTGGTATGAGCTGTCCTGGTATGAACTGTCCTAGAACCATTAAAATTACTCTAGCTGATAAAGTGATAATATAATGGCTTCTCAATTAATTGGTGATTCGAGAGGCAACGTGTGATAGATCGCATACGAGCAATAACATTTCGGGAAGCTCGTGATGCAGGAGCCACCTTTATAACACGTTCATGGGTTGCCAAAAAGTTGCGAAGAAGTGAGGACTTCGTCAAAAGAAATTGGAATAAAACTTTGGATGAATGTGAAATGGATACAACCAAATCTGGGCGCCCAAATTTGCCACTCTCTCAGGAAACAAAGGACATCATTGAAAGCGGTACGCGTAAGCGGAAAAACAGCTGTGCTAAACTTTCTAGAGAGATCGAAGTGTTGAGAGGAAAGATCGTTAGTGGTGAGATCATTCGACTGTACCGTCATAGGCAAGGTTTAAAGCCTTGGCATGAACTTCCAAAGCCAAGAAAAACTTAACTTAACATCGATGACAGAATGTGGTTTGCCCATTATCTTGAAGAATGGGATGTGGATGATTTCATGCATTTAGGTGTCTCCGATGAATTTTTTGTTTACGTAACACGTCGGCCTAACTACCAAAATGATCGAGTGTGGGCCACAACACCAGATGAAATCGATGACAATGAACATTATCGCGAATTATTAAAAAGTCCAGACTGTGTTCGTGTTTGTTTTGTTCACTGCAAAGAAACTCATGTGGGTGCTGAAGCTAAATGGTCAGAGTTGGGATGGACAGTATTTTCGTGATATTATTCTATCCCAGCATGTCATTCCTTTTCTAAGAAACCCAAACAATGTTATGGATGTCGATCAGGTCACACTTCTGCACGATAAGGCCCCTGCTTTAAGGCATTAGCCACTCAACAGTTGTTGCGGAACCATGAGATCGATTTCTTTGGAAATGAAGAATGGCCAGGAAATTCTCCTGACCTGAACGTCTGTGAACACATTGGATCAGTTATAAAGGACAAGGTTGAATATCTCTTGTTTCAAGAACCTGCAGCAAATCGATTTCGAAGGATACAATGACACAACACATTGAAACTGTTTTAGCAAACTTGCGTAACGATCAAGATCTATTCACGTCACCTTTGGCAAGCTACCCAAAGCGAATTCAGGCTGTCTTGGAAGCCAATGGCGGGAACATCAAGTTTTAATTGTTTCTCATTAAATGCAGGATTAAATTCTCTTTTGTAAGGTATGTTTAGTTTTACTGTACCTCTAATGGTTTAGGCCATGGGCGGGGGGCTAAGGTTTACTGTATTGGAGCCCCGTACATGTAGTGGCAAGGGTGTTGTGGGATAGTTGTCGCTGCTGCCATGAATTGTGTTCCCCTCATGTCTAAATGTTACCTAACTTTCAGTATTTTTGTTTCTGTGTGCAGGTGTTCTATTGGTGTTGTTTGAGTACATCCTGTAATGCTACGAAGTGCGTTGTTTTGTATTGTCTGTAAGGTGTTTATGTGTGTGTTTGAGATAATGGGTGCCCAGCATGGGCTACCATAGTCCATAACTGAGCGAATATATTGTTTGTATATGAGTGATGTCGTTTCCTGCTGGTGTCGAAAGTTTGTGCCTGTTAGTACCGTAAGCATGTTAAGTCTTGACGTACATTTGTTTTTAATGTCCTGAATGTGGTTTGCAAAAGATAATGATGTGTTGTATGTGACCCCAAGTATTTTGGTCTTGTGAGTGTGTGGAATGTTGGTGTTGTTTAGTGTAAGCTGTTGAGTTATCTGGTGTTTTTTTGTGTTGCTTTTTAGCAAGGTGATGGTTGATTTTGTGGGTGCTACTGTGAGTCTATTGTGTGTGAGCCAGTCTTGTATACTGTTTATGTATGTTTGTAGGTTATTTGTAGCGGTGTCGATGTTGTTGTGGGTGAATGTTAGGGTGATGTCATCTGCATATGATGATAAGGTAAGATTGCTATCTGTGGGTGTTGGAATGTTATGCATGTATAAGTTGAACACTGTTGGCGAGAGAACAGAGCCTTGAGGGACCCCATTCGGAAAAAGCTTGTTTTTCGATGACTTGCCATTAAAAGTGACATGTGAGTATCTTCCTGAAAGATAGTTGCTCAGCCACATTTTGGTCTTATTGTGCATGTTTGTGTTGAGTATTTTGTTTATGAGAGGGAAGCGTGGGACAGCATCAAATGCTTTACTAATGTCTATTGTTGCTAATAGTGTACGTCGAGCTGGTTGTCTGGAGATTGATGCCATCCATGATGTGCTGCGTGAGGTTAGTGAGTAATGTCGTGGTTGAGTGGTGAGGTCTGAATCCATGTTGAGTAGGCGATATTGGTATGTGTTAGTTGGTGATTTGTAAGATTAGTCTTTCTGTTACTTTGGAAGGTATGCATAATAAAGTAATGGGTCTATAGGAAGATGGTTCCGTTGGATTTTTGTTTGGTTTGAGTAGTGTAATAACTTTACCTTGTTTCCATATGTCAGGAATAATGCAGTGTTGGTATGAATATGTGCTGATATTTGTGAGAGCTAGTATTCTCTCTGGGCCCAAGTGTTTAAGGTGTATGTTAGATATGTTGTCTGGTCCAGTAGCCTTCGAATTCTTAATGTTTTTGATGATCTTGGTGGTCTGGTCTGTATTGAAGGGTGTAATGGTCGACTATACATCTTGTTCTTGTTCAGTGAAGATAGCATTAGGTTGCTAAGTTCAACAAGAACTCTTATTGACAACTTATTAACTCTTATTACAATGGGCGCTTATTAATGTTAACCTATTTTACGACAACACATGTCATTAACTCACTGCCTGCCGGGAGAAAACATCTGGTAAAACTGTAAAGCACTTGAGACAACTTATAGGATACAATTGCTGTTCCTTTGTCATGATTTGGCTGTTTCGTAAAAACTATTCATTTGAATGAAAGCTGCATCATTTTCCAAACATTTAGGATTTAAAGTATTAAAAATAAACTGTTCTATATATATATATATATATATATATATATATATATATACACACAAGTATGAGTATTAAATCTGATGAAGAAAATGGATCGGCCATTTTGTCAACAGACTCGAGGAGTCCCACGCATATACGGGGCTCCAATAAACCTTAGCCCCCCGCCCATGGCCTAAACCATTAGAGGTACAGTAAAACTAAACATACCTTACAAAAGAGAATTTAATCCTGCATTTAATGAGAAACAATTAAAACTTGATGTTCCCGCCATTGGCTTCCAAGACAGCCTGAATTCGCTTTGGGTAGCTTGCCAAAGGTGACGTGAATAGATCTTGATCGTTACGCAAGTTTGCTAAAACAGTTTCAATGTGTTGTGTCATTGTATCCTTCGAAAATCGATTTGCTGCAGGTTCTTGAAACAAGAGATATTCAACCTTGTCCTTTATAACTGATCCAATGTGTTCACAGACGTTCAGGTCAGGAGAATTTCCTGGCCATTCTTCATTTCCAAAGAAATCGATCTCATGGTTCCGCAACAACTGTTGAGTGGCTAATGCCTTAAAGCAGGGGGCCTTATCGTGCAGAAGTGTGACCTGATCGACATCCATAACATTGTTTGGGTTTCTTAGAAAAGGAATGACATGCTGGGATAGAATAATATCACGAAAATACTGTCCATCCCAACTCTGACCATTTAGCTTCAGCACCCACATGAGTTTCTTTGCAGTGAACAAAACAAACACACCAACACAGTCTGGACTTTTTAATAATTCGCGATAATGTTCATTGTCATCGATTTCATCTGGTGTTGTGGCCTACACTCGATCATTTTGGTAGTTAGGCCGACGTGTTACGTAAACAAAAATTTCATCGGAGACAGCTAAATGCATGAAATCATCCACATCCCATTCTTCAAGATAATGGGCAAACCACATTCTGTCATCGATGTTAAGTTGAGTTTTTCTTGGCTTTGGAAGTTCATGCCAAGGCTTTAAACCTTGCCTATGACGGTACAGTCGAATGATCTCACTACTAACGATCTTTCCTCTCGACACTTCGATCTCTCTAGAAAGTTTAGCACAGCTGTTTTTCCGCTTACGCGTACCGCTTTCAATGATGTCCTTTGTTTCCTGAGAGAGTGGCAAATTTGGGCGCCCAGATTTGGTTGCAGCCATTTCACATTCATCCAAAGTTTTATTCCAATTTCTTTTGACGAAGTCCTCACTTCTTCGCAACTTTTTGGCAACCCATGAATGTGTTATAAAGGTGGCTCCAGCATCACGAGCTTCCCGAAATGTTATTGCTCGTATGCGATCTATCACACGTTGCTTCTCCGAATCACCAATTAATTGAGAATCCATTATATTATCACTTTATCAGCTAGAGTAATTTTAATACCTGCAATAAATAAAGAATTTTATATATTTTTATAATCACTAAAACTATTTCGATACAAGTAAACATGTAAGCTGCAAATGGGGGGGGCTAAGGTTTTTTGGAACCCCTTACTATACATCTATGACTTGATTGTTGACAGGTTGAGGATGCTAATTTCACTTAATTAAATCTTTTCACAGTAAAATAATTCCATGAAGAAAGGAAAATACAATGGTTGACCAAATCCAAGACTTAAGTAACCCTTTGAGGCACACACGCAAAAATTTTTATTTACTTATTTTATCTTTTAATTATTTCAGTATATATTTTTATTATTTTATTTTTAGGTTTTTTTCATGTGCTAATGTTATTACAGTTTGACGGACGGAAAAGGAGTATATGTGGTGGTTTTAGGATGAAATTAGGACTGAAAAAGTGGTTTCAAAATCAAACCATTTTCCCCGAAAGGGTTAACCTGACAAGATCGAACCAGATAGTAATCTAACCAGCAAAGCTGGGCACTTGCGTTTTTTTTTGCGGTACTGCGGTACTGCGGTACTACCGCACTACCAAACCGGTACCGCATAACGCAGTACCGCAAAGGATCGCTGAAAGTACAGGCTGTACTTTCAGCGATCCTTTGAGGTACTGCGTTATGCGGTACCGGTTTGGTAGTGCGGTAGTACCGCAGTACCGCAGTACCGCAAAAAAAACCGCAAGTGCCCAGCTTTGCTAACCAGGTGTCATCAATGACCTAACTGAGTAAGTGTTAATGGTGAGTAAAATAGAAGTCAATATTCAGCAAAATTAGAGCTCGAGTGACCTTTGTTATACATACAAGACGCGTCAGTGAAGAGAAGATGCCGAGGATTCTTGAGTCTCCCATCATGATGACCTCCTTTTCTCCTCTAAAAGCGGTGTTCAAGCAGCTGTGAAAGTCCCTGCAAGAAGGATAATGAATAATTATAATAAATTATAATAAATTAAACAGTATAATAGTAATAATAATAATAATAATAATAATAATAATAACAATAATAATAATAACAATAATAATAATTTTTTAGAAAAAGTTTCAAAATTAATGTGAAAGAAATCATTCGATCCGAGACAAATTCCACCCTCATTAAAGAATATGAACATAGCTTCCCACATTCAAAGGCGGTAACAAGGCAATACCTAAGAATTATCTTCCAGCAGGACTCACCTTTCACTAATGAATTGCTTTGAAAGAGTAATTTCAGACAAAATCGTTTACTATCTACAAAAAAAAAAAATTATTTACTGAAGACTCGCATGCTTATTGAACAGAGAACAGAAGGTACTTGAAAGCTAGCTGGGACGATAGTTATTTAATGTTCTGATACAAAGAGTATCAGTAAATGGAGTTAGATTTTAATTCTCAGAAGTTACCATGTTTTATCTCACAAGCTACATTGTAAAAATGATTGTGGACATAGATACAGATATTAAAAACGACAGGAACACAGTAATGTATATGCAAGGAAATGTCAAATGAAGGTGACAGAGAAATTACGAAAGTGTGAAACATTACCCAGTTGGACGGAAAACAATATGAATTCAACGAAGAAAAGTTCCATCTTATAAGATATGGTAACAAGGTGCTACAGAATAAAACGTACACAACAACAAATGACACCAAACCCACAGTTCAGGGATCTTGCAGTAAAAATATCATCGGGTGCAGAAATAACATTAAAACCACAACACTTAGAAAAATAATGGGAATTGTCTGGAGGAGATTCATAGCAGAAGAGTAAACGTCATGATAAACATATGGAAGAGTTTGGTCCTGCCAACAGTCGATTATTGCTAAGTCCTTCCAAACCCACACAGAAAACAAGACATTGCAAACAAAGAAGCCATACAAAGGACTTTTACGTCTAAGATAGAGAAAACGAAAGATGAAGCCTATTGGTCTTAACTACAAACCCTGCAACTGTACTCCCTGGAAAGAAGACGTGAGCGATACACAATAATATACGTATGGAAAGTACTGGAGGGATGTGTCCCAAACTTTAGAAATGAAATAAGAACCCTTTGGAATGAGTAAACAGGTATATTCTGTAATATCCCAACTGCCGTGGTGCAAGGGGTCATAAAAACGAAGATGGAAAATACATTCAAAATACGAGACCCAAAACTCTTTAATATGATGCGAAAGAACTGTAGAACCTCTAGCACACCAACCCAGCAACAGTACCTCCAAATACCATCTCGAAAAGTTCCTGGGCAAAGTTTTTGACGAACCTTGACCACTTGCACTCTCTTTACATCTTCATTTACACCTTTTAGCATTCCACATTACTCCTGCACTCAAACGCTAACTTTTCATTTGCTATTTTTTTATCACTTGGACAAAATTCTTTCACTTTAAATAATGGTTTATTTTTGAAGCTGTTTAACTTTTAGAAATGTTTTCAATTCGCGTATGTTTCAGTTTTGAACATAACCCTTCTCGTCAGATCGCCATTATCGAATTCATACTGACTTTGCAAGCTCGTTATCACGCGGATTTTAGCAGGGGCTCTTATTTTGCGAAAGATTTGTTCATTCTATAACTGCAGCTGGTCGTGGTACTTCCATTGAGAATCCATTGGCATACAGTTACGATTAGAACAGAATAGACGAGATACTGCAATCTTATCCATTGTTCAACAGGCAATTCGTACGCTTTCTGCTTGTGTTCTTAATATGAACCGGCTCTAATGGACTGATAACCCCAACCGTGGACAAACCAGAACCAGATTAAAGAAATAGGGAGAGAAGTAGTGACGATCCGGAAGTTCGAATTTTTCTTTGGGGTTGAGGTGCGCGAGGGTGGACCAGCGAATAACCAAACGAATTACAGTCAGTAAAATATTGCAACGTGCTATTCCTACTACTACTAATAATGATAATAATAAGGAAAGTACTCCGGGGCGGACGTTAGACAGAAGATAGGAAGTGCTGGACCTCCCGTTTCTCCTGTCCCTGTCCTCCTCAACTGACCTTTTTCCGTGTCTCATCTACCCTGTGAACAGTCCAGCATGCTCTCAAACACGCATTTCTCTCCCTATTCCTCACTACACATACATGTAGCTTACACACTACATAATTTTTCCAAAACTTTAAAAAAATGGCATCAACTTCAAGAGCCTCGGAGTCCTCTGGGCCAATGGATCCTCCCAAGAGGAGACGCCTTTAGCATTTTTGCACAACTGATTGGGAGGCCCTTAGGCAGTACTTCTCTGATTTCCCATGGAATGATTACTGCTTCCGTGGCCGGGGTCCTTCCGAGTGTGCAGAGCGCATCACAGAGGTGATTCTCTCGAGCATGGAGGCGTACATTCCATATTCTATTCCTACTACTAATGCAAAAAAACCATGGGATAACTTTATTTGTTCTAATGCCATCATCAACAGAGAGGAGTCTTTCAGAAGGTACTATCGCCATCCAATTATTGACCCTCACTCAGCTTACATTTTTGCCCAGAATCGTGAAAAATCTATTCTTCGACTCGTCAAAAATTCACTTATCCGACAAAAATGTGGATATCTTTCCAATTCTAATTCTTCTCGCTCTTCCTGGCATCTAGCTAAGAACCTCTTCGACAACTTTACTTCCTCTTCTTTCCCTCCTCTTTTCCATTCCGACGGCACAGTTGCCATCTCTTCTCCTGACAAAGCTGAACTCTTCGCTCAAACTTTCGCTTATAATTCAACCCTGGACGATTCCGGTGCTGTTCCTCCATCTCCTCTTCCCTCTGACTTCATTATGTCTGAAATCTCTTTCAAAGATGTTCCTTCTGCCCTCTCTAGACTTCTGTTGTTTATAAGAAGTGTGCTTCTGTGTTGACACCCTGCCTAGGCGCTCTTTCGTCTTTGTCTCTCATCTGGTACTTTTCCCTCCCGCTGAAAGTTCGCTTTCATTTAGCTTGCCGCAAAGAAGTGTGACTGCTCTCAACCCTCCAACTATCGTCCAATTGCTTTGATTTCTTGCCTTTCTAAAGGTTTTCAATCTATCCTTAATAGGAAGATTCTTAAACACCTTTCTTCCCACAATCTTCTTTCACATCGTCAGTATGGGTTCAGCAAGAGACCCTCCACTGGCGATCTTCGTGCATACAGTATTTCTCTAACTCTTGGTCATCCTCCTTTCGGGATTTCGGTCAGACTTTTGCTATTGCGCTAGACATATCGAAAGATTTTGATAGAGTGTGGTACAAATCTTTAATTTCGAAACTACTCTCCTTCGGTTTCTATCCTTCTATATGTGCCTTCATCTCTAATTTCCTTTCTGGCTGATCTATAGCTGCGGTGTAGATGGTCACTCTTCTTCTCATAAAGCTATTAACAGTGGTGTTCCTCAGGGTTCTGTCCAGTCACCCACTCTTTTCCTTTTATTTATATATATATATATATATATATATATATATATACAGTGGCAGCTCGTGGTAATTTTACTTACGCATGCAGTCACATGCATTACAGTGTAGTACATATTAGATAAGCTGTATTTTGTCTTTTATGGTATTCTTATGAGTTATGTAGTAACCGAGGATAGAACCAATATTATTATAATAATATTAATAATAATTTTAACTTTATTTTTTTAACTTAAATAATAATTTTACATTCATTGAGTATATTATTTACGCATGCAGTGCATGCTTTGCATTCATTAAGAAGCCGCCCCTGATATATATATATATATATATATATATATATGAAGATGATAATAATGTTATTAGTTAACCAAGTGATAATTACAAAATTACCTCGTTACTACACAATTTTTAACACTTGTTGAATGAAATATATAAGCTACCCCTAGATTAGATAAATAAAATGTAATTTAAATAAAATTATTTGATATTTTCTGGATCTAATTCCTAATACAAATATCAGAACAAAAAACAAATTGTTTATGAATTAAATTAATTAAATTGTATTTAATCAGTTTTTGTTTTTATGATTTTGGCATTAATTAACAATACCCTTTCTTCTACTACTTCTTTCACCACCTTTCTCTACAAAAAAAAAAAAAAAAAATGGTGTCAATAATCCAGCAGGGTTGAAAGCACCTTAAACAGAAAAAACAAACAAACAACGTATAAAAACATATCAAACAAGAATACAAATCAATCGATTCCCTTTTTTCTACTACTTCTTTCACCACTTTTCTCTACAAAAAAAAAAAAATGGTGTCAATAATCCAGCAGGGTTGAAAGCACCTTAAACAGAAAAAACAAACAACAAACAACGTATAAAAACGAAATGATGAATTTACACTCAGTTGGCAGAAAAAACATTTTTAAAGCCTTCTTCGAAGATATTGGATTATCCTGTGTCTGCTGTATTTTTTGAGACCTTGCACGTCTTCGTATAGATCTTTTAGATAAAATAGGTTGTGTTTTCCGGCTGTTAATCGCTCTCATGTTTGAATTATGAAATTGTACTTTAAGATTTTTTCCTGTTGAAGCCAAAATAATCTCTAGTATTCAGAGCGTAAGGCCGAAAATCGATTGTCAAGTTCATGTTGTCATAAGGCCAACGTTCGGGATTAAGGAAAGCTCAAAGCTTTGTTATTTGTCATATCACTTTGACATAGGGTTCGTGCTAGGAGACAGAGGGTCGTTGTTAATGGTAGTGAATCGGGGTGGTTGGATGTAGGCAGCGGTGTCCCACAGGGTTCAGTGTTAGGCCCATTGCTATTCGTAATTTACATTAAAGACATAGATGTAGGATTGACTAGTAACGTGTCAAAATTCGCAGACGATACTAAAATAGGCGGTAAGGTTGTTAACGAGGACGATAGAAATAGGCTCCAAGTCGATGTAAATAGGATTATGGAATGGACGGATAAGTGGCAGATGCAATTTAACGTAGACAAATGTAAAGTTTTGCATATAGGTTCTCGTAACAATAATTAAACGTACACGACGGATGATAGAGAGTTAGCGAGCGTTGACGAGGAAGTAGATTTAGGCGTACGCGTCTAAGGATTTAAAAGTTAGGAACCAGTGCCTAGAGTCTTGCGCAAAAGCTAATAGGATGTTAGGCTTCGTAGCGCGTAATTTCGAATTTAAGTCGAAGGATATTACTGTATATTGCCCCTTTACAAGTCCCTAGTCAGGCCTCATTTAGAATACGCCGTTCAGTTTTGGTGCCCGTATTTGCGTGAGGATATTGATAGGTTAGAAAGGGTTCAGCGTCGTGCCACGAAACTAATTCCGTCATTGCGCAACAAGCCTTATAAAGATAGGATTAAAGAGTTAGACTTACATTCACTTGAAACTAGGAGATTAAGGGGGGAGCTTATTGAAGTTTTCAAAATCGTTAATAACATCGATAACGTAAATTTTGACAAATTGTTCATTTTCGATAATAGCAATACTCGTAATAACGGATTCAAGTTGCGTGGCAGACGTTTCATTACTAATATCGCTAAAAATTTCTTTACGTGTAAAGTAATTGATAAATGGAATAATCTTCCCGCGCCCGTCGTGAACTCTACCAGCGTTAATGTGTTTAAAAACCGTCTAGATCAGTGGTTCTTAACCTTTTTACTACCATGCCCCCTCTAGGAATTGGTCCTTCCCTCCACGCCCCCCTTCAATCAAAATAACATTCTCAATAACTTCTCAATATTAGCCCATGCTCTCGTTAAGAGAATAACAAATACAATTAGAGAAATTCCTGTTTCTAGGGGGGCGCGCCCCCCTGGTTAAGAACCACTGGTCTAGATAGACATTTTAAAAATATTAACGTTGTTTAAAATAAAAAAACAATTGGCAACAGGAGCTCTAGGGGTGGTAATCGGGGATGAGTCTGTTGACGTCTAATGCCAGCTTGTGACATGCCAGCGTGTGATATGCCAGCAAAAAAAAAAAAATTAGACTAACACGAACTTAGTTGTAGCTTGTTGAGTAAATTAACCCACTTTTTGTTATTCTTTATACTTATTTTATTCTCTCCTTCTTGCATGTCTGTAGTTTGCACGTTTGCATGGTATGATAGTGTTTGAGTTAAGAATGTGTTGTAATGGGTTCTTATTTTACTTCTTTTCATCTTTCACGCCTTTCCAGCCTAGTGGACTGCATCCTCTACCTCCCTATGGAGTGGAGGATCGGTCTGCAACAGTTGGAAGAATGTGTTGCTTTGAGTTAAGAATGTGTTGTTCTTGAGTTAAGAATGTATTGCATGGTTTGTAAGCGGTCTTATTTTACTTCTTTTCATCTTTTTTCGGCAGAGTGGGCTCTACCTGCCAATGGAGTAGAGGACCGTTCTGCAATCTTTCCTCTTCTCTCCGACTATTTTTCTGACTTGTCGGCAGTGGCCGGCGGATGATGATGGTGAGTCTTTTTTTCTCTTTTTCTGAATAAATGTTAACCCACGAGTGATAGGTGTTGCTACTTACTTAACCCCTTATTTTCTTCTCTTAACCCCCTTTTCTCGGGCTAACCTTAGAGTGGATCTTCGGGTCTTTGTTAGCCTTAGCTTCTGTAGATCTGCAGATCTGTAGAACTCTCTTTCAGTTCTTCTATATACATAATACATACGTTGTTTCTAAGCTACATTTACTAGTGTATATATATATATATATATATATATATATATATATATATATACATATATACAGGGTGTCCGAGAATTATCTGTACAATTTTTGGCTGTTATTAAAAGTCAATCATGAAGTGTAGAAATTCCAGTGTTGTCCCATTTTACAGAGAATCTCATTAAGTTTTTTTAATACCAAGTTGTGACAAGTTTTTTAGAAATTCCAGTGTGTCCGAACATTATCTGTACAATTTCATCTTTTAATAAAATTCTTGATAACACACGTAAAATTCTTAAACAAGATTATTTAGAATCTGTATTTTCAAAAGTTTCTTTTATTAAAGTAACGTTGTTACAAACATTCGATATGTGCACCATTAGTGATTCGCAAAACATCCAATCGATAATCCAAATGTTGCCATGTACGCTGCAGCATATCCACATCAATTCGCTCAATAGCAGCTGTGATTCTTGCTTTTAAATCATCAATGTCTGTCACCCGCGTACATTTCTAAAAATCTTGTCAAAACGTGGTATCAGAAAAAACTTAATGAGATTCTCTGTAAAATGGGACAACACTGGAATTTCTACACTTCATGGTTGACTTTTAATAACAGCCAAACATTGTACAGATAATTCTCGGACACCCGGTATATATATATACAGGGCGTCCCAAAAAAATGTATACACACTTTAACAGCTGATAGCTCAATTGATGTTTCTTTCTTTCCAAGTTAAACCCATTAGAATTAATAATGGCAGTCAGACTAAGCTTTGAACAAAGGAAATTCATTCTAAAATGCTACTGGAAGTGTGAAAACGCAGTTGAAGTGCAAAGACAGTTTAGGAGGGAGTTTCAAACAGATCCACCAACGCGACTTACCATCACTCGAATTAGAGATAAGTTTGAAGCCGATGGAACTGTTCAGAATGTCCACAAGAAGCGTTCCGGAAGACCACGGACATCGACAAGCCCCACAAAGCAAGAAAGAGTACTGGAAACGTATCACCAAAGTCCAAGAAAATCTGTGCGGCAAGCGAGTCGTGAGGTAGGAATTTCAGAATCGTCTGTCCAACGCATTTTGAAGCGCTGTCAATGGAAAAGTTACATTCCAAGATTAGTCCATGCTATTAATGAAGATGATCCGGACCGAAGAGTGGAGTATTGCGAGTGGTACTTGGCACGATGTGGATGTGGATTGGACGAAGGAGTTTCGTAGAATACCCTCCGCGTTCACCAGACCTCACACCACTAGACTTTTTTTTATGGGGATACTTAAAAGACAAAGTCTACGCTATAAAACCTGCAACAGTCGCTGAATTGAGAGCAGACATTGAACGAGAATGCACACAAATACCAAACGAAATGTTTCGTGATGTTTGCGATTCCATTGCTTCGCGTTATCAGCAGTGCCTGGACCAGAACGGACGTCAGTTTGAAAACAGGCGTTGACAAAACAATTAAATAATGTCTGTAGATTCTATTACATTTTGAAAATGAAATGTATTTTAATAAACACTGCCTTTATATGAGAATAAAAACCCACTCTAATAGACAGAGTTTATTTCCACGACAGTTTCGACGCCCACTGGCATCCTCCTCGGGTGGATACAGAAACACAAATGAAACAAAACAAGAGGGAAAAAACAGTTCAGGGATCGACCGTTAAGAAATTCACACCTAGGTTGGATTCCATTCTCTCGAGACAGGAGGGGCATTTTCATTAAGTACATTCGCACAAATTTTAAAACTATCTTCCTGTTCTAAACATACAGATTCTATTATTTTTACATAATTATTACATTTATAATTAAATTTATTACATTTAACATTGCATAATTATTAATTACAGAAATTATAAATTTATTATTACATTGGTTATTACATTGTTGCAAAAGAGGAACAAGCCTGTGTCTACAGCATTCCCTGTAAAAGTTGTGATTTAGTATACGTGGGAGAAACTGGAAGAAATATTGAAACCCGTATCAAAGAACACAAATATGCCTTCAGAAGTTGTAATACTAATAATGCCATTTTTTATCACGCTAGCCAAAATAATCATGCTATAGATTGGGAATCAAGTAAGGTACTTTATAAATGTAATAATTATGTCAAAAGAAAAATAATAGAATCTGTGTGTATAGAAAAAGTAGATAATTTTAATTTGTGCGAAGGTACTTATAAGTTAGACCCTTTAATGAGATTCTTGGTCAATAAATCCCTTACGGAGTCGTGGGAACGTGTTCGAACCTAAGTGTGAATTTCTTAAATGTCTCTGGATTGGAATGTTTCCTTACTCGCTTTTAGTAAATGTAATAATGGAAGTAATTAATGTGGAAATAAATATATGCAGTAATTATGTCAAAACATTAGGATCTGTATGTATAGAACAAGAAGATATTTTTAATTTGTGGAAATGTAGTTATAAGCTGACCCTGTAATAAAAATGCCCTTCTGGTTCGGGAGAACGATATCTAACCTAGGTGCGAATTTCTCAATGGTCTCTGGATTATTTCCTAATCGCCTTTTTCATTCGTTTTTCGGTTTATAATTTCTGTATAATAAACAACAATGTAATAACCAATGTAATAATAAATTTATAATTTCTGTAATTAATAATTATGCAATGTTAAATGTAATAAATTTAATTATAAATGTAATAATTATGTAAAAATAATAGAATCTGTATGTTTAGAACAGGAAGATAGTTTTAAAATTTGTGCGAATGTACTTAATGAAAATGCCCCTCCTGTCTCGAGAGAATGGAATCCAACCTAGGTGTGAATTTCTTAACGGTCGATCCCTGAACTGTTTTTTCCCTCTTGTTTTGTTTCATTTGTGTTTCTGTATCCACCCGAGGAGGATGCCAGTGGGCGTCGAAACTGTCGTGGAAATAAACTCTGTCTATTAGAGTGGGTTTTTATTCTCATATTTTGACCTTCACGTAAAAAAGTGAAGTTTTTTGCATTTACTGCCTTTATAATTATTTAAAGTGTGTATACATTTTTTTGGGACGCCCTGTATATATATATATATATAAAAGCAGAAACTTCATGTGTGAGAAACGCCGCTCCCTCTTGCATGTATAAATAACTCTTCCTTGAACGCGACCAGAAGTGCTGTGGTTCAAATTTAAAACTAACGGCCTGAGCGAAAAACGGATGCGTCGGTGTTACGAGGCTTAATGCGGCGGGCGTTACCGGAGTGGTGGCGGCAGGATGCTGCGTAAAAAGAGCCATGAATTTTTTTCCTATTCAAATGAACCTTAGGTTAGGTTAACCTAACCTATCCCCGACCTCAAATACAGGGAATTTTTTTTAAACGTACAAATATCTCTCATGAAAGAATGTGACGTAAAATGCACCTCATAAAAGACGGTGAGTCTCATAAACGGGGGTGAGGAACTTAAGGAAGGGAGCCCCCTCATAAAGGAGGGGCCCTTACAGGGGCAAGTTTCAAAGCGCCCCAAATTGCTCTACCCATATGCGAGCATACTACTGTTGAGGAATGTTTATGGCCTAGACTAGGGATTTCCAACATTTTTTGGTCGATGTACCACTTTTTGCCACTATGTTCTTCTTAGTACCACCATTAATTCACCCAAGATGCATTTGCCTCAATTTTTATACTTCTCGTTTTGAGTGGAATAAAATTGACTCCACTCGTTCAACATAAGTTAGAAGGGCCACTAAGAGTTCCAAGTAAGTGTTCTTTTAAAGTTTTCATAGAAGTAACGTAACATGTCTCATTTAATTGTTACATATACGATAAAATGATTACTTAAAATTAATTTAATACCTTTGAAGTCCCGGTGTAAAGGTAGACTCAAAACTAAGCCTAGAATAATAATAAAAAAAGCGTTCATTACTTTTAAGTACAAAATATTATGTACGGAATATTGAATTTAACCGGAATATTTTAGTACCTGTATTTTTAAATATATTACTTTATTGCTAAATCGTTTTAAAAAAGATATATTCGGATTTAAGTATCAATATAAATATCTGGAACTTCCAATTCGAAATCATTCTAAGCCACGGTATTCAGGAGAAATTGTCTGGAAGCCATAATTACTCTTGATCAGTTGGTGGTGCAGGAATTCGAGTAATGATTCCAGTTTGGTTCCTTAATATTGTGTAATATGGCATAGAATGCAATTTATGGAATGCAGACGCGGTGATGAAACTGTAGAAATACTAAGAAAACATCATCGTCTTTCGAAATTCAAAACACAGTGAACCCAAGATTATGATCTTCAAATACAATATTTTGAGGGTAAATCCATGGGAAAAGATTTTTGAAACTTGGTTCACCTTCCTCATACAAATGGATAGATTGACCAAGCATAAGTTAGCATAATTTAAACTAAACTAGCCTAACCTAAAGTAACCTAACCTAAACCTAACCAGTATTTTAGCTTTAGTAATAACTACGCATGATAGGCTTATCACTGATCTTCAAGTAATAGAACCGTTAAGCAATAGCGATCACAATATGGTAGAGTTTGTCCTCTCAGTAAGTCACTCGACACCAGCTAACTCTACTAAAATTCTTAACTTCCAGCACGCAGACTTTTGTAAATTTAGAATGTGTATCGCACAAGATTAAGCGTGCGAAAGTAACTAACAAACCCTTGTGGTTTACTCCTAGAGTAGGGGATATTATAAAGAGTAGAGATAGGGTTTATAGGCTACATAAGTGTAATAAAGACCAGCCACGAATGGAACTTAGGGTCTTTGTTGGTCTGAAACATTATAACAAGGAAGATCCGTCGCCTTGAACCTCTCCTTAACTCCAAGAAGGGCCGAGGCATAAGTTAATGATTTCACTGGTTAACGAAATATTTTTATTATCCATCTTTGTTTCCAATATGTTATCTGCTGCTAGAACAAATTTAAATTAATAACAAATATAATAGTTGGGAGGTGGCGTGTCGAACTTGCAGTCCGAAGGTCCTATGTTCGATCCTTGAGTACAGGGCGTAAATTGGTGATCTTTTGTCAGTCTAGCAGTGTAATTGCACAAAGAGAAGAACCCTTTAAAAATGAGGAAACATAGCTAGAAAATCGTATGATAATTATTTACACAAATTTCTATGAAGACTTAGAAAATCCGAAACCCTGAAATTGAAATACCGACAAAACGATTATCTTTATGTAAAAATACCACTTACAAATTCTTAATGAATAAAACTACACCTAAAGTACCCACCCCATCGGTCACCACAAAGGATACTCGCTACAAATCTATAGCTTTTTATGAAAACATTACCCTAAAAAATGAAGAATTGCCCAAAATTAATTAAATTACTGCACCCACAAATAAATTGAAAAAATTGTATTTAAAAACAATCTCAGTATAGAAGAATTACTACCACATAAAAAAATATCAGATATAAGCCTATCTTCATTCATAATTTATTAATTTTTATGTGGTCGATGTAATGCAACTTATGTTGGCAACGCTATATATCTACCAATTTAAGTTAGAATTAATTAACATTTACAGTATATGTATATCGCCAAGCCAGTGATTCCCAACCTGTGGTACGCGTACCACCGATGGCACGCGGAACTCTTTTAGGTCGTACGCAAGAGGGTATATTAATGTTTTCTCATTGTTTTCTCATTGCTTCTCTAAAGGAGGAGATTGTAAACACCAATTGACCAGGAAAGTACTCCTGGGGGAGGACGTTAGGCAGGAGACAGAAAATGCTGGAACTCCTGTTTCTCCTGTCACTTTCCTCCTTAGGTGATCTGTTTCCGTGTCTCATCTACTCAGTGAGCAATCCAGCATGCTCTCAAACACACACTTCTCCCTCTATTCCTCACTACATATACAGTACATGCATCTTACACAATCTTTTCAAAAAATTTATATTAAAAAAATGGCATTGTCGAGCCTTGGAGACCCTGTTTTCGGCTCTATCCTTCTTCTATGGAGGGATTACTTTTGCGGGCACTCGCCCTTGGTCCACTCCTTCTTACATCAAAAAATATGCAGCTTGCTAATTGATAACTACTTTCAAGATAATAGTTTCAAACAGATTACCCAGCTTCAAACAGATTATCCCACATTAGCCATCTGGGGAGGGGGCGTTGGTCCACCAGGAAGTGTGTATGAATGAATATGTGCGCTTTAGTCTACCTTTTCTCTTCTTTGACACCTTCCGTCTTTTGCATCCGAGCTATTTCTGCCTTCTCATCCCAGTCCATTAGGAAACGAGATTTTATTAATGTATTTATGTATTTTTTATGCAGGAAGAAGGGGTCAAGGGCGAATGCCGGCAAAAACGCCCGCTCCTCATGGAGGAAGAAGAGAGCTAAAATCAAGGTCCAGGGTTTTCGAGATGCCTAGACACTCTGCGTTTGAAAGACTGGAGGTCATAAACAGGGGGAAAGATAGATTGAGGAATATTGTTCCAGAGTTCACTAGTTGAGTAGATAAAAGAGTAGATAAAATACCGATTAACCATTGCGTTAGAGAGTTGGACAGAAAAGGAATGGGAATGTGTAGAAAGAAGAGTGGGTATGACAAGAGAGAGAGTGAGGAACACCACTGTTAATAAATTTAGGAGAAGAACATTGGCCATCTCCAGCCGCAGCTATAGATCGGCCAGAAAGGAAATTAGAGAGGAAGGCACATATAGAAGGATAGAAACCAAAGGAAAGCAGTTTGGAAATTAAGAATTTGTGCCAGACTCTATCAATAAGCTTTTGATATGTCTAGACTCTAGAGCAACAGCAAAAGTTTCATCGAAATCCCGAAAGGAAGATGACCAAGAGTTAGAGAGATATGCAAGAAGATCACCAGTAGAGCATACCTTGCGGAACCCATACTGATGATCTCAAAGAACATCGCAAGAAGAGGGGTGGTTAAGAATTTTCCTATTAAGGATAGATTTAAAAACCTTAGAAAGGCAAGAAATCAAAGCAACTGGACGATAGTTGGAGGGTTGGGAGCGGTCACCCTTGTTTGGGACAGGCTGAATGAAAGCAACATCTGGCAGGAAGGAAAAGTGCCAGATAAAAGACAACGACGAAAGAGTTTGCTTTGGCAGGGTGTCGGCACAATAGCACAGTTCTTGAGAATAACAGGAGGGACACCATCAGGATCGTACGCATTCCTAGAGTTGAGACCACAGAGGGCAGATAGAACATCTTTAGAAGTGATTATAATTTCAGACATAATAAAGTCAGAGGGAGGAGGAAATGGAGGAACAGCACCGGAATCGTCCATGGTTGAGTTCGAGGTGAAAGTTTGAGCGAAGAGTTCAACTTTGTAGGGAGAAGAGACGGCAACTAGGCCGTCAGAATGGAAAAAAGGGAAAGAAGAGGAAGAAAAGAGGTTGGAGAGGTTCTTAGCTAAATGCCAGGAAAAGCGAGAAGGATTAGAATTTGAGTTTTTTTCACATTTTTGTCGGATGAATGAATTTTTGGCAAGTCGAAGAACAGATTTTGAAATACAAGCTGAGTGAGAGTCAAGAGTTGGATGGCGACGGTACCTTCTGAAAGACTCCTCTCTGTTGCGGATAGCATTTGAACAAGTAAAGTTAAACCAAGGTTTTTTTTTTTTGCATTGGTAGTAGGAATAGAATATGGAATGTACGCCTACATGCCCGAGAGAATTACCTCCGTGATGCGCTCAGCACACTCGGAAGGGCCCTGGCCACGGAAGCAGTAATTATTCCATGAAAAATCAGAGAAGTACTGCTTGAGGGCCTCCCAATCAGCGGCATCAAAGGGCTAAAGGCGCTTCCTCTTGGAAGAAACCAAAGGCCGAATTGGAGTGATAGGACAGGAAACAGATATAAGATTGTGGTCGGAAAAAAGTTTGACAGAGTAAGAAGAAGAATGAGTGGTGGGAAATAAATTCAGAATGTTGGGCCTATCTCCAAGGCGATCGGGGATACGGGTAGGGTCAGGTGCTGTACAATCTTCTCCAGGTCATTTAGGGTAGAAAAGTTGCAAGCTATTTCACCAGGGATGTTAGTGAAGTGAGAGGAAAGCTACAGGTGGTGGTGAGTAATGAAATCTCCTAAGATAGAGATTTCAGCAAAGGAAGAGTGGGATGGAATGTATTCCACTTTGGAAGTGAGGTAGTCAAAGAATTTTGGATAGTTAGTAAACTTAGGAGAAAGGTAGACAGCGCAGATGTATTTAGTTTGAGATTGGCATGTCAGCCGTAGCCAGAGGATATAGAATTCGGAAGATTCGAGTTCGGGAATACGAGGACAAGTTAGGCCATTGTGTACATATACGCAACATTCACGTTTGGAGTGAAATTTAGTATAGAGAAAGTAAAAGGGTGCAGAACATGGGTTACTGTTAGTCGTCCCAGATACCCGAGTTTCAGTGGGGAAGAGAAGATGAATTAGGCGTTCATCCAACCATCCTCTCCCTTATTTTGGTGAAGAGCTCAAAGCTGAGACCACCAAAAGAACTATATATTGCAAAGGGAGAACCAAGGATGGTTCTGTTACTCTTGATATACTATTGGAGTATTTCCAACCATACGCTCCTTTTGATACAATCCACATGAAGCAATATTTCGACAAGCAGACCAAGAAACAAGGCTTTAAAGGATCCATTCTTATTGTATTTCCTAACGAGGAGAAAGCTAAGGACTTTATGGATATAGATGATGTAAAGTACAATGGAATGCCTCTTCTCAGAAAATGGCACAAAGATTATCTTGAAGAGAAAGCAGAAGAAATTAAGGAAAGAAAAGCCCGTAAAGAAGCTAGACTGGAACAGTTGCAGAAGGAGGGTAATTCAACCAGTATACCAGAACTCAATGAAACTGAACCTATTCCACGAGGGAGTTTCATCTTCGCATCGGGATTTACCAACACAACCACCAGAGAAGACATCAAAGCGGCTATGATGGACTACACTGACGACATAGCATTCACTGACTTTTCTAAAGGAGATACGGAGGGGTACATTCGCTTTGCCACGCCTTACTCTAACAAAGATATCATCCAACATATTGAAGGGGAACTTAAAGTGAATAACGCGGACATCAACATTCGTCTCGTGGAAGGCGAAGAGGAAGATGAACAAGTGCGGAAGCGGAGGCTACGAGGACGAAAATGTTAACTCATTTTAACAGGAAGAGGAAGGCTTGAGGTAGAGAAAGAGGCGGGTATAGTAAGAGAAGGAAATATTGAAGCATCCTCTTACCTAATTTTTTTTTCCTTGAATGAGAACTTTTTTTTGTATATTAGGAAAAGTCGCATTTGTCTTTCAGGATTCTCTTGAACAGAATGACATTAAGTTGAAAAAATTATTTTCAGTGTGAAAATATGAATTATTACTATAAAAATTTTATTTTACCGTATAATGATAATAATAATATCCTAATTAACAAATAATTCTTAGTCATGATTTATGAATTATTAATTAATGATAACTTTTATTTTTAATTAAGAGCCCAGTAAAGCCTAAAGCTTAAGGGCCAAATTAAATTAAATAAATAACCCAGCTTAACAATAATTTATGTCATTGTAAATTGAAAAAGTACTGTATTTATTTTATTAATTAATAATAATAAAGGTTATTCAATTCAATTCAATTAACAAAAATGAGGTTTAGAGGAGGAAAGGTGATGTTGAATAGATTGAAAATTTGAGGAAAGGGCACGAATGTTGCAGTTTATGAAAAGTGAATCGTGCAGAGGCCCAGAACATCTCGAATGAGCACTAGCAGATCCATCCCGCTTTCCGGGTTTGCGTTCCCGGTATCGGAAGCGGGGGAACCAGAAGTGGGGACATTTATGGTCCCCTCCCCAGGAGAGTCCGAGGCTCTTGAAGTTGTTGCATTTTTTTTATTTTGAAAATATTATGTAGTGTGTAAGATGCATGTGTGTATATATATATATATATAGTGAACAATAGGGAGGGAATCGTATGTCTGTTAGCATGCTGGATTGCTCACAGGGTAGATGAGACACGGAAAAAAGATCAGCTAAGGAGGACAGTGACAGGAGAAACGGGAGTTCCAGCACTTCCTATCTTCTGACTAATGTCCCCCACCCCCGGAGTACTTCCCTGGTCGATTGGTGTCTACAATCTCCTCCTTCATTTTCCAAAGTAGTTGCATATGAATAACAAGTAACCTTTCCAACTGCGGGTTTGCTTGCTATCAAGTTTGCTGCTCAGGTAGATTTCAAATTATTTGATGTTAACGTACAAGGTCAAAATCAAGATGTTTGTTCAGTTCAAATGTCGCTAAATATAACTTTTTAGGGTTGGCTGGAAATTCAAGAATGAACACCGCCGTCTCTTCCCTACGGGTTTGATTAAGTGGTACCTGTACTAACCTTCCTTCCTGTCTTCCTTAAAGCAGTTTAAAAAAAAAAAAATTCATTCTTTTAAGAGATTATTTAAATTTATTAACAGTTTATCAGTTTCATTTGATATTTTTCACATTAGAGAGGATTCCATATTCATCTCTGAGAATAATACAAATGTTAATTCAGCTAAGAATATATTTAAATCAGAATTTATCAATGTAATGAAATGGTTGACCACCAATAAACTCTTCCTAAATACCAGTAAAACAGATTTCATGATTTTTACAAATAAAAGAAATGTGTATCTTGTTGAATTTAATATTGATGAAATCGCTGTAAAGGAGGAGTGTACGGTAACAAAATTTCTTGGTTTATAATGCTAGATAAGAACTTACAATGGAGTGATCATGTAAATTATATCGCAAAAATAATTTCAAGAAGCATTGCTATAATGATGTTTAAACTTAGAAATGTAGTCCCTAAACAGGTTTTATTAACGCTGTATCCAGGGCCAGATTAAGGCTGTGAGGGACCTAAGGTTAATAAGAAAAGAAGGAAGGACCTATATATGTACTATATTTATACAAATAATTGTAACGGTCAAACTGCAAACTTTCTTTCTGTCTCTTATGGCCGGCCAAACCACTGGACAGATTTGGATGAGACTTGGGGGATAGGGATAACTGAGGCCGGGGAAGAACATAGGCTATGTGGCGTCGACTTTCGAGGTCATCTGAGGCCTCTAGAGGCCTCTGTATTCCGGACTGGTTGAAAGATAGTGACATCATAGACACGTAATAAAAGATAGTGACATAAAATGGGAGATCTATCATAGACACGTCATAAATTGGGCGGAGCTCTAGCATATATATATATATATATATATACACACACACACACACAGTGTGTATATATATATTAGCACAGGTAAGACAATAAATCAGACGTTTAAGGTACGGCCGACCTCCCCGTCTCGGTCAGTTGATTTTTTAAAATTATTTTCTCGCTCTGCTTCTCCTTACAGTCATTCTTTGATTTGAGAATACTAAAAATCACAATAAACAATGCAAATATTCTATGAGATTAATATTTATTTTTTTCACCCTATTATCATCACTATAAACGGAAGATATGATCTGCCTTAAAAAAATCTAAAAAATATCTTAACAATTCATGTTTCCAATTTATTAATAACCTTCGAACGAATTAAAAGCGCACACAAACGCACGTACACTCCCCGACTATACGCCCATGAAGCCCCTATTATTACACACACACACAACTATATGCACGCTCATAGGTCGCCAACTCCTACCATCACCGGGTCTCGAACCCAGGTGGAGAGCAACTCGCTCCTCCACCAAACCATGCCTAGAGGCGTGGCCACCAACTTGACCTTCGTGTGAAGAGAGACACTAGCACGTACGAATTGTTCTTCATCACGTGTTTTACAATCAGCGAGAGAAACAATTCCCTCCGTCGTTTGAAAGGAAGAGTAGCTAGACATACTACGCATAGCCTACCACCACTGGGTCTCGAATCCAGGTGAAGAGCAACTCCCTCTTCCACCAAACCATGGCTAGAGGCGGGGCCACCAACTTGACCTTCATGTGAAAAGAGACACTAGCAAGTACAAATTGTTCTTCATCACGTATTTTACAATCAGCTAAACTTATTATTGTACACACAAACACGTACGTACATCCGTCAGTCTGTTTAGAAGGCAGCCACTTGATGTATATTTATTGAAGGTGCATTGTTTATATTCCCATCCCCCAGTTATTCCTTAATATCGTTTATATATACAACCAAAATAAATAAATAAAACACCATTACATCATTCTGTTTAATTAGACGAATTATTGGAATTAATTTCATGAAATATACATTCGATAATATAAGAAATACAAACGAGGAATATATACATTAAAATATAATATTCGCATTTGTTTTCTTCTTAAGTCAAGTAGTCGCCAAAACAAATAATAATAATGATAATAATAATAATAATAATAATAATAATAATCATAATAATAATAATAAATAAACTCAGATCTTCTCTTCGATAGAATTTTAGAAATACGAAGGTGACAGATCGGCCATTTCTCTGGACAAAACACTTGACATCTGTTATTTTTGCCTTAAATACACTTCGATATACATTCTGAAAAGTGCGGAGTGGAAAACTGCATTAGTCTCGTCATGCGTGAACTAAGATGTCAATATATATATACATATATATATATACACACCTATTAAAGATTTATCCGTTAAAAAAATTAAATTTAAAACATGGGATGACCTATTTGAAACACCTGTTCTACCAGCAGGGTTTTAACGTGGCGCCAGTTTGACGGAAGGTGCTAGATAATATCGAAATGAAAATCTTAAAACGCCTATCTTAAGCTTGTTCACGAATTTTATTTCTATTCCCCCATAAACTTTAAACCGATACGACCTGCCCAGATTTTCAATTTTAATTTCCAATATATATATGGCCTTACCTCCTCCCATCTCTGTTAATTTTTCAAAATTATTTTCCAGTTTTAGGGCGTCTCTATCTCTCTCTCCATCTCTCTCTCTCTCTCTATCTCTCTCTACATCTCTCTCTAAATTATTTTCAGTTTTAGACGACTAAAAATCGTTAAACACACACACACACACACACACACACACACACACACACACACATATATATATATATTATATATATATATATATATAATGGTGAAGATAATAAAACAGCTGATAAAATAATATTGTTTATTTTCCAAACAGAACTTCTCTCTATCTCTATCCCTCTCTCCATCTCTCTATCTCTCTCCATCTCTCTCTACGATTCTGGAAGAAATCTATGGAGTGGGTAAGATATATTTGACATGCCCCAGAATTCACGGATCGGCCAATTACAATACAGTGGGCGACGCATGAGAACGGCCCCAGTACCTCTGGTTGGTCGATGGCAGCACTCACACGTTACGCCCCACCCAAATTTCACCGACGGCCAATAGGAAACTCGCAATTCGGGTATTGTGGGTGTTTACGATTAGGCCCCCGTATATAAAAGGGAGCATTTTCATATGGATCCACAACAGCTGTATTCATCAACGAGTACTACAGAAATATATCGCCATGAGCCAATCGCAGCAGCTTTACATCTCCACGCAAGTGTTTGAAGACGGAGACCTCTATGCAAGGGTTACGCTCCACCTTTTCGGAGCAACTGATCGGAACGCTCTACTTTCAAAGCAAACTGTTGCAAAAATTTGTGATGGGGCGAGAGAATTTACCGTTGATGACGGCATTGAAATGTAAGTAATTAATTTAATTTGTGAATCGGGCTTTATACTTCGGTTCATTCAGTGTAAGTGTTATAATTTATAAAAAGCCATAATAAATGCGTTTTGAAAAGCTAGTTTGTGATTTAAGCGGAAGGATGGGTTATGTATATAATATATATATATCGCTTCATTCAGTGTAAGTGTTATAATTTATAAAAACTCGTAATAAAACGAAATGAAAGGATATCTTCCCAGGGGTCGAGGCCACTTGGAAGGCCGATGATGCGTAGCACACCCAGCTAATCTCAGGCGCGGACTGGATAAAAAATTTCCATCGGCAAGGTGTCACTAAGAGGGCCCCCAAAAAGCTTCAGTAAATTCTGCCCCCAAAAAAGTGTTTATGGATGTTTTAAAAATCTAGTAATTTTGTCATGACCTGTAAATCCCGCGAGTTTTGAATATAATTTTGAACTCAACCAAAATCAAATCTAATTAATACGCAGTCAGGGAATGACGAGGTGTACTTCTGAATACACGAAAGGTCTCGGAATCATTTTCTTTTTCCTTGTGGGTTTGCATTATATATATACATATATATATATATATATATATATGTTCATTACAATATGAAAGTTACTCATGAAAATCATAAAAAACGTTGAAGTAGAAAGAGACTTTTTTCAATCCCAAACTAAACTGTCACTTACTTAAACTATTACAGAGGGGGCCCATTATCAACAGTAAGCCACAGGCCTTTCTTCTTTTAGTTACGCCTCTGATAATAATAATATATATATTTACCATATATAGCGCACAATATCAATGAATAACGTTTTCAAAGGCGTTTAAAAAAAAGGTATATGAGGAAATTATTGGGGGTGTGGATTGTAGGTTTGGGTATGCAAGTTCTTGGGATCTAGGCCGAACTGGCTGGGCCCTGCTGGCCTTTATTCAGCTCCTAAGATATTTATGTGTTTAAAGCTTAAAAATATAAAAAAATTAACAATAACTTAAATAAAAATTTAGTAAATTACTCACGTTGTAAAGATCAAGAGCAAAAAATCGGCGCGCCAGCGCAAATGCAACACCAACACCGCTTAAAAAATATTTACTTTATTTACTTAATTTTATTTTTCGCGCTAAAAATAGTGTCCTAGAGTGCTGATTGGTTATACTAGAAATTGTAGTGTTTTGATTATTAAAGAGCCTATTTAGCCGATATATGAGGGATGCAACAGGTAATTAAGTATCTGTCCAGCTATAACAGTCGAATTTAACACCGACACAACCTTAAGGATTTTCGAAAGAACGCACCGGTAGGCTTATTTTAGTTTTTATTTAAATACTAAATTAATTTACATTTACAGGCGGTTAGGGCGAGGTCGAAAGTTAATACATAAAACAGCACCGAGAGAGAGAATTTGGTAATTTTCGATTTACATTAAACTGACAAGCTATACTTACAAAATTTTGAGAGCCCCAACAACCTGTGATCCTGCCTGAACAGCCTCTAGAATTCAACTCCCCGTATGTAGGATCTTATGGTACCCTTGTAGAGGGTTTTCCCCCACTTCTTCCCCCAATTCCCCCATACCCAACCGAAACACCCACACATATATAAAACCCGTTACAAATCTCTGAGAAGTTACAACAGACATCTTAAATTTATCTTTTCCAAAACGACTATATAAAAACTATATTAAAAGTTGAATTCGAAATACTCAGCCATTTCTCTCGGTGCCCTTTATTAAATTTATTACAAATCATTATAATTTCAATAAACAACCCAAAACATTCTCATTAAATACAATTTCAATCCAAACAAACAATAATTTATCGTAATTTGAACATTTATAAAAAAACATTATAATCTTTAAGAAATATCATTATTAATCTTCTTAACTAGGCATTACTACAAAATCTCAGAAATGCGTTTGGCAACATTGCGATTTTTAACATATTTATTTAATTAATTTTCACCAAATAAAATAAATATATTATAATAAATTTATTTAAATAAAAATTTATTTAAACGGACATAATTTATCAACGAATAAACTAAAGTTAATAATCTTAAACAATTTAAATATCAATTATTTTACTAGTATTAAAAAAGTGGAAAATTTTTAATGCCGTTTTGTCGCCAACGTACGTTGCCGTGTTGGCACTTTTTTTTACCCCTGTGAACACCTCTGAGGTCTTACAGAATGTAGTAATACGTCGAACAAATTTAGGGCCCCCAACGGAAAGGGCCCACCGGCCCGGCCGCCGGGGCCAGTCCGCGCCTGCTCAGTCAGCCTCAGCCTAATCTTCCTTCCTGATAACGTCATTTAGACAGTGAAATTTATTAATTGAACGTGAAATTTTTATTACACGCTTGTTACTGATAACTTAAATTTTATAGAAAGTTCTACAGGTAGGACTTTAGAATTATTAAAAACTTTTAAGATTACCCGGTGCTGGCAGATGATGCGTAGCACATCCGGCTAATCTTCCAGTTAGAATAGTTGCTTTGTGATTATAATTTGACCCGGGCGTCCTAATCGGCATTTTCTCTTATTGTAACTCTCTCTTCCCATATATATATACACACATGGATGTATGTGTTAACAACCGGGCTCGTTACCCGGTACCGGAAGATGATGCGTAGCACATCCAGCTAATCTTTCTTTTGAAAAGTATCAGGATTCTGCTTTATGATTATAATTTGCCAGGCACCTAAATCGGCATTTTCTCTTATTGTAACTCTTTAATTAAACTTTAATTTAATTTAACCTTAACGAAAAAAGATTCAGTATGGACTAATCATGTTAATTTCTCCTTAACGGACTGATGAGGAACTTGATCGTGTTATAGATACTTTTCGCGACAGCTTTGATGAAAGGCAAATCATTGACGACGATTTGGAGGCTTCACCGCGTAGCGAGCCCACTGACCTGAATACCGAGGTCGAGGTATTGGCTCACATCCGGTCCAACGAATGCCAGGTCATCGAGGAACTAATGTAAAAAAATTTGTGGTTAAGAACAAAACATTGTATTTTCATTAAATTTGTTAAATGGTAGAAAGTATATTTTAGTACAATACAGCTTACAGAACTAGCGTCCATTAAGTAAGACTAACATTAATGGAGACATTTTACAGTTATAATTTTATATATATATATATATATATATATATATATATATATATATATATATATATATACATACATGCACGTAAAACTTTACACAATATAGTTACAATTTATATACACACACGTAAAATTTTACACAATACAACGAGTGCGTACAAATGGGAACCTTTTTTTTATCTGTCTCCATAGCAACACATCATTCATCTCAGTGTCGCACAAATCGAATAATTTTAAAAAGGTTATAAATCCCTTCCCACGTGACATGTGCAGGAGAAATGAAAGACAGTACAGGTCACAAGTTTTACCAAAATATCCTTGGAAACGGTAAGGATTCCAGACAATTTCAGGGACATGTAGCTGTTCAAGAAATTGTACAACCACAGGGTCACTCCAGGGCTGAGTACCGAGTGAATCAAAATAGTACATTATTTCCTTATTTTTAAAATAGATTGCAAACCAATGAATCCCTTCACTACCAATAATGTCGGTGTTGACAATAAGACTACACCAATCTCTCGTAGTGGGCAATTTCAATATTTCATTCTTCGCAAACACACCGATAAATTTGGAGCGTGTGATTCGGTCACTTTTCATTTCTCTCTGGAGTGTATTCGCGTCCATTTTAAAAGTCTGTGACAACGTTCCGAAACGGTCAATTTCTATTAGAGCTTGTGATTCGAGGTACACCAGTACACTAATAGGCGCGTCTATAGGGTCGGCGAATTCCAATCTGAGTGAGATGTTCCCACTTTGTTGTGGACTTAAGTGTGTATTTACACTAGCGGATAGGTCGGGGGTGATATCATATGGGAAAGGTTAAACTGATCGACAAATTCTTTCTGGGTTACGCCAATCCCAAGCTCGTCACAATATGGGCCAGACTGCTATAAGCTCTCGCGCAGAGCGGGAACACAGCGTCTGATGAGTAGTCCGTAACCATGGACCCGCTCAATGCGACGCCATTTACGTATAGAGTTATATTTTTAAGGCCGAAATTCTCGAATTTAAAGGCGCTCTTTTTATATTTTCTATTCGTCGAGACGTGATCCTGCATTTCAATTAATAACCTTTTAGGTAGAACTCCCAGGGCCACGTTTTTTAGCTGCTTGATCTGTACTGTACTCTGTTAATTGGGTATTTTACTGTTGCGTGTATTAAATTTTTTTCAATTTCTACATATTTCGGCGAACTTAATTTCACTCGCCGTACGCGCAGATATGTTTCCATGATGTGAATCACAACGGGTTTTGCGCCCTCTTCTTGATCAGGTCCCAGATTTATGCACATCTCAGGATGCGTGCGGTTGAGTTTTAGCTTCATGTCGATGCCATTCATAAGCAGTTTCTCCTGGAACGTGAAGTCTTTATGAAGACGTCCAAAACATTCGTATATCTTTTTTTTAGAATTTTTAAATTTATCCTTTATTCTAATTTCGTCTTTAGTCTGATAATAGCTCTCGGCAGTTAAAAAGGTATCCTTCGCTTCTTTGGAAAAGTTGAGGACATTTTCCAGATAGGCTAGTAGGAGATAATAACCCGTTCCTGCCGAGATGTTAACCTGATTTAAATACACCTCACACTGGCTGAATATGGAGTGTAGAAAGTTTGTTTCAGGGTATGCAGAGTAACTATCATCGCAGTCCGTTCCATCGGAATGGGCTATACGCAGTTTAGCGTATATGTTAGTGATGCAGCGGATGTCATTTTTTTCACATCCGCGGATGCGGATGCGGATGAGGATGTTTGATTTCAACATCCGCGGATGCGGATGCGGATGTCTACATTTTTCGTTATTTTTAGGATATATTCGAGATTTGTTGTGTTTAACGTATATAATAAGTTATTATATAGAGAGAGCTGTAGCTATAATGTAGTATAATTGATTAATTGTACAATAATTGCTGTACTTTTCTCTGAACATATAAAATAATATCAAGCATCTAACTAATATAGAAATCAATTAGTGAATTCGTCTGCAAATAAATTCGTTATATTTTGTTGAGTTTCAGCCACAATTAGAAACCAATTGTGTTACCAGGATGCGGGACGTGAACCCAACTCAAATGCACCCACCGACCTCTTTCCCCAACCTCCACCCTTATAGAAAGAGATCTTTAATTAGCTTGATAACTATTTATATTAAGTTTAAAGTCTTATTAGGCATATTTATAAATGAGTAATTAAAAAAGTAAACTAAGATCTTCATCGTTTAATGTTCAAACTTAATTATAGGAAGGTTATGCTTAAGGAACATTAATTTTTCTGCCTTTTCTGCTGCCAGTCTGTTTCTCTTTTCATCATATATTAATCCAGCACTGCTAAATAATCTCTCGCTTGGTACGTTTGTTGGAGGACAGGCTAAATGTTTCCTTGCAAGTTTACTCAAGTAGGGATAGATATTCTGCGTATTTTTCCACCAACTAATAGGATTGTCACATGCAGCCAGGCGTTTTTCTTGGTGATAGCTCTCGATCATTTTTACTACATCTTTTGACATCGCGTAGGTCTCGTCATTGCTGCTTGACTCAAGAAACTGAGAGACAGATTCTGTGATAGATTTGCTTGTTGAAGGTGTTGGTTCTGTCACTGAAACTTTTATTCTTTTGGTGGGTGGCGAAGCGACAGATTCAAGAGATTGAAGCTCTTCACCTGCTTTGCCAAGTGATGATTTAACTCGTTCTAATGTACTAGGTGAAAATAACTTAGCTTTGTAACGTGGATCTAAGTAGGTTGCAAGAGAGTAACTTCATACAAGAACAGCCTCTCGTCTTGTCGCTTGCATCACTTTTGCGCACAATGAACTAGTTCTATTAATATAGTAGAATTTGATAATTTCCGCTTATTAATGACATTTTATCTCAACGGTCCACATCCGCACGACATCCGCAGTCCAAAGTGCGGATGCGGGTGCGGATGCGGATGCGAGAAAATGTGCGGATGTTCCGCGGATGCGGATGCGGATTTGACCTACATCACTAGTATATGTGCGTGCAGCTTGGATCAAAAAAGTATGGGCCTGAGCTGGGTATCACGAATTCTATAGGGGCACTCGGTGAACTAATTGTTTAATGGGTTAATCGTAATAAAGTCGCTATGCTCAATAGAAACCTGTGTAGGGGGCATATCAAAGAGGGACAGTTCCGATTTACAACATTGTGAACTATATGGATGGATGAAACGCACCATGACGAGTCAGAAATAGTGCCGCCTCTCTCGACAAGTAGTAATCAGCCTATGATTCGTGAGAGTAGTGTCCTCAGCTTATATCAGTTAAAAAAATGATCAGCCATAGGCTTCATACGCTTAGAACACTTTTCTGATGTCCTTTTACGTTTAGCGCCACGTGTTGGTAACCCTTTCTTCCGGACAGACCTCTTCTTCTTTCCGCCACCACGCATTTTTCTCTTTGCATCTTTGATGATTTCGTCCCGTGTACGTTTTAAATATTTTTTTAGAGCTTCGCTAGGTTTAGTTCCACCCATTATGTCTTCTATCGCGTTAAAACCTGATTGTAACGCCTTTGTCCAGAGATATCTAGCCGGTCGGGTACGATTTGGCGCAGCCGTTTGGGCGCGGAGCCGGTTTGGCGCCGCCGTTAATTAGTATTAAGTATTAAATAGTAATACTTAGTTATTAACCTGAAGTGCTGTCTGTCTTTTCAGATAAGTTGTGTTGTTGCCCTTAATAGCATAAATGTCTGAAAATATATCAAGTAAGAAAGGGAAACAGAAGTTTTCACATAATGGATATTTGTATGTGTTTGATAAATGTAGCAAGCGCGACCCTTCGTTACTTTTTTGGCGGTGCGAGCAAAAGAGTCAGTGCAAAGGACGAATACATACAGAAAACAATATAAGGTGTGTGTGTGTAATATGGGTACTTTTCCGTTATCTGCTTCCTTGACGATTGGTTAGGTTAAGTCGTGATATTTTTGTTAAAACTAACGAAAATATCACAACTTAACCTAACCAATCGTCAAGGGCGTACAGTTGACCTAACCGGGAAGTGACGATTGGTTAGGTTAAGTCGTGATATTTTTGTTAGTTTTAACGAAAATATCATGACTGAACCTAACCAATAGTCAAGGGGGCAGATAAAAATATTGTAATGATGGTTCTAAATAAATCTTTATAATTTTTTATTGTTTCAATTGGTTATATATTTTAAATGTTAAGTCCTGAGTGTAGACCTGGGGGCGGCGCCAAATCGTCCTATTCCAATATCTAGCCCCCCTCCTCAACAATGGAACAGCCGTGCGTCGTATGGTTGAAAAAATGGAGCCAAGCCCACTCCCACACTGATATCTCACCCCTCGATAGACTGTGAAAGGCCTTCGGGTCATTATAACTGAATGCGACGAAAGTGTAGCTTCAATTTTAAGCTCCCATCACCGAATGGGAAATTTTTTCCCTCAATCGTTCTTATATATATATTGAGATATTGGTTAATAGATTAGTCGCAACATTCACATAATGGGGCTTGTCATATGTAAAGCTCAAACTTTTCCCTCTATGGTTGGGAATGTGTACAATGCGCAGCAGGCGCGCCTGGGTGTCCCCAACAAATTGATGCTCTGCGATATTGCTGTAAATATAGCACATGTCTGGGGATGGGTAGCTTTCACCCAATTTCTCTAATTTCAACTGAAACATTAAGCTGGACAAGTCATGTTGTGCCTCGTGAAAGGTATCTCTTTGGAGGGCTGCACCATATCGACCCTCGGCAACAATTGTGAACAGCTCCTTGACTTTAATATTTCTACTAAGCGTTGATTTTCACTTCAACGTGCTTGCAGGCGTGTCTATACTTACGACTTCAAAAAGTAAATCGTTTGTCAGGTACGACTTTTCAAGACTTGTTTAACCCCGTCACAATGTCCGTGGCTGTCATAATGACCGATTCCTCGTGTTACATTTGTACTATAGTACTGTACCTCACCGAACAGGACTGATCGCATAGTGTTGTCTAAGGTTATGCCTAATTTTTCACACTCATCGATTCTTCTAAGGATCAGAAATATGATTGCTCATTTTCAAGAGTTAAAAATTTGGTGGCTACTGGAATTCACAAACCCAACTTCGTACGAATCACGTTCCAACTCAATGGGCCATGGAGTTCTGTTACAAAGTTGGCCAGGGTGTTGTTAGGATGTACAGACAGAGAAGAAGAGGACGGGAGTGTGACATAGAAGTGGTTAGGCGCCATGTTGCATACTATTTAAGCTTCATTATTGCAGCAGCTTTTATATAGGTGTTGAAGCTTTCTGGGTACCCTAGCCATTTCACCAGGTACATTTTTCTCTTTCCTGAACCTTTGCTGCCTAAACGTTTTTCAATTTTAAACACTTTTTCCTAAATTAAATGTCACTTTCTGCAACTCCTCGCGGTAAAAGCCTCCTGCGATTTCTTCCCCATTCAAATCTTCAACGTAATACATCATTATCTCGCCTTTAGGTCTCATAGTACTAACTTTAAAAATCTCACGTGTCCATCCTTGCTCAAATCCCTTCGCGAATTTATTTCCCGAACGTGATAGCCTTACATAATTATTGATTTCGAAATGTGTAGATTGTAGTGGCGGTGCTCCATCTTTTCTCACCTCTGCGCTCGTACCTGTTTCTAAAACTTCGTTAAGTATTGTACCAATCGTACGGTGGTGTGAACGGTTGTATGACGATGCCAATAACCCCAGAACGTTTATATGTCTGTATGTGTTTTTACGTGTAAAACAGCGATGCATGCGTTCCTTTATGGTACGTTGAACTGTTTCACCTAAAGAGGCCTTATGTGTAGAACTGCTAGTGTAGTAACTGATATTAAACTCTGTCAACATGTTCTGAAAAGCGCGACCTATAAATTCTTTCCCATATCCATACAAAAATAGCCAGGAACCCTGTCTTCTTTCAACATCAACGTTTTGGTAGCTTTAACAACTGTTTCAGGCGATTTATTTTTCAGAGGAATTAGCCACAGATATCTAGAGAATACATCTACTATGAATAGGATGTAGCGGTAGCCGTCATTATACACTGAATATCTTTGCATGTCTGTTAAATCCGCTTGCCAAATAGAGTCAATCGAAGCCGCTGTTGTCTTGGCCATTTTAAACCTTTTTCTCACCGGTTTATGAGGTGTATAAGCATCCTGCTCCCGCAAAAACCTCTCAACATCTTTTTTACCTACTCCATCATTGTAAACACCTCTGTACCATCTATTAACGCCGCCATAGGATGTGGGGTTAGAAATGTCATAATAGCGTTTTCTTCATATGTTAGCCATTTGCGTACTTTAAAGACACGTGGATAAGGTTGGCCGTTTGTTCTCTTCTTTCTCCTCTTCAGAGATGCTACTGTTGGGGGTGATGGCGTACTCAATTGTGACACATGCGAGACTTGATCCAAGTCTTTTAACCTATTCAGATTTCCTACCAATGTTTTGGGGACATTTATTTGTTGTAGTCTTGCTTTAATATGCTTCCATCCTGTTGGTGAATACCTGTTCCATTTTCTCACCGGATCATGGACAATGTCGACGATATTGGATCCCTGTACCCTTGTTCCTTCAACAATGACCTCGCCTGTATCGGTCCACTGTATGATGGGGTCCTCACTCAATAGATTATAAAGACTTAAGCCTTTATTCCTCAATGTATGTGGGAGACTGCTTTTTAATACATGCTCGATGTGTTGCGTTCCGTTATTCTTTGGTTGGTCATCTCTAACGTCGGGCCCAGGTCCTATGTCGCCATGCTCAGCGTTGCTCGCGCTGTGCCTAATAACCACGGGGAGTTCTGTCGGATTCTTATAATCTTCGTACTCATGAAGAAATTTCTGTAAAGCCTCTTGGTACAAGATCCTTTTTTCATCAGGTGACTTTTCACTGTTTAATAGGGCTAACAACTCGCTTTCCATTCTTTTAAGCCTAATTTTACGGGGTTCTAGAACTGGAATCTTTGAACTTTGCAATGAAGCATACACCTCGTGCGGAATCACTACCACTTTCTTCATTATATTAATCTAGTCAGTAAAGGTCCCAAAACTGAACATAAGATGGGGAGGAATGATCCCCCTCTTTGTACAATAATTCGCTTTTTCTTCCCTACAGTTTGACTTTTACGAGCGAACGCACGTATTACGTTCTTGTAACGATGTAAGCGAGCCTTCTGGGGGTTTCATTGGCACATTACATTTTATAACATTAAGACAGATTTCACAGATGCATTTTAAAAAGTCGGAATCGATGTTTTTAACAAACATCTGTTGCGGTGCCCGGGGCAATCGTTGATAGATTTTTATTAATTCACGATTTTTCTTCAACTTATTTGTAATTCTGGAATATATACCGTTTCAGGATCGTTTGGGAATATATTCGTCCTTAGGAGCACCCTAAACGTGTTTCGCGGGTAAAGGTCACAAAGCAAATATCCGTAACGCTAAATTGTGGCTTCTTTATAAACCTCCAAAAACTCCTTACACTGATTCGGAAACATTTGATTGGCTAATACCCCAATTTGTGACACATCGCTACTTTGCGCGAATGAGACTAGATATTGTGCATTTAACGACACATCGCGCATGAACCTATTTTTGAAAAATAGATTCTGATTGATGAAGAATACGCTTATGTTAAGATGGTGGTAGAAAACTGTAAATGTCTCGGTAAACGTTTTATCCATTTCCAACATGAGATCGTCAATTACAGTGACTGTATGCTCATTTCCCTTTAATGAATTAACGTCATATACCCTTTGTGGAACAAAATCATCTTGGTACTCGTTGAACACTGATTGATACGTCGAATAGCACCATATTACTTTATGCACAAATTTTGAGAACATCTCCCCTTATCTTTAATGATTTTAAGCATAAACACAGTTTTACCACATCCTGTAGGGCCAGATATAATACATGTGGAGGGGCTTGTGAACCTGAATTTTTCTACAGATTCCATCTCTAACACGTCACACCCCTAAGTGGGTCATTTACAAAATATAACAAATTTAAGTGCTGCTCCTTATATTCTTGTTTTTCTTCTTCCACAGAACCGTGAATGACGACGATGTACCCCCCATCATCGAATTACAGATGCCCCGATGACGTGTAGCTACAGACTCCTTCCCCGCTGACGAACCCTCACCAGCGACATCTGTAGCATGCGACAATTCAAAGCGGAAGCATGATGAAGAACCCTCCACGTCAGGTATAAAGCGTGCCAGGATTGCGCCGGTTGTTAGACCCCAGTAATAGAGCCCCAACCCTCTACGTCTTACGACACAACCCCCACAATAGTACCTTCCTCAAATATACCCCTTATTCCTGTTCATTCCGGGTACTTCCTCCACCAGCGCAGCAGCTTCTCGTGCTGTGGAGGAAGGTATAACATTCGAGTTGGTGCGCACCGCTACCCCACCCCTGCCCTGACTAGAAATCGGTACGTGGTCAGGGTTGACCCTGGATGTATAGCAACGGTGTTGGACTGCGACGCGTAGTTGAACGTATTGTGGAGTTTGCCCTTCAGAACCGCGACGAACGTGAAGTCCGGACGAGGTTGTCCTTCAGGTTCGGTCAGATGACGGGGATGTAGATGATTTTTGGGTAGTAATACCGTTCAGACGCTTGGCCTGTAGACATAGAATATATCTTGGGCCGTATAATGCAGGCCTCTCAAAGTAGTACAGCCTTCAATATGGACAACTTCATGGTAGATATTGACAGAGTATTCCGGGTTGGGTCATAGTGCCACACCTTATACTCTTAATTTCAATTCTCCGGTTATTTACAGAAAGCATTTAAACGTCGATCGTGGTTGCGGCTTTATAGCAATAGTCTTAGCTCATATGTTCACTGTGCTAAATACATGGACGCAAAAAATTTGGCTGCCTACGGTTGTGCAGCGTGCCCGTAAACTGGCTTCAGATTGTAAGCTTGAGTTTGAGTGTAATATGGGTCCTGAAGAGCTGAGAAGGGCGAGCAGGAAATGAATGTTCGTATGTATTTGGAATGGATGATCGTCGTAGGACTGTGTATGTTTTTAAAAGCTGTGTGAGAGATCGTACAAGACCTCTACTTATTTTAGGATTGTCAGGAACATCGTATATCCCCATCCGTAATATAAGGACTCTCTACGCTAGTTATGATAAAAGTCGAAAATATGGAAGGCATCATGATTTGTGTAAGGGATGTCTCGAGTTTGCGGATGATATAGTGAAACATTGTAAGGAGTGCTACATGGTATGTGAGCAGTGTAAAAGCCCCAAATGTGAAAGTCGTGTAGTTGAAACCGAGAAGAGGGAATGTAATGTGTGTAGACGTACATTTTTCAATAATAAATGCTTTGAGCTCCATAAATCAATTGGCACTTGCAGGAAAATGAGGTGAATGCGGCATGTTTCATATGATGGATAATTGGGGAATTGTCAAAATGCGATGAAATTCACTGTTCTACATGTCATGAAAAATATAAGGCGGATGGAGATGAAGCATGTATGTTATATGAAAGATGCTAAGCCTAAAAATAGCCCTTGTATAACCGTGTACTACGATATAGAAACATACACGAACGCTGAAACCAAAGAGGTTATTCCACATTTACTCGTAAGTCAGACTATCTGTGATGAGTGCATGGGATCGAGTGTGATGAGTGTCACAAATGTGGTAAACGGACAAACGTTTTTAAAACTTGCACACGACAGCCCTGTGAAACTCTTTGTATCCTATATTGTCAATTAGCGGACAAGTTAAAAAAATGACTGTATATTCTTGCCCATAACGGACAAAATTTGACACACAGTTCCTTTATAAGGAGTTGCTTGAACACGAGTCTGAGATATTTACAGGTGATCCCTTGAAAAGAGGCAACAAACTAATACAGATGCAGATAAGAGGTAATGTACAGTTTAAAGACACCCTGCTGTTCACACCTTGTAAATTAGCAAAGCTACCCAAGGTCATGGGCGTAGCCGCTGAAGTTTCAAAAGGGTATTTCCCTTACACATTCCTCACTACGAAACTTTAAATTACGTAGGACTACCTCCACCCAAACATTACTTTAACTACACCAACATGAGTGATAGTGAGCGTGAAGATTTTGACCGCTACTACAACAGTTTTAATGAAGCTAGTCCATACAATATAGCTGATGAATGTGAACGTTATTGCGTGAATGATGTGCGCGTGCTTAGAGTATGTTTCCAGGCCTTTAGAAGGATGTACATAGCCCGTTTCAAATGCGATCCGCTGCAAGTCGCAACCACGATCGCCTCATTATGTTTTACGGTGTTCAAGAATAACTTCATGCCTAAAGACACCTTAGCGTCATTCACAGAAACAATCCCCGCAGTTATGGGCACAAGGCTATTTACTGGCTCATACACCTACAGCAACAGACCGGGGTATACAAAACACGCCCGCAACAGGGGAAGTACCCATTAAGGTCAATGATCGTTTTTTTGTGTTGATGGTCTAAGTGAGGATCCAACCACTGGTGAGAAGACTGTGTACTCCTTTAACGACTGCTGGTGGCATGGATGCCCACGTCCTGAGTATGCCGTCACAGGGGGCCTCCATGGAAGATCCCCCACCGAAAGCCTCGCATGGACCCGTAACCGCGATCAACTTATAGGCTCACAGTTCACTCACAAGATCGTGTGGGAGCATGAGTGTGATGCACGATTGGAAACAGATGCCCAGTACCGTGAAGAAATAAGGGTCATCAAGCGTTCAATGATGTTGGATCCTCTCAAATGCGATGATAGCTTGTTCGGCGGGCGTACAAATCCATTCAAACTATACTTTCCACCTACGGAGGGCGTGAAACTCCATTACTACGACTTCTGTTCTTTATATCCCTACGTGATGAAGAACAATCCGTACCCCGTAGGTGCGCCTGAAAAAATGGTGGGTCCCGCCATGCCAACCATCGAGGAGTTCTCAGCTAACTTGAGCGAGCATTACTTTGGACTCTCTTTCGTAGACGTGCTCCCCCCTCGCGATTTATGGATGCCGATCTTATCTGTCGTTATAGATCACAAGCCCACGTTTCCTCTGTGCGTGCAGTGCGCAGAGGAGAACAACGTTGGCTACGTTGGCTACGTCATGGCTACGTCATGGCTACAGAATATTGAAGATACATGAGTTGTGGAGGTTTCAGAAGCTACCCAACCTTTTCACGCCATATATAAACGCTTTTTTGAAGGATAAGGTAAAAGCATCGGGGTATCCGCGAGGAGTTGATACCGAAGATAAAAAACGGCTTATATTGAGCTTTACCATGCCCATGAAGGTATACAGCTTGACCGCTCCCACATTGTTAAGAATCCTGGCAAGCGCTTTAGTGCAAAGTTGTCTAAACAGTCTTTGGGGAAAATTTGCACAGAAAACTGGCAAAGGGAAGCACAAAGTTATAGTGAAGTCTGGGATTATGCCAACGCTCCCGATAAAGAGGTCATGGAGATCGTGAATGTAGGTAATACTTACATAATAAAATACAACATCACCGAATTGGCCACAAATACCTCACGAGTTACAAACATTCCTGTAGCCAGCTTCACAACGGCCTACGCCCGCATCAAGCTTTGGGGACTACTGCACTCTCTTGGGCGGAAGGTGCTGTACGCTCACACAGATAGCGTAATATTCACAGCGAGGGAGGGTGAATACATGCCTCCTATTGGGAGTTCCTCGGAGAGCTAACTGACGAAATCAAGGATGAGTATGGTGATGGTGCATACGCTGACTCATTTGTATCAACAGGACCAAAAAATTATGAGGTACGGGTGAGGGTGGGGAAGGATATGAAATATATCGTGAAGGGTAAGGGTATCACGTTTAACCATGCGAACTGACGAGTCGTTAACTTTGACTCGTTGAAGGATCTAGTGTGCTTGGAAGATGAGGGCGACCAGCCACTCCAACTGGCTGTGGGGACCCACAATTTTCGGGCGCAGAAACTAGTGTGTGTGAAGGAACTTAGGGGCACGAAGGTGTGCCGTAATACCTACAGGAAACGTTACCAGGTGCCTGGTACCTATGATACCGTATCCTTTGGATACCTTAATCCTTGATTGTTTATATATATATATATATATATATATATATATAATATTATATATATATATTGTTAACGATATGTTTGTTGATTACGTATATTTGATTCAATTAGGGTTTCATTTTCTCCTTTGTGTGCGTGCGTGTGTCCAATCCTAAGCTCCGCCCACTGTGAGCTCGGTCATGTGACTTCTGCTACTACCTGAGCATAGCTCTACCCCGGCATGCTCAATTGACCTCTGCAAACCCTGGAGCTCAGACGTGTAATTTCCCACGTAGACGAAAAATAGTGATGGCTATTTTTGATATTGCGTGTTCGACGTTTATGATGTGGTATTCGGTAAAGTCGGAAGATGTGGTGAATACTGAAAGACGACCTACCCCCCCTCCTTCCTTTGAGACTTTTAAGGCTACAGTGAATCGCACGAAGGAACAAGATGTTCAAATACTCTATGGATATTATGGCGAGAGTATTGCCGGATTTCGCGGCACAAACAATGTAATGGACTACGTTGTAGGGCTAAACTGTATAAAAGCGTACATATACCGTGAAGTGAAACAAAACGCGTGCAGAAGAGAAGCAACGGATATGGATAATGAGTCTTGTTGATGAGTGGTGAGACAGGCGGTATTATGTCATGCTGCATCATACCGAGTACGCGTATCCTGCGACTGAGAATGTAAACCTTGTCATCAAGAACAAGCTAAAGTACTTTTACCATTACATTCATATATATCATGACGAGGTTCGCAGTGAGGTTGTGGTTAAAGGCCTGTGTGAGTTTTTGATAGAATTTAGAAACGAGTATCGATTGTTAAACAAAAAGGATAGATACGGTCACATGTTTCTCTCAAATAGTGCACCGGATTGTTAATGTGTGGAGAACGTCTAGTGCACATAAAACATTAAAACTGAAAATACCCCATGTGTCGGAAAATCGGCCGGTATAATGGGTACAAGTACTCGCGTGATTCATGCTAAAACAAATCCGTACACGATTCAACAGCTTATGGGGTGACTCGCTTCCCCGTCAAGCCAGTCCGCCCACCCGTGGTTCATAGTCATCTCAGAGCTTGAACCGACTGAACGTGCACTCCTCGAATACGATGGAACTTCCTTTGAGAAGCATTCTCAATGCCGCGTACGACGTGTCCGTGAAGAAGTCATTGCGCGTGTTCAGGCGTGAAACCGGTACCATTAACCATGTCCTTCAAACGACTTGCAGGCAAGCAAACTCCGGTAAACGTAATGTTATTTATTTAAGAGTTGAGAAGATGAATAGTCTTCATGATAGTTGAGAAGTTGGGTGAGGACCGTTATAAAATACCTGCAGCTGTATGTACAAGAGAACAGATTAGTGATGCCCTGTCATATGCCGTTGTTTGTACGTTGTGTATAAATAACGATCAGCATGCATTGATATACGACTGATGTGGAAGAATGCATCTGATAATAACGTTCTTGTCCCCACGCGAAAAAGATTCATCCTCGACAGAATGTTTGAAATCGTCTGATTCCTCAAGCTGAAACCTATAGCAGACGCGTGTGTTACGGATATGATTTATTTTCACACGGTTCTTGAATACGCATACACCGCTCTGCTCGACGGACTTATCGAATGTAGGAATGAACAAGGCGAGAATGGTCTAGAGCTGGATGCTTATTTAAAAGGTTTAGACTCTTCACCCTGAAGAGTTGTACCTCTGTATAATGAGCAGCTGTCGTTACGACTAGGAAGATTATTTCAATTGCCACTATGCGTTGTGAAGAAGAGTTCACGATTGAAAAACTCGGGTCGGTAAGAAAAAAACCCGATTGGAAAGGAGTGTTCATAAACTTGTATTTAATAATGATGTGGTGGTAACGATGACCTCTTTTTGCGTGCTTTTGAATGTATTCTAGCCGTGTTTAAAGATAACTTGCCAACTGAATGTAACATGGGCACAAAAATAGTATTGAACGATATGAAGGCCATTTACATCGAGTATAGGAGCCCACACACCTTGAGCGGTGAAATAATGTTAAATCGTATTTACTGCGTAGTGCAAAGCAATAATGATGTGACTGTAGACTCGATTACGTGCGAGTTTAGTGTTTAGGTTAAGCGCAGTAGAACGAATGTATTTTGATGTATATTTATTTTCAATATATTTAATTATTTAATATAATGGTATATACATCTATATTTTTTCTGTACTAATATGTTGCTGATTATACTCCATCGTTTTGTATGTTATTTTTTATTTTGTTTATATATATATTATTATATATATTTCTCGTTCCTATTCTTTATGCTATTATTATTTTTTTATTTTTTTTATCATATATATTCCATCATTTGTACAGGATTGTATATTTATTTTCTATATATTTCGTGAAATTGATTCTAATAATTCGTCTAAATAAACAGAATGATATAATGGTGTTTTATTTAATTCTTTTGGTTGTATATATAAACGATATTGTTAGTTAATTATATATATCAAAATGGCTGGTTAGGCCTTCTAAACCAACTGACGGATTTCTAAGCCAACTGTCATGAATATCTGAATAGCGCAATCTGGCAGCTGGAAAGTTAATTAACATATATACACCTGCCTTCTAGGTCTTCTATGTCAACTGGCGGGTTAAGCCAACTGGCGGATAATGCCGACTGGCGGAAAGCCAACTGTCAAGAATATATGCTTTAATTAAATAAATAACGCAATCTGGCAACTCAATCCTAATAATGTACACCTGAACAAGCCATTTACGCCTTCTAAGAAGCCTTCTAAGCCAACTGGCGGATTACGCTAACTGGCTGGTTAGGATCTTATAAGACAGTGGGCACTCGGATGAACTCTCATTATGCGTCTGGCAGGAGCCAGGCGAACACCACTCTATCTTTCTTAGGTTAGGCATAGGTTAGGTTTCCATTTGGGGGGATGAGGCCGTCCCACCTTCTCCCATAAAGACCCTCCTCCTTTCTCTCCCTCTCTTAGGTTAGGTATACCGCTTTGGGGGGGTGAGGCTGTCCCACCTTCTCCCCCACAGAGGTTAGATGGACTCCCCAGCTTGCTGAGGAAGTTCCCCTTCATTGCAGCTTGGGGGATAACCCCTCCCCCTTGTTGCATAACCTCTTGCAATATTCCCTCTCCCCCTTGCAACACTGATCAACATTTACAATTGCATTGCACTCTCTCCTTTTGCGGTCATACTACTCAGGGGCTCCATATTGTTGGAAAGTATATCTTTCATTCTATCTAACTCTATCTAACTTATATACTGTATATATATATATATATATATATATATATACACAAACTCAGAATGGTTCCCTGAGAACATTATATGTTAAACACAGACCGTGCATGGAACAAGGAACTCTTCTGGGAAAATTAAATCCACTATAGTCCGAATAAGTAATGGTAAATGACAAATACCATAGTTTTTTTTTCCTTTTTCATGATTTTAGCCCGACGTGGGCAACGGGTCTCTCGCAAAGAGATCCCATAAATATAGCTTCCCTCACCAGCTATCTGCAAAGCAGACAGGATCCAGCTTTGGGACGTGGATCTAGGGTTTAAAGCAAGCCTAGATCCCTACACTCAGAACCTCTATATAAGTAAAAGACTCGTTGCATTCACGTCGTGTTGAATAAATCAAAGAAAAAGGGGTAACTATTGTATTTTTAGCCAAAAAAAAACCAAAACTTAAACCTCAACCGGGACATTGAGCGTCCAGATAGCTGGTGAGGGAAGCTATATTTATGGGATCTCTTTGCGAGAGACCCGTTGCCCACGTCGGGCTAAAATCATGAAAAAGGGAAAAAAAAAAAAAACTATGGTATTTGTCATTTACCATTACTTATTCGGACTATAGTGGATTTAATTTTCCCAGAAGAGTTCCTTGTTCCATGCACGGTCTGTGTTTAACATATAATGTTCTCAGGGAACCATTCTGAGTTTGTGTATACTAAACGGACGTGTTTCGTGCCTTGAAAAGTGGACGCTCAATGTCCCGGTTGAGGTTTAAGTTTTGGTTTTTTTTTGGCTAAAAATACAATAGTTACCCCCTTTTTCTTTGATTTATTCAACACGACGTGAATGCAACGAGTCTTTTACTTATATAGAGGTTCTGAGTGTAGGGATCTAGGCTTGCTTTAAACCCTAGATCCACGTCCCAAAGCTGGATCCTGTCTGCTTTGCAGATAGCTGGTGAGGGAAGCTATATTTATGGGATCTCTTTGCGAGAGACCCGTTGCCCACGTCGGGCTAAAATCATGAAAAAGGAAAAAAAAAAAGAAAAAAAAAAACTATGGTATTTGTCATTTACCATTACTTATTCGGACTATAGTGGATTTAATTTTCCCAGAAGAGTTCCTTGTTCCATGCACGGTCTGTGTTTAACATATATATATATATATATATATATACAGGGTGAGTCAAAAGTAGCGCCCGATTTCTGTTTTTTCGGCTGTCAGATTCTTTCTGGGAAGTCATGTTGTTAATAATTGTCTTGCAGATTATTAATTTTCTTAGTTTATTTAGTTTTGTTTTTGTTTTGCAGGTTATTGCTGAGAGTTTGGAAAGTTACTGAATTTGCACCAAATTGAACCATGAATTACCTTTCAATGAATCAACGCATTGCGGCCGTGAAACATTACTACAAATGTAATGAACAACCAACGATGGCGGCACGCCGTTTGGCACAGGAATTCGATATTAACCCACCCCAGGGAAGAAACATACGATTGATTGTCGAGAAATTTGAAGCAACAGGGTCGGTAGCCACTGCAAAGAAGTCCGGTCGTCCGAAAACGGCAACGAATGTAGCTAAGGCTGAAGAAGCCATCAGGAGACTGGAACAAAGTCCGCAAAAGTCAACTCGCCGTTTATCTGCAGAGTTGGAAGTGAGCCAATCAAGTGTTATCCGTATCCTTCACCAGAAAAAATGGAAACCTTACATTCCACGCTTACTACATGCCCTTCATGATGGAGATGACGACCGCCGTCTTCAATTTTGCGAAGAGTTCTTAGCTAAACTTGACGAAGAGGACACAATGCTAAACAACATCTGGTGGTCAGATGAGGCATGTTTTAAGCTTAACGGCACAATTAACAGACACAATTGTGTCTACTGGGCTGCGGAGAACCCAAGAGTGACAGTTGAGAAGGAGGTAAATTTACCTGGCGTGACAGTTTGGGCAGCCATATCTCCATTAGGGATAATTGGACCGTTTTTCTTTGAGGGATCTGTCACTGCAGAAATTTACCTGGATATGCTGCAAACCTTCTTTTGGCCCAGGGTACAAGATCAGGACTGTTATTTCCAGCAAGATGGAGCTCCACCTCATTATGGACGTCATGTTCGTCAGTGGCTTGATGAAAACTTTCCCGGAAAGTGGATCGGCCGCCGCGGTCCGATCGAGTGGCCGGCACGCTCCCCAGACCTTACACCTCCAGATTTCTTTCTTTGGGGGCTCATGAAAGACCTTGTTTATCGTGAAAAGCCTCGTACCATTCAGGAATTGAAGGCTCAAATCACTGCAAAGTTTGAAGAAATTGATATCGAACTCTGCAGGCGTGTGTGCCACTCTGTGCCTGCTCGGCTGCAATTGTGCATCGATCACGAGGGAGGGCACTTTGAAAATTGCAAGTGAAATAGCTTGGTACAGTTCCGTAATAATTTTCCCCGAATAAATGGTTAGATAAACATGTCATTCATTTATTTCTACCTTCTTGTACACTGTAATACAAATGGCAAACAAACAATCAACTGACAGAAATCGGGCGCTACTTTTGACTCACCCGGTATATAAAAGGATATTTTTTGTAATATATCTGACTTATTTTGAAGCATTACAAACACTAGTTGTGGCCCACTAGAAAATTTACCATGGCCCACCGGTTGGAAACCTATGGACTAGACTCTTCCATAATTTGAGCATGATGTTTGCTTTTCTGCTGCGGACGCTCCTCCAGATGATTCCTATTATTTTTCTAACCGTTGCAATTTTGATGTTGTAGCGTTCTCTGAATTTCGTATCCGACGACATTATTACTCCAAGATTCCTGACTTGTGGATTTGGTGTTATCTGTTTGGCTTGCAGAGTTTTGTACCTTTTATTTTGCAGCTCCTTGTTATTCCCATATCTTAGAAGTTGGAATTTTTCTTCGTTGAACTTCACATTGTTGTCTTCTGCTCACTTGAATAATGTTGCAATGTCGTTTTGTAATTTTCCTATGTCACCTTCGTTCAATATTTCCTTACATATCTTTGTGTCATCTGCGAAACATGATACAATACTGTCCTTAATATTTGCATCAGTATCTGCACTCATTATTATGAACAGCAAGGGAGCTAATACTGTCCCTTGTGGGACAGAGCTCACGATTTCCGAGACTTCAAATTTAATTCCGTTTACTACCACTCTTTGTGTTATCCATCTTCCTAGCTTTCGTGTAATTCCTGTATTCTTAAGTTTGTGTGCTATGATTTCATGGTCACATTTATCGAAGGTTTTAGCAAAGTCAGTATATATTACATCTATGTTTTGTCCTCGACACAATGCTTCCAATATTTTCTCCTGGTGGTCTAATAGCTGTGATAGGCATGATCTTCCAGCCTTGAAGCCACGTTGATTTGGGTTGTAAAAGTCCTTTTCTTGTAGATAGTAGGTAGTTTTGCCTCTAATTATACGTTGAAAGCACGTTATAAGGCGTGAGATGAGAGCCACTGGTCAATAATTTTGGGCATTGCTCTGTTACCACCTTTAAATAGGGGGCAATTTCACGTTCTTTAATGGGAGTGGAATTTGTCCTGTGTCGGGTGATTTCCTCCATAGTAAGTATAGCGGTTTGGCAGTACTCGCTTTACATTTCTTCAGAAACATGGCACTCTATGTGTCTGTCCCTGGCGCTGAATTGTCTCGCATCTGTGATAAAGCCTTAATTATATCTCCTTCCGAGAACTCGAAGTCTATTAATAGGTTTGTGCCGGAATTTGTTCTTGGTTGATTTGTATCTATGTCGAAAAATTCGTCTGGGTTTTTTACTTCCATCTCGGACTTAGGGGTGCTAAACACAAAGTTAAATTGTTCCCTAAGCAGTTCGCTTATTTTTTTCGGGTCATTTGTGTATTTGGCCTCCCCGTCTATCGAAGACCAATACTCTCCTTAAACTGCATTTTCCTTTCGCAAACATGTAGAAGTATTTTGCGTTATTTTTTATGTTCTGCTACCTTCTCTTCCTCCTCGTTTGTCTTATGTATGAATGTTTGCTTTAGGTCCATTTTTATTTCACCAATTTTCCTCTCAAGTTTGAGTCTTTTTGTATCAGTTTTGCATCTGTGGAGATGTTTTACGGTTTGTCTCCGTTGTCTGAATAGTGTCCTGATTTTTCTCTCGAGCTTCCTATGTTTTCTTTTCTGTCTCTCTGGAACATATTTCAGTATTATAGGTTTGGTTTCAGTCTCTATTATACACAGTATTTCTTGTGGAGTCTTCTCGTGAAGTAGCAATTCCCAGTTTACTTCCTTTAAATCTCTATTTAAGTTTTCCCAATTTACTTTCTTTGAATTTGTGTTTAAGCCTTCAAATATTCTTTCTGACTCTCTAGGATGCGTTTTCAGACCTCTGGGTGCTAACTTCAACTGTATATCGATGAGGTTATGGTCGGAGAACTTTGTGTGCGTTACCTTTTTATTTATTATTATCTAGTTGTTATTTGTCAAGATTAAATCCAAAACGTTCTCTTTTCTGGTGTCTTCACAGATTTCCTGGGTAAGGGCGTAATGTTCCATAATATCTAATAGCATTGTTGCTTGGGTTCTATCATCTTTTGTAATGTTGCCATGAAACTTCTCGACATGTATAACTTCGTCATTTTTCTTCCATGTTGTGAATGGGAAATTAATATACTGTATATATTAGGGTGGTCCAAAAAAATGAAAATGAAAAATATATTTCTTATGAAATTTGCTCATATTTCACAACCACTATCAATGTTGGAAATAAAACATTGGTTCGATTCGTGCATATTTAGAGGTGGCGCAACTCGAAACTGTATCATTATACAGTTTGGGGGTGGCAAATTTCTTCAAACTTGCGCCACCTTTAAATATTAATGGATGTTTACTCGAAATCAGATGTGAGGTCTCTTTCTACATATGGAATGAGAAAATGCATCAGGATACACGATACAACTCAGAATGGTCGCCTGAGAAACTTTTATGTTACATAGACTGCGCATGGAACAAGGAATTCTTCTGGGAAAATTAAATCATGACCCGGTCATGACCCGTTGCTCACGTTGGGCTTCTATCACGAAAAAGAAAAACTTTAGTATTTGTAATTTACCATTATTTATTCAGACTATAGTGGATTTAATTTTCCCAGAAGAGTTCCTTGTTCCATGCATGGTCTGTGTGTAACATTATATATACGAGTATTAGTGATGTACCGAATACTAAAATTCACCGAATACCAAATATTTAGTGCAAAACTATTCGGCCGAATACCGAATTCCGAATATTAGTTTTATTTGGGTTATTAGGCGTCACTATAAAACACTGAAGCCTTTATCAGTTTGACAGCACATATAATTAATAGTAAATGTGAGCAAAAGCAGCATGTTTTAGCCACCAAAAATGTGCCAGATTCCAATACTCATGAAAAATTTGCAACTGCATTGACTTCTATATCGCAAGAATGGTCAATAAAGAGCGATCGTGTGCATGCAGTTGTGCATGTCAATGGCTGTTATATTACTAAAGCTGTTAACTTTCTCAAAATTACTCCTGTTACTTGTGCGAATCATACTTTAACACTTGCAGTTGATGAAGCCCTTCTTAGCCAGAAGTCTGTTTCAGAGATATGTGCAATTTCGCGCCCAATCTGTTGCATTTTAATTATTCATCTCCAGCCTTTGACAGACTTAAGGAATTCCAGAAGTAACATAATTTACCCGAAAACAAACTTATAACAGACGTTATCACCCACTGGAACTCTACATTCTATATGCTACAACGACTTCTTCAACGAAAAACTGCGATTGTTGCATACGCCTCGGACTATGACACTGTAGTAATAGGGTGTGTCAATTTTGGGGGTGAAATGACTAAATGAAAATCATGTGATTTGGTAGCAATTTAATGTAATCATTTGGCATACAAAATAATATCCTTGCTTGAAAAACAATAAAAAATAACTCCTACCTACATCACTTTTAATTCAAAAATTCTATTTTTCCGTAAATTCGTAACAAAATAACAAATGTGCGCAAACATCCTATTAACATTTAAAGTGGCAACAAGATATCATTCAGAGTCTTTATTTGAAAGTAACCAATGCAGTCATGTCCTTTTTGCTGCGGTTCCTTGACATCAGCATTCGGCTTGCTACTTGCGCTTTGATGTAGCCTTCTCGCCTCTCGTGACTGTAAACTTGACTAGCTGCTTCTGTGACCATTTTCACACATCTCTCCACACTCTGAGTGTGAGAAGGCCACTTTGGCACTTGCATTGGGGCCTATTTAAGTTGTGTTAAATCTTTTCTTGTTATACATGTTGTCAGTGGTGGCTCCAAAACTTCCGAACTCAAGTTAACTAATTCTGACAATTTCGTGGCATTGACGTTTATCGGAGGTACCTTCCTTATCTGAACAGAGCAGTCTCCCAGCTGGTCATCATCTAGTGATGTTCCTCTAAGCTTTAGAATGATTTCCACAGCCTCAGTTCGCTCTTTGGTACATTGGCTGCAGAGTATTGCTTGCAAAACTGCTTCTGGCCTAGCATACCAAGCGGACCTTCTCACCACAAGTAACACGATGTCCACCACTACTTTCCTTTGGGTTCTCAGTAGCTGTAATTGAAACAAGATGTGGTTGGGCCCCTCCATCCACATTGGATTAAGTTTTACATTGAACCAGTGAGGAAGATAAAACTCAATAATAAATTCAACAATCAACATCAAATTCTGTAGCATTTTGCCCTTCATTGCATGTTTGGAAACCCAAATCCTGCAGAAACGAATCGCTGTAGTTAACCAACGACTGTGACTTACGGGTCCAATCTCTAAGAGAGCCAGATTTTGAGGCAACTCTCCTGATCTGATTGCTTGAACAATACGATAAGCGTAAGATTGATCCGTGCTGAGGTCTTTGATAACTTCTTCAGACAACACTGGAAGGGGAGGGCCTACTTCGACCTTTGGAAATTTTGTACTTATTTCTAATTCCGTTGCTTCATCTAGCATGTTGCCAAGGGGGCCTGACCACTTGTTGTTGCTCTTTGTAGGATCATCAAGTTCCTGGATGAGACGACGAAGAGGTAGTTCCCCTGTGTGCAAATCACATACAATCCAAACAAGCCTTCTTCCACGTTTTTTCTCTAAATGCGTCATAACACCTCCCTGCCATCCAGTGTTCACCGCAGTTGAGTCTCCACCAACGGCCTGCAGTGAACTGTCAAGTCTTCTTTCTTGAAGCCAACATATTTGATCAGCGATTGCCTCTGCATGTTTCTTGCCTTCTACTTCTGCTTCAGGAACAAAGTGAAACAAATAGCGGCCACCAGGTTCGGAACACACAGAGTAGTGTTCTTCTTTGATGAGACCGGGAAACTTTCTGTCCATTCCCTCTACCTCTAGGAGAACTTTTGTGTCATCTCTTCTTCCATCAAACAAAAGGCAAGAGAGACCTTCCTCCTTCAAATATTTTTCATGCTGATCAGATATTTCCTTCATTACTTTTTTTTTGTGCTCTCCTTATCTTATTATGATCTATCACTAAGGATGTATCCTCTCGGATGATGAGGCCTGCATCTATCCAAGCGGCAGTGGCAATCTCTGCAGTCTCTCGTAGCTCCGTATGGTGGCGAATACTGGCAAGGGCAATGTTTGAGATGTCTTTAGTGTTGTATTTCATTCTCTTCGGCGAAGGTTCAGATGGCATTTTGGAGCTATCATCTGATGTTGCTTCTTTCTGTTCATCTGAAGAGCTTTCAAAGAAGTGAGAAACCTCTTGATAGAGCTCTTCATCTCTTTGGGTGGCTTCTTCACTCTTCTTTTTCTTCCTTTCTTCCCTCTCTCGGATTTTCTCTTTTTTCTTAGCAATAACAATCTGTTTTCTGGTTTCTGAATAATCTGCCGAACCAATCTGCATACTTCCTTGGCCTCCTGCCTTTGTTCTCTGCGCCTTTATGAAAGCCAGCTCCAAAACAGGGATCTTCTTTTCACGAGGACAGCGACAATCAATGTGAGGGTGAGGTTCTCTTCTGCATGAGGGAGAACAATTGGCTTCAGAACACAACTCTATGGGACAGGCAGTTAAAAATGTCAAGAAGAGTATCAAGTGTGTGCAGAAATTTATTTTTCTTTGCTAGTTTTCCTTTACCAAGTGATGTCTCAACTGCTTTGTTAATTTTAGCTCAATAGTTCTATACTGATTGAGTACAGGTGGTTTGAATAACACATTAGCTTTTTTCCACTGATGCAGAAGAGGGGGAATCATGTCCCTTATGAGCTCTTTCTCTGTGTAGTTCCTTCTATCCTTTGTATTTTGTTCACGAAGGAGTAACCCTAGTCTCAGCATGTCTCGCACTGTTGGTAGTTCTGATACGGGAAGCTCCTTGCCTGTACCGACTAACAGGCTCAAGTGGCATGATGACTGACCTCTTGTCTTCAATTTTGGCATCTTAGGAATATCTGAAAAGAAAGAAAAAAATTTAAGTACCATATTTTATATCAATTACGATGTTTCAAAGTTTAGTCATTCGATGTTCTAAAATTCAATAAAAAATTTTTCATGGGATTACAACATAATTAGACAGAAGAATATGATAATAATAAATAATTGTAACAATCAATAATCCATACTTACAGTTAAACTGTAGTATTCGTCTAGTAGAATAACTATGAAGTAGGTACAAGAGCAATAACAGCAAACCACCGTCTATGGCATCTAAGAGGCAACTGAGGACTGAGAGTGAGGGACAGTTCTATTCATGTTGTGACTTGTACATTGTACAACAACTATATGACCTTGAAAACACTCCATATGCGATCAGTGGGATAATTCTGTGACAGATGAATAGTTAATCAATTTTTGTCCTATTATTTAGTAAAAGAGTCAATTTCTGAAACTTTAAGGTAAAATTGATGTAGGTAAGGGTTATTTTATTCCATTTTGGTTGGCCAATTTCAAGTTTTGACATGAAAAGACACTATATTTTCACTACCAAAATTGATTTGAAAAAAGTTGACAAAATTGACACACCCTACTGTAGTAACCTTCAATAATAATCAGTGGACTCTAATTCAGTGTGTTGTAAAGCTTCTTAGTCGATGTGAAAAATTAACGAATGACTTTTCCTCTGATTCTTCTTGTCTTCACACGGTGTGTCTCCCGATGTAACGGGTCTCGTGGTATTTTTGCCTAACATAACTGATGATGCAGGTGTTCATACTATGAAAAACGATTTAATAGAAAATTTACAGAATTGTTTCAGGCAGTGGAAGGCAGACATTACTCGTATGATTTCTCACGTTTTAGATTTTCGTTTCAAATTTGCTTGCATAAGAGCGCCTGAGTTTGTAAAAAATGAGATAAGCATTATGTCTGCATCACCTAACGCTAGTCCTGCACATAATATAACCTATGGCGATGAAGCAACTGATTTTGTTTTACGAGAAGATCAAGAATCTTTGAAAAAGAAGCCGAAGGTTAATTTATGGAGTTATTTCGATGAGGTTGTGCCTCCACCTATCAAAAATAGTCAGAAAAGTTATCAAAAAGAATTAGACATCTATTCAAAGGAGCCACGAATCAGTGGCGACACAAACCCTCTACACTGGGGTCACCATAATGGTGAAAGATTCCCGAAACTACTGAACAGCTGGGTTTTGCTGCGCGCCGCCTGACGTCTCCGGGTCTCGATCCCGGGGCCGATGGATTCGTAGTCAGCGATGCTAACCACACCACCGAGGCGCATATGTATACTGTAGACCCCCTATATACGCATATTAGGGTGAGCCACATATATATATGGTAAAAAATTAAAATGCACAAATAAGAGCTGAGGCATTTTCTTATTTCATATGTGAAAAAACACCTTAGACCGGATTTTGAGCTAAATCCATTAATATTTAAAGGTGGCGCAAGTTTGAAGAAATTTGCCACCCCCAAACTGTATAATGATACTAAGGCTTCGAGTTGGGCCACCTATAAATATGCACGAATCGATCCAATTTTTTATTTCCAACATCGTTAGTAGTTGTGGAATATGGGCAAATGTCATGAGAAATATATTTTTCTTTTTCTTTTTTTTTGGACCACCCAAAGCTGGATCCTGTCTGCTTTGCAGATAGCTGGTGAGGGAAGCTATATTTATGGGATCTCTTTGCGAGAGACCCGTTGCCCACGTCGGGCTAAAATCATGAAAAAGGAAAAAAACTATGGTATTTGTCATTTATCATTACTTATTCGGACTATAGTGGATTTAATTTTCCCAGAAGAGTTCCTTGTGCCATGCACGGTCTGTGTTTAACATATATTGTTCTCAGGGAACCATTCTGAGTTTGTGTATACTAAACGGACGTGTTTCGTGCCTTGAAAAGTGGACGCTCAATGTCCCGGTTGAGGTTTAAGTTTTGGTTTTTTTGGCTAAAAATACAATAGTTACCCCCTTTTTCTTTGATTTATTCAACACGACGTGAATGCAACGAGTCTTTTACTTATATAGAGGTTCTGAGTGTAGGGATCTAGGTTTGCTTTAAACCCTAGATCCACGTCCCAAAGCTGGATCCTGTCTGCTTTGCAGATAGCTGGTGAGGGAAGCTATATTTATGGGATCTCTTTGCGAGAGACCCGTTGCCCACGTCGGGCTAAAATCATGAAAAAGGAAAAAAACTATGGTATTTGTCATTTATCATTACTTATTCGGACTATAGTGGATTTAATTTTCCCAGAAGAGTTCCTTGTGCCATGCACGGTCTGTGTTTAACATATATATATATATATATATATGATGCAAACCACAAGGAAAAAGAAAAATTATTCCAAGGCCTTTCGTCCTTTCGTGTATTCAGAAGTACACCTGACGATGTGTACTGAATACACGAAAGTCCTTGGAATCATTTTTCTTTTTCCTTGTGGATTGCATCATTCATTCTCATTCCACGTGTTTAATTGTGGAATTCATCCCATATATATATATATATATATATATATATATATGGAGAGCAAGAAACAGAAAGTCCTAATACTTACGTATTATGTTGATGGTCTACGAAACAAGCACAAATATATCAATCATAAAAACAACAAATTCTATAAGGACATTTTTTTAAGCTCTTCAAGGACTCTTCATCCGTAAAAAGAGACTAATACCTATAAAAGCATCATTTCCTATTAAGATTATCATTACCGTTATCAAGATGTCACTTTGTTTCATACATACATACATACAAATGAATTATTTTCAAAGCATTTTCAAAGCATTCTACTTCATTTTAAAGCATTTTGTTTAACATTTTAGGAGGCAGAAAGACACCTTTATTTCCCCAATTCAGAAGATGGTTTTAAAAGCAGCAGCTTTCGTAAACTATATTTTATATCTCAAATAAGTATTTATACTCGCGGATTATAATACACACTCGTATAACGAACAACAATGAACACAAAGACTTTATATTAGGAGAAACAGATAATGTATCTTATCGATTTAGCACTGCGAGAACTAAGAATGTAAATTCAAGCGAGTGTAGCTTTATAAAGGTAACTTAGGCACCGTAATCAATAAACGTGACTTGTTCGCCGTTAGTGTTTATTCATATTGCAGTATGTTTGAAGACGTGGCCAAATAATATAATTTGATAAGTTGACAAATAAACGCACACAAAAACACAAATTTAAAATTATTTCTTTTGTTCTCAATGTATATATACACTGTATATACCTTTATATACCTTTCAATCTTTCATATGTTCTGTGCGATGATTCCTCATTTCACGTAGGTCAAGCTTGTCGCCCGTCCTCTGTATAATATATATGTTTGGTTGAACAATCGACCGTAGTTTTTATTTTTTTATTTATTATTCTAAACAGAGCATGGAATGAAGGCATGATACCTGAATAGTGGGTAAAACAGTTGAAAAACCCTATATTTAAGAAAGGTGACAGTTCGAGATACGAGAACTACAGAGGAATATTTCTTTTGATCCATGTATGCAAAATATACGAACTCATATTAGAAATAAGGGCAAGAATAATTGATGAACCTTTGCTTGGGGAATGGCAACACGGTTTTCGGCACTATATTTTCCTTGAGACAAATGATAGGAAAAGCCTGGGAATTAATAAAGCATTTGACTCTGTGCCAAGAAAAATGTTGTGGGATTGTTTGTAGTAGTATGGCGCCTATGATGAACTACTAAGAGTTATTAAAAATACCTATATGACATCTCAGAGTAACGTTAAAACAAATTATGAACATAAAAATTGGTTTAATGTGTATAGCGGAGTAAAAGGAGGAAGTCTCTCGTCACCATTGTTGTTCATTACGTTTATGAATAAAGTAATCAGAGAAGTTATCTGGAATAAGGACACATCACTGGAAACCTTAGAGTATGCAGACAACATATGTCATATTGAATTTGCACAAAATGGTCTCCAGCTAACAATGGATAGATGGAAAAAAGCTTTTGAAAGAGCAGGACTTGAAATAAATGAAGAAAAAACAGTGGTGATGATGGTCAGTCGGACCGAAGAAGAAATGAATGTTAAAATTGGGGATAGAAAGTTAAATCAAGTACAGAAATTTAAATACCTTGGAAGTATAGCAATCAGTAAAGGAGGAATCACTGAAGACATAACTGAAAAAATAAATAAATATAGCGTGCAGGTTGGAGTGTTTTACCCATTATTTAAAGATAAACATGTTACAACAGAAGTTTACTAAAACCGATTCTCGTACCAGTTTTTATCCAAATTCACCGCCGTATACTGGGATGGTTTGGCCATGTGAAGAGAATGAGTGAGGAGAGAATACCAAAGCTAGCCTTTAAATGGAGACCAGACAGAAAGAGACCAACAGGAAGGCCAAGGAAAGATGGAGTACAAGAAATACTGACTAAATATAGAATAGAAAGAATTGACAGACTAGAGGAGGGTACATACATATACAGTAGGGTAGGTTGATTTTGGAACTGTGATCTTGGACTAGTCTAGATAGAAAGGTATTAATGTATAAAAAACGTTGCACCAACTCATATTTGTGAAAATGATTGTATGTTTTGAGGATTGTTAATTATTTTTAAGTTGCAAAATTGCCGAATTTTACGCGTAAAATCGCGCGCGCGGCATTCGCGCAATGTAAACAAACAAAATATCGGACCTTATTTCATCAAAATAATCAATTAAAATTCGGCTTTTTTAACAAAACGATGCTTGAAACTTATTGTAAATACATTATAGATGTTTATTAGTGTATTATTTTGTATTTTTTAATGATATTTACTTATAAAATGTGTATTAAATTAAGTTATTTTATGATGCGTTCATTTAATTGTGTTTATTTTCAGATATTTCATAAAAATGGGTAAAAAACGGAAGTCTGCAGTGTTAACTCGAAGTGATAGTGCCAAAAAATTCAGTGGCCAGCCTTCCCCTTTGGATAAAACAGAGCCTCCTACCCTCCGCCTAGTTATTCAGTACAGTTATTTCCTCCGAAACAGCCACCCGGACTTGAAAGACTATGATATTGCTAAAATGATAGCAAAGGATGTGATCGAGATCTGGCAGGCAGTGAACCCGCGGCTGCCCCTGTATGAGGAATATTATGTAGTGAAATTGGTGGATAAAGTGTGCTTCAAGAAAGCAAAAGAGATAAACAGGAAATCTCTTTCTACAGTCCAGGAGCAGAATCTGGAGGAAAAGCTGGATAAACTTTTTGACATTTCTGCTCTGGTCCGCTGTGAAAACTCTGTGAAATTGACTACCAAGATCTGCCACAAGTGGAATTCACCAAACTCAGTGGCCCCCTGGATGACATAGAATTTGCTGAGGAGACACTGAATGATCTCAGTAGCGACCAGAGGCTTCTTTTGGAGTATGTGCTTGGAATTTCCAGGGGCAAAGTCAACCCAAGATTTGCTGCCTGGAAAATTGGACCATTAAACCATGCAAGATGGTTGACTTTGGCAATTAGATTGATGTGTCTGTGGAGCAGAGGTGCTTACCCTCCAGAATTACAGGATAAGCTTTACCAGGCCATCAAGTTCATTGTGGAAGTGTATGCAGTCAGTTGGTTTGAGATCAAAAGGGACAGCAAGTCCCACAATCAGCAGCTGTACATCTTCAACATGATCCAGAGGATCAAGCAGCAGTCTGAAGAAATCCAGGGTGTTGCTTTCAAGAACCTGAAGTACAATGCTTTTGCCTTGCTGCCTGAGAATGTGCTGTACTCCATGATAAAGTCTGATGACTTGGAAGTGAGAGAAGCTGCTCTCAAGAAAATTCTGTCCATCAGGTAAGCATTTATTAATTTTAAAAAATGTGAAAAAAAAATTTGATTATGGGGATTTATTTAATAAAAAAAAGGCCCGAGTTCTATAAATCCCCATAATCGAATTTTTTTTCACACTTTCTTATCCCAATTCCCCCCTTCCCCTCTGATAATGGAAATAATCTTACCTTCTTTCGATTATGGGGATTTATAGAACTCGGGTTTTTTTTTTTTTTTTAATTTAAGTTTAATTTAAATCAGCAATTCTGAGACTAATAGGGATTAAATCTTAAACTGGAATAAAAAATAAATTAATTATTCTTTCAGAAGTGGGAAGCCAACCAAGAAGAGGCTGAAGAAGATCACAGCCATCAACATTGAAGCTACCCACTCACTGGTCAGAACTAATCAACCTTTCTCAAAGTGGCATCTGTGAACCTGCTCTCACAGAAGACTTTTCTGACCAAGAGCTTCAAGAAGCATTGCTGAATGGCATCAAGCTGGAGCTGCCTGATCTGCCTTCACATTCTCAGAGTGTTGAAAGGGCCGTGAAGCTGACATCTGAAGCTTCCCATACTGTTTATGGACGCGAATCAAGGCACAAACACATTCTGGCCAAAGCCCTAAGCCGCCAGATGAGGCCTTCCTTTGCTTCTAAGGGCTCTTACAGTGAAAATTATGATGATCTTGGGATCTAAATGTGTCTATTTGACTCTGTACATGTTTTTTTTACTTTTTTTTTAATAAAATTGTAACTTTTTCAGGATTTTTTTATGAAAATAGCGTTTTTTCGGCTGAAAATTGCGAAAATGCGGTATTTTTCGGTACGATTTTTTGACGATTTTTGAAACGGTTTCCTCAAAAAACAGTTAAAGCTAGGGATCTGAAGTATTTTGTCAGTTATTATCATATTAAGCCCTGACTATCTCGACTAGTCCAAAGTCGATATCTAAAAAAATGCGGAAAATCAACCTACCTTAATATACAGTGTGTGTGTATATATATATATATATATATATATATATATATATATATGATGAATAAAATCACGAAGGAAAGGAAACACAAAAAGGTGCTCAAGCGCTTTCGTCTAATGACATCCTCAGGAACACTGAAGTACATACAAGGGTTACAGCCTATATATACAGGGTGTCCCGTAAGTCTGGACCCATAGGGAAAAATAATAAAATTACAAAATAGTCCAAAAATTTATTTATAATATATTTTTTTATTATTTTTATTATTATTTTTATTATTTTTTTATTATGATCTTACTCCGCTGGAGTTTTATTTGTGGGGCCACTTGAAAGCCAAAGTGTACGAGGTCAAACTTCAGAACATTTTCCACCTTAAAGCACGCATTGTGGAGGCGTGTCAAGAAATTTCTGCGACTGTGATTCAGAAAGTGCTGTCGCAGTGGAGATTGCGTCTTCAACTATGTGTGCGACACAACGGCGGACACTTTGAACAGATTATGTAATAAATTTTTGGACTATTTTGTAATTTTATTATTTTTCCCTATGGGTCCAGACTTACGGGACACCCTGTAGGTTACAGAAAGAAAAAAAAAAAAAAATAAATAAAAAATAATTTCTATTTTTACTTCGTTTATTGCATATATGTGTATATATGGGTATATATACACGGTGAACCAAAAGTAGGTGGACAGTAGGTTGAATACGGTTTGTGTTATATTATATTATAACTATGGTGTTCATTATAACTATGGTGTTTGTGTTATATTATATTAAATATTATAACTAAATTTATTTAAATTTTATTTTGTATTATAGTATACAAAAAAATTAAATATGTATTCTCAAAATAAACGTTATCATTTACTGTCCACCTACATTTGGTTCACCCTATATATATATATTATATTTTTTTTTTTTTCTTTTTTATTTTTTTTATTTTTATTTTTTTTTCTTTCTGTAACCTATATATAGGCTGTAACCCTTGTATGTACTTCAGTGTTCCTGAGGATGTCATTAGACGAAAGCGCTTGAGCACCTTTTTGTGTTTCCTTTCCTTCGTGGTTTTATTCATCATAAATATTTTTCACGTGTTACTTTCGTGAAATAATTTTCATATATAATATATATATATTCCTGAATATATACTGTGTGTGTGTGTATATATATATATATATATATATATATATATATATATATATATATATACACCTGAATATATATATATTACCCGAACAAAGTTTTATACCTGAAAGGACTCATGCAAGAAGCCGGAGCAGACTTTACATGCCTCACGGAAGCTCATCTAAAGGACTGCCAGGCGAACTGTGAAAATTGTGGGTCCTGTATTGACAAAAATGAAATACAAATTGAAAACTATAACATCCTCCGAGCCGACAGAACAGTGAGCCGTAAAGGAGGATGTGCTATTTACACACGCGAAAGGCATATGACAGAAATGACTATAAGTACCTCAAACAGCTACGTAGAATGTGTAGCAGCAAAAGCTGAAAAATTAAATATGGTACTAATTGTAATGTACAGACCCCCAAACACGCCAACCTCAAAATTTTCAGATTCCATTACAGAGGTAAGAAACTGGGTAAAAGATCTACACTCTCCAACCCCAAATATTTTTCTCTGTGGTAATTTTAATTTCCCATTCATGAAATATAAAAGGATAGGAAAAAAATATATGTATACACCAGGACAAGGGGGGCACACGAGAAGACCAGAAGCAGGTAAAAATGCTACTAACTTTAGCTAATGAATTTATGTTAACGCAAGAAATAACAGAAAACACAAGAAAAAACAACTGCCTAGATTTGGTATTCACAAACAACAGTAATCTAATTGATAATGTAGAAATATCCCCAACTATGATATCGGGCCACAACATCATTGAAATAACAACTAATATAAAGGCAACAGGAAAGGAAAGAACACGCACAACAGAAAGAAGCAAATTCGAAATTTTTAATTTTCACTCCAGAGCTATAAACTGGGAAGAAGTTACATCCAGCATGGAAGTAATAGAATGGAAAACCATTTTCGAGGCCAAGACAACGGAGGAGATGTAATGACGTTAGAGGAGAAGATGTTAGAAATTGTGGAAAAACGTCCCAGAAGTACAACAAAGAGGAAAGAGAAGCAGGTTCGAGAGACAAAAGAGGGCATTGTTTCGAAAGAGGAAAAAGAGTGACTGCAAAATTAAGTAACTGTAAAGATAACAACATCAGAAAAATATTAAATGATAAACTGCAAAGTATCGATGACGTCATACAGGAACTACTTGAGAAGCATACAGAAAAAGAAGAGGACGACGCTATAGAAGCAATAAAGGCTAACTCAAAGTACTTCTAGAATTTCGCAAAAAGAAAGTCGAAAAACCATGCAACTATCGGACCTTTAAAAAACGAGAACATTGCTTTAGCTGATGATCTAACAGAAGTATTTGAAATATTAAGAGCTCAGTACGAATCATCTTTCAGTATCCCAAAAACTGACAAATTGATATGCGATAGAAACACGTTCTTTGAAGAAGAACTACAAGGGGACAGTATAACGGACTTCGACTTTACGACGGATGATATTACACAAGCCATAGGGAAACTAAAAACACACTCAGCGGCAGGACCGGATAAATGGAATGCCACACTGATCAAAAACTGCAAGAATGCAATCGCTGAGCCCCTATACTGGATATGGAGACGATCACTAGACACGGGAGAAATACCGGGCATCCTGAAGAGCGCGAACATAGTCCCAGTATATAAAGGAGAGCGACCCGAGGCTAAAAACTACAGGCCAGTGTCGCTCACATCTCATCTCACTAAAATATTTGAAAGAATAGTTAGACAGAAAATCTGTGACTTTTTAGAAACTCAGAAAAAATCAATGATAACCAACATGGGTTTCGATCAGGCAGATCATGCCTATCACAACTAATGAAACACTACAACAACATTATTGATGCACTTGAAAGTAGTGAAAACTATGATGTGCTATACACAGACTTTGCCAAAGCGTTCGACAAGTGCGACCATGGAATCATAATACATAAACTGAAATATATGGGAATAACAGGAAAAGTAGGGAAATGGATATATATGATAATTTCCTTAGTGAGCGGCGGCAAGTCGTTACAGTACAAAGAGTATCTTCATCAGAATCAGATGTCCTCAGCTCAGTACCACAAGGAACAGTATTAGCTCCACTACTCTTCATAATCATGCTAACTGACATAGATGAGGACGTTACCAGAGACAGCACAGTAACATCCTTTGCAATGACACAAAGATCAGTAGAAAAATAAAAAACCCAGAAGATATAGGATCTCTACAAACCGACATAAACAGAATCTACAATTGGACGGAAGACAACAATATGAAGTTTAACACCGAGAAATTTCAGCTGTTACGGTACGGAAAAAGAGAGGACCTAAAATCCATGGAATATTATACCCCAAATGGACAGGAAATTCAGAGAAATGCTAGAGCAAAAGATTTAGGGGTTATAATGACAGATGATGCGAAATTTGAAACACAAAATAAGATAGCAGTAAACAGAGCAAAGAAAATAACGGGGCAGATATTGAGAACCTTTAAACTTAGGGATAGGAATGTAATGATTCCTCTACTGAAAACCCTGATCATACCCAAATTGGAATACTGCTCGGTCCTAACATCCCCATATAAAAAAAAAGACATTAGGCAGCTGGAAGGGATCCAGAGAAGCTTCACAGCCAAGATCAACAGGTGCAAAGAACTAAATTACTGGGAAAGGTTACGCGAACTAGACCTATATTCACTGGAAAGGAGAAGAGAGAGATACACCATTATTTACACTTGGAAAATAATGGAGAAACTAGTCCCTAATCTTACTTTGAACCCTATAACTCCCAAAACAACGGTGGAAAGTAGAAACGGTAAACTGTGTCGTATTCCCAAATTAAAGGCGAGACAGGGAACATCCTTAACCCTGAAAGAAAATAGTTTTGTGGTGAGAGGACCAAAACTGTTTAATCAGCTGCCCAAAGACCTAAGAAACACGAAAGGAGTTGCAGTGGACATCTTCAAAAGAAGATTAGACGCCTGGCTCAGAACAATCCCCGATGAGCCGGGCGTACCTGGCTATTTGAGGTGGAGAGCACAAGAAACCAACTCACTACTTCACCAGGCCAACTCGGGAGGAGGGGCGACAAGCTTGACCTTCGCGAAATGAGGAATCATCGTGCGGAACCTTTGTAAGGTTGTAAGGTTGTGTGTATATACAGGATGTTTGAAAACTTTCTGTACAAAATGTAATGGGGGATAGGCAACACCAAGACAAACCCTTTTCGTCTATAAGTGTATGTCCGCTGACGTCACCATTCGGCGCGAGAGGGCGCCGCTGCAATTGGCTAAAAGGTGAAGTGGGCTAGACTCGCGCTTGCCGCGGGCATTCTTAAATCGGACGTAGTACGCGTAACATGGAGCGCTTCACGACTGCTGAGATGGCTGACATGCATATGGTGTATGGGGCTGCCAATGGAAACGGAAGAGCTGCTGTGAGGTTGTACCGACAGCGCTTCCCAAACAGACGTGTGCCAAACCACCAAACGTTTGCGCATTTGCATCGGCGACTGCGAGAAACTGGAACATTCCATGCAAACATGCATGACACTGGTCGGGAGAGAAACGTGCGCACTCCTGACATGGAAGAAGAAATCCTACGGCGATTTGAGGACAATCCAAGCGCAAGCACGCGAGGTGTTGCACGTATCCTCGGTGTGAACCACGACCTGGTCTGGAGAGTGTTGCACGAGCAGCAGTTACATACGTTTCATCGTCAGAGAGTCCAGGCATTACAACCTCGGGATTACCCTCTTCGTGTGGAATTCGCACGCTGGTTTCTGCAGCAGACAGCGGTGCAGCCTAATTTTCCGGCTTATGTGCTGTTCTCAGATGAGGCCTGTTTCACACGTGAGGGTGTATTTAACATGCACAATTCTCACGTGTGGGCGCACGCAAATCCACATGCTACACGGGTGCATGCTCATCAAGAACGGTTCGCCGTCAATGTTTGGGCGGGTATCGTCCATGGCAAGTTGATTGGGCCGTACCTGCTGCCTGCCCGACTCGACGGGCGGGTTTATCGGATATTTCTTGAAGAAACGTTGCCGGAACTGCTGGAAGATGTTCCCGTGGCTATTCGTAGACGAATGTGGTTTCAACACGTCCGATTTAAGAATGCCCGCGGCAAGCGCGAGTCTAGCCCACTTCACCTTTTAGCCAATTGCAGCGGCGCCCTCTCGCGCCGAATGGTGACGTCAGCGGACATACACTTATAGACGAAAAGGGTTTGTCTTGGTGTTGCCTATCCCCCATTACAATTTGTACAGAAAGTTTTCAAACACCCTGTGTGTATATATATATATATATATATATATACATATATAAAATACACACAGACCGTGCATGGAACAAGTAACTCTTCTGGGAAAATTATATCCACTGTAGACCGAATAAGTAATGGTAAATGACAAACACTATAGGTTTTTCTTTTTCATGATGTTAGCCCGACGTGGGCAACGGGTCACTCGCAAAGAGGCCCCAAGTCGGGCTAGCATCATGAAAAGGAAAAAACTACAGTGTTTGTCATTTACCATTACTTATTCGAACTATAGTAGATTCAATTTTCCCAGAAGAGTTCCTTGTTCCATGCACGGTCTGTGTGTATCATGAAAGAACCTCAGGGGACCATTCTGAGTTCAATCCCATATATATATACAGGGCGTCCCAAAATATGTATACACACTTTAACAGCTGATAGCTCAATTGATGTTTCTTTCTTTCCAAGTTAAACCCATTAGAATTAATAATGGCAGTCAGACTAAGCTTTGAACAAAGGAAATTCATTCTAAAATGCTACTGGAAGTGTGAAAACGCAGTTGAAGTGCAAAGACAGTTTAGGAGGGAGTTTCAAACAGATCCACCAACGCGACTTACCATCACTCGAATTAGAGATAAGTTTGAAGCCGATGGAACTGTTCAGAATGTCCACAAGAAGCGTTCCGGAAGACCACGGACATCGACAAGCCCCACAAAGCAAGAAAGAGTACTGGAAACGTATCACCAAAGTCCAAGAAAATCTGTGCGGCAAGCGAGTCGTGAGGTAGGAATTTCAGAATCGTCTGTCCAACGCATTTTGAAGCGCTGTCAATGGAAAAGTTACATTCCAAGATTAGTCCATGCTATTAATGAAGATGATCCGGACCGAAGAGTGGAGTATTGCGAGTGGTACTTGGCACGATGTGGATGTGGATTGGACGAAGGGGTTTCGTAGAATACCCTCCGCGTTCACCAGACCTCACACCACTAGACTTTTTTTTATGGGGATACTTAAAAGACAAAGTCTACGCTATAAAACCTGCAACAGTCGCTGAATTGAGAGCAGCCATTGAACGAGAATGCACACAAATACCAAACGAAATGTTTCGTGATGTTTGCGATTCCATTGCTTCGCGTTATCAGCAGTGCCTGGACCAGAACGGACATCAGTTTGAAAACAGGCGTTGACAAAACAATTAAATAATGTCTGTAGATTCTATTACATTTTGAAAATGAAATGTATTTTAATAAACACTGCCTTTATAAGTATTTAAAGTGTGTATACATTTTTTGGGGACGCCCTGTATATATATATATATATATATATATATATATATATAATATATATATTATATATATATATATATGCACTGAAGCCTAAAATCAGCACGCTGCCCTACTGCTTCTATGAACAACAACGTTTTGTGTTTCGTATTTATCAATTATTACGAAAGAAATCTTTTATAGCTTGAAGAGCCTAATCATTTTCATTAATCAATAAAGTAATATAAATATCATCAACTGTTGCCGCAAAATAGAAGTCAACATCTTCCTTCCTTGAATAATTCACCGTGTAACACAAAATTTGTCCATGAGTTAAAACTATTATTTTCTGATTTTTTAGGGCATAAATAAGTAAAAATGAGCAGTCACCAAGTTCAGACTTCGGTTCTGAGTTCATGAGATCGATTTATTGATTTTTTGCCATTTTTGCTTATTAATTTAAGGGTTTTTCACACTATCTGCTTTTAAATCAAATGAATCCTGTTAAGTATAATTTTAATTGATGTTAACACGATTATTATGATAAATCAATGATGAAAAATGAAGTTCTCCAGGCCCCGTCTTTAGAAATGAAAATAAAAAGAAGGAAACGAGTAGGGAATAATTATGTATTATAATATGTTAATACACAGACAGTGATACATTGCAGTGATGCAGAGCGTTGATAAAGAGTATTGCTACGGAGAATTGATACAGAATTGATACAAAAATTCTAGCGTTATAGTTTAATCAAAAAGAAGTTTGTCTACGAGATTGGCGATTGTATTTCAGTTCACTCTCACGCAAAAGGTTCCAGATATAGTCCCCCATCATACTTTCATTGTACTGTCCCTTGTAGCGTTCCTCGAAAGAGCTGACATCCTGGTGAAATCTTTCACCTTGTTCTTCTGAGTAGTCTCCCATGTTTTCTTTGAACTCATCAAGGTGGGCGTGTAGTACGTGCAGTTTCAGCGACATCCGGCAGCCCATGCTCCGGTACGTGTCCACAAGTTCGTCAACGATTTCCCTGTAGTTCTCTGCCTTGTGGTTTCCGAGGAAACCTTTGACTAGAGAAACGAAGCTTGTCCAAGCTGCCCGCTCAACCTCAGACAGCTTCTCAGGAAAGCTGTCGGAGTCAATAAGTCGCTTCACCTGAGGGCCCACAAATACTCCTGCTTTGATCTTCGCCTCCGACAACTTCGGGAACAGCTCCTGGATGTGCTTCAAGGCCTCACCCTCTGAATCCAGCTGTTTAACAAACTGCTTAATGATGCCCAATTTGATGTGCAGGGGTGGCATCAGCACTTTCGTTGGCTCCACCAGCGGCTCTTGCTTCACGTTATGGGCCCCAACCTCATAGCCGGTCCTGAGGGGCCAGTTCCTCTTCTCGTAGTGAAGGGCTGTATTTCGGCTATCCCAGAGGCACAGATAGCAAGGGAACTTGGTGAAGCCTCCCTGAAGCCCAATCAAGAAGGCCACCATCTTGAAATCGCCAATGACCTCCCAGCTGAATTGGTCGTACTTCAGTGCACTCAGCAGGATTTTGACGTTCTGGTACTCTTCTTTCATGTGCACTGAATGAGCCAGAGGAATCGAGGGCCACTGATTTGTGTTGTGCAGTAAAACAGCCTTGAGGCTTTTAGATGAACTGTCGATGAAGAGCCGCCAGTCAGAGGTGTTGCAGGGAATGCCCACAGCGTCGAAGAGTCCTCTGATGTCATGACAGCAGCACAACCCATCTCTAAGAGTGAAGAACACTGAAAAGCCGCGATGCCGCTTCCTCTGGGAAGTAATTCGAACGCTGTCGTCCAGTAAGTCCCACTGCTTCAGTCTGGAAATGAGCAGCTCGGCGTTGGACTTTGTCAAGGCCATTTCCCTGATGAGGTCGTTGATGTCCTCTTGGTTGGGGTAGTAGGGGCACCTTTCACCGGCCACCCGGCGTCGACGGCGCGCAGCAGATGACGCACCTTGCTCCTCCTCGAAATCATCATAGCTTGCTTCTTCTGCTGGACAAGATTGATCCCTCAAGGGAGGCTGTGGCACAGGTAGGTCCGTCGCGTTATGGGGAACAGGTGCAATACTGTAGATGACGGAATGTCAGGGTACTCAATGGGAGGCGCATTCTTCCCCTTTCTTCGTTTTGTTGGGTCCACCATACAGAAATAGCAGTCCGTGAGATGGTCTGAGGGCTCACGCCAGACACGGGGGATAGCGAAACGCATTGCCCTCTTCTCTCCTCTAAACCAACCTTCAAGAGTGCGGCGGCAGTAGTCACAGATGACATGTGGTGCCCAGCGTTTGTCTTGGTCACCGACTGGCATTCCGAAGTAGGCATGATAGGCTTCCTTTGCACGGGTGCAACTGTCCAAGCAGTGTTTTTTAGCCGTCTTTGCGAAGAACTCGCCGCACACGTAGCAGAAGGAATCCGCTGGGTATTTGCAACCATGAGCAGCCATAACAGTAACTTCGTTACACGTCACACGTCTGAAAAAGTAAAAATAATGGATTAATTTAAAAAATAATAATATTCTTATTTCAACAAAATCGATGTACTGACAACAAACCCGAAATTTAAAATCACTGACAGCTTTTTTCCAGTGATTTGAAGCATAATGAATCAGGAAATAAAGGTTATTGCCCAGAAACAAAGAAATGTTTTTTTTTTGTTACACGGTGATATAATCAATTTTAAAATTAGAAAGAGCCGTTTTGAGCAGAAAAATGAGATTTGTTTATAAAAAACCTCTGAACAGTTAGCTAGAACTACGTGAAAAAAAGTGTTAGCAGCTGATGAGGAAATTCAAACAGTGGCTGTATCCTCCAGCGCGGGACACGTCAACGCGAAGAAGAGGCGACGTCAAACCGAAACATGAACGCGCTGGTGGCCAAACTTCCTCAAGTCTCCGTGCAGCGGGCTGTCTACGGTTGGCCAGACTGGCAGTCGACGGCCTGTTGCGTGGCACGGTCAGAGTGCCGATCGGCTCCCGGGGCCGGACCTATTCTCAGCGTGCTATTTTTTCATTTACGAGGAGCAATTGCTTGCTCCCCGGACTACTCTTACTCTCCGGCGACATTAAGACTAATCCAGGCCCCATTACAACTTACACATGTCACCATACACAAAGACAGACACAATAGCACCGAGACACATACAGAAGTATAGTATCAACATATTACAGTACAACGTAGATGGCCTCAAACAAAATCATGCAGCTTAGGGAATTCGTACACAAACAAAATATTCACATATCACTTATACAAGAAACAAAACTAAAACGCACACACAAAACACCCACCATCCCTGACTTCACGACGATCCGACAAGATCGGATTGGGGGTAACGGGGGTGAACTCATCACTTACATACGTAAAAGCATTAGCTTCACTGATGCCACCCAAAACATTACAAACACAATCCAAGCAGATAACACGATAGAAATACAGGCAGTTAACATTAAAACACGCGCAAAACACAACACCACACTAATCAACATTTACATCCCACCAGATAGTTCACCTCAGGTGCCACCCAATTACAATCCACAGTTACACAATCTGGCCTCTCTCACTAATGTCATCTTAGGAGGAGACTTCAAAGCTAAAGACACTAGTTGGTACCTGCACAACCAAAGCAACACCAGAGGCGCCAACATAGCCACACAACTGAACAGCCTCTTCATTCATAACAATACAGAAGAACATACACACATACCACATCAAGCAGGATACTCAAACTCCTCCCCAGACATAACGTTCTGTTCCCCCTCACTAGCAACACATACACACTGGAGAACAGAAAAACAACTGTTATCAGACCACCTGCCTATCATCATTACAACACGTTCTACACTCTGCCCCAACAGCCTTAGGCATACTTACAGAAATTATAAGAAAGCTGACTGGGAACAGTTCAAAATACAGACTGAGGAACAATTCACCACATTAAACAGCACACCCATCATAAACATCAATACAACACTCAAGACATTTAATCAGATCATCAATAATGCAAACAAATACATACCCAAAGGCAACATTAGGAAATACAACCCAAATTACACTAGAGAAATAGCACACCTCATAAGGCAACGTAACAACCTCAAACATGACACACAGAAACCATAAAACAGCAGATACAACAGCTCAACACAGAAATAAACAACAAACTCAAAGAAAAAGAAACAGAAACATTTAGGGAATTCATAACAACACTAAACAACTCCACAGATACATCCAAGCTATACAAGACTATAAACAGCATTACCCATTCTAACAGCGGCAGTCACAGCTCACACGCGGCAATCTGTCGCAGCCAAAATAATATCCCAACATATACACAACAAGCTAACATTCTAGTTAATCACTACGCAAAGATAAGTCACTTAAACAGAGACAACAACCAGAAACACGCAGACAGACAAACAGCCAGACACAAGAAAACCTACAGACTCGACACGACCATTACACCATTCAATATAGACCAGACCACCAAGACAATCAAAAACATTAAGAATTTGAAAGCTACTAGACCAGACAACATATCTAACATACACCTTAAACACTTGGGCCCACAGGGAATACTAGCTCTCACAAACATCAGCACATATTCAATTATTCATACCAACACTGTATTATTCCTGACATATGGAAACAAGGTAAAATTATTACACTACTCAAACCAACAAAAATCCAACAGAACCAGCTTCCTATAAACCCATTACTTTACTATGCACACCTTCCAAAGTAACAGAAAGACTAATCTTACAAATCACCAACCGACACATACCACTATCGCCTACTCAACATGGATTCAGACCTCACCACTCAACCACGACATTACTCACTAACCTCACGCAGCACATCATGGATGGCATCAACTCCAGACGACCAGCTCAACGTACACTATTAGCAACAATAGACATTAGTAAAGCATTTGATGCTATCCCACGCTTCCTTCTCATAAACAAAATATCACATTTAATGGCAAGTCATCCAAAAACAAACTTTTTCCGAACGGGATTTTTTTAAGGCTCTGTTCTCTCACGAACACTGTTCAACTTAGACATGCATGACATTCCAACACCCATAGATAACAAGCTTACCTTATCATCATATGCAGATGACATCACTCTAACATCCACCCAGAACAACATCGACACCGCTACAAATAACCTACAAACATACATAAACAGTATACAAGACTGACTCACGCACAATAGACTCAAAGTAGCGCCCACAAAATCAACCATCACCTTGGTTACAAGCAACACAAAAGAACACCAGATAACTCCACAGATTAAACGAAACAACACGAACATTCCACACACTCACAGGACCAAAATACTTGGGGTCACATACAACACATCATTATCTTTTGCAAACCACATTCAGGACATTAAAAGCAAATGTACGTCAAGACTTAACACGCTTAGGGTACTAACAGGCACAAACTTTGGACACCAGCAGGAAACATCATCACTCGTATACAAACAATATATTCACTCAGTTATGGACTATGGTAGCCCATGCTGGGCACCCATTATCTCAAACACACACATAAACACCTTACAGACAATACAAAACAACGCACTTCGTATCATTACAGGATGTACTCAAACAACACCAATAGAACACCTGTGTTCTGCAGACAGAAACAAAAATACTGAAAGTTAGGGAACATTTAGATATGAGAGGAACACAATTCATGGCAGCAGCGACAACTAACCCACAACACCCCTGCCACTACATGTACAATCATGCACCAACACCTCGCACCATTAAGGTAACACCAGAGAGACATTAATAACCAAATACTCCATTCCATACAACGCTCCACAGACATCACACAGTACAGAAAACACATACACACACACCTAACCCACAAAGCACTGACACGACTCAGTCCGAATGCGGTCCTAGGTGCGAAGCCGCCACCCATTGACAGGTCAGAGACCAGCCTGAGCAGATCGGACCGTGTTAACTTTGCACGATTCCGATGTGGAGATCACCCCAACTTACAGACATATAAACACAAACTAGACAACTCCACAGAAGACACCTGCCACCTGTGCCAGGACACACCACAAACAATTGTACACATTATGACAGACTGTACAGCTCTAGCACAACAACGAACACAACATCACTCGTGCGCTGAACCTCTGGTCCACTCCGGAGATGGAGATCGGTTACCTGCGTGCCGCCGCGCCGGCTTGCTCGATCAGGGTGTGCTGATCGGCTAACCAACAACAACAACAACAACAACGTTATATAAAGAAGAACAAGAGTATGATAAAGAGTCAATAAAACTTGTTTAGGACTACATTTCTAAGTTTAAACATTATAGCAACGCTCCTTGAAATCTTTTTCTCGATACTGAATTGAATTGAATTGAATAAACTTTATAAATAATAAAATATATACATTGGTTTTACAGTTTACAGTGACATAAATAATTGTGAAGCTGGACTATTTATTTTATTTGGGCCTTAAGCTTTAGGCTTTACTGGGCTCTTATTGAAAATAAAACAGATAGTTGTTATTATTAATAATAAATAAATAAACAAGTATTATTAATAGTTAAAATATGTATTAATCTTAAATTATTGTTATCGATATGACAAATGCAAGTTCATTATTGAAGGTATTATACCAATACCATACAAAGAAATTAATATAATTTACATGATCACTCCACTGCAAATTCTTATCTAGCATTACACCAAGAAATAATGTTACAGAACACTCCTTTACAGCGATTTCATCAAGATACACATTTCTTTTATTAGTAAAAATCATGAAATTTGTTTTACTGGTATTTAGGAAGATTTTATTGGTGGTCAACCATTTCATTACACTGATGAATTCTGAATTAAATATATTCTTAGATGAATTAACATCTTTGCAAGAAAAAGACACCGTTGTATCATCTGCAAACATTATGAAGTTCAGGATATCAGATAAACGTGGAAGGTCATTTATATTCGATGGCCACTCAATATATTTAGCCCCACCTTTTTTTTTTTTTTTCCAAGTTTCCTTGTAAGTTCCAGAAATTTTGTACACAAGTAGTTACATACCTTTCTTACAAGTTTTTATTTTTCAACATTGTCTCCATCCTTTTCTACGGCTTTCCTCCACCTCGAAACAATGGCCTTTATCCCTTGCTGGTAAAAGTCCGCTGGGTTCCGCTGGAGCCGTCTCTTAACCTCCTCAACAACCTCATCGTCACTCTGAAACGTCCTTCCACGAATAGCATCCTTCATTAGCCCAAACAAATGGAAGTCTGAAGGTGCCAGATCCGGGCTGTATGGAGGGTGAGGTAACACAGTCAAGCGCAATTTTGTGATGGCCTCTCTTGTTTGCAAACTGTTGTGTGGTGTTGCGTTATCGTGCAAAAGAAGGACGTCTTCCAGTTTTCTCTCCGGTCGAACTCACTTTATACATCTCTGGAGTCTCTGTAGGGGAGCAATATATGCCTCTGAGTTGATTGTTTGTCCTTTCTTCATAATGTCCACCAGAATCACCTCTTTCATGTCCCAGAAGATGATGGCCATAACCTTTCCTGCAGAGGGAGTCATTTTTAACTTTTTCTTGCGTGGGGAGTCTGCGTGATGCCACTCCATGGATTGGCGTTTTGTTTCAGGTTCAAAGTGGTCTACCCAAGTCTCATCCCCAGTCACATTTCGTGAAAGGAAGTCATCCCCTTCTGTCTCGTATCGAAACAACGACGCGGAAGAAATTTCATTTCTTTGGGCTTTGTGATCTTCAGTCAGTTCGCGAAGAACAAACCGTGAACACACTTTTGAGCATTCCAGTTGCTGAATTATTGTATTCACACTTCCTTCACTAATTCCTAGCTCCAGTGATAGCTATGTGAAGCGCCGATTTGATCGAATGATGCTGTTAGCACGTTGCACAGTGTGAGATGTCACAGCCGATGCCGGGCGACCGCTGCGTGGCTCATCATCGAGGCTGGCTCTCCCTCTCTCCGATGATCTCACACGTTTAGACCGGCGTCCAACTGTGCTTCTATCAACAACAGCATCTCCGTAAACGTTTTGTAGACGTTTGTGAATATTTCCAACTGTTTCCTTCTCTGCGGTCAAGAACTCGATAACAGCTCTCTGTTTACGACGCACATCACTGTCAGACGCCATTTTCGAAACTGCGTTAACCATCGGTTTTATACAAGAGCGTTTAAAAGCGATTTTATACAGGGAGGGGAGGTTCAAACTGGAAAAATCCAGTTATGTGGGGCAAAATATATTGAGTGCCCCTGGTATAATAAAAATAACAGTGGACCCAGAACTGAGCCCTGTAGCACACCATGTTTGACAAGCGCTTTAGTTGAGCAAACCTTATTTATTGATACAAAGTGATATCTATTGGACAAATAACTTTTAAACCAATCACTGACTGCTCCTCTAAAGCCGAAACAATATATGAAAATAAAAATGAAAAGGTTTATTGGCAGACGATATCCATATGACAAATATTAATAATACAATGACAATTCACATACTAAGGATAGAAATATATACAATTAATGAGAAATAATACAGTAATGTCGAAGTTAAGTGGAGCTACAGACAGACGTTTTCGTACCATGAATTCCATAGCTTAGAAGACAAACGGCAGGACTCATGGATAGCTTGGATAATCGGGTTGATTGATTTTTTAATTCTTTGCATTAGACTGTACTGAGAACGTCTTGTTACCTCCGGGAAGCTCGGGACATTGTGGTTAGCAAACATTTGCGAAGCTGAGCATCTCGGGGGAAATTTATGTAGGAGTCTAAAAGACGTGTTGTACACCAAATTTAGAGTTCAGCCAGAACCTTTTTCGTAATTCACCTAGAGTTGCTGTTCGTATATATTACTGCAGAAAGTACGAAAGAGAGTGTCTTTAGCTTCACTTGTACAGAACCGGAAGTTCCTTATAGCCATATTCGCTTTAGCACAAAGGCTTTGAGATTGTTTTCTTATATCTGAGTCATCACTCAAGGAGCTGGTGATAGTTTGACCCAAATACTTAAACTCTTGTACTTCCTCAATTACTTCACCTCTCATTTTAAACCTAATATCAGCTGGCTGATTACAGTTTTTAGAATGAAATTGCATCACCTTAGTTTTTGTAACATTAAAAAGAATATCATGTTTCTGCGAATACACTTCACATAGAATTTATTAAGTAGAATATTATGGTCTATTACATCAAACGCCTTACTCAAATCCATAAATACTGATATCATCATTTCTTTGTTCTCTTTAGCTATATTTGCATTTTCCATAAGATTTAAAATAGCCATTTCCGTTGTTTTATTATTATCGAAGCAATATTGATTTGAAGATAATAAATTGTAGGATTCCAAATGTTTTCAAAAACTTTGCTGAACACATAATGAACATACCGGCCTGTAATTAGTTATTCAGTTGGCTTTCCCTAATGTAGAAGCAATACTGCGGCTCTTTTGGAGTATATGGTAACGAAGTGCTCAGGTGAAAGGTCATTTTCGCTACTGAAAAGAATAAAAGAATAAAAGTATAAATAAAGAATAAATATAGAATAAAAGTTTTAATACCAAATTTGAAATCGTACTTGAGGTACTTTCATTTTAGGGCATCTCGATTCTAATGCAAATTGGCTTATTGCAAGATAATTTTTTTTTTGTTATTGTAGATCATCAGTGTTTAATTTTTTGTTGCAACCTTTGCCTGTCTCTGTGTAAAATCTGCATGAATTAGAATATTTTTAATTGATAACGCCATGGGGCCTCGTAATCTAAGCATAGCTCAGGGCCTCAGCATTTCTAAATCCGGCACTGTATTTTGCAAATAAATCAACAACCTGATCCAGGTCAATTTTCATATCATAATGGATATGCATAAGTGCCAGACCTGACAGTCTGTTCTCTGTCATACTACATTGCATATAACTGTGCAATCGTCGCAGTGCAGAGAAGCTTCTCTCACACTCCGCACTTGTTACTGGAAGTGTTGCCCCAAGTTTTAGCAGCTCACTTTTGTTTGGATATATATCCTCATTGCAAATTTTCATTGCCTTCTCAAGGATATCAACACGCTCACTTGGCTCGAGACTCGTGTTACGATTTCTCCACATACGCAGTTCTCCTTGTACCAGTTCGGGGTTTGGGAGATCTGGTTCATACAGTACAGAAAGTTCACTGACGTCCGGTGACGTACTACCAAGCCCTGAAATGACAATATACACTGATGGTTAAAAATGTTTTTATGCTATAAGAAAATGTTGCACCAGAAGCAGTTTTGACAAAGTATAATTTTCTTTGTGTGACTAAAATAATAAAGATAGGGGGCCTTATGGCCAATGATATCAAATACTTCATTCTGTGATTAGGGGGAAATATATGTAGCATTTTTCTTCGCTGACATCTCAAAATTTATTTTGAGTTCTGGAATGTGACCCGCTTGCTGTTTTAAATAGGCAAGGAAATTTCTTGGTTTTTGTAAATTGGATGGCGTCATTGTCCTCTCTTAGGGCTATTCCCCTGCCGCCCACAGAAAAGTACTGCCTCTGCAATGTGTCTGAGGACTACCCTAATTTGGGCTATCTTTTGTATCTCATGCTGCCGGAAATTGGGCCCCGACATTCAGCTGCTCGTGTCTTTCATGGTTTCCCATCCTATGAATAAACGCTCCCATCCTTGGCATAGCTTCCGGATGGGAAACTTGCTCAGAGTGCACAGTTTTACCAATCTTTTGGTTGACCTTCATTTCTCTAGAAAAACTGAGCCGTCTGGTGTTGGCTTCTCCGTCATTTTTATCACCATTTGAAGAGGGCAGATGACGGGAAATTTTACTCCAGTTTGAAATAGGAGGAACAGAGGTGCTTTCGTTAATAGCCCATCTTTAAGAAGCAGTGCACAGGGCGATAATAATGGTAAGGGGTGAGTGATAGGTTGTGGAATACTAGTACGAAGCCCTTTTATAAGGTTGTAACATATATTCTGCTCGATTTTTTAGTTTATTCACAACAAAAATTAAATGATAATGACAAATTAACCATCAATATAATTCCCTTCTTTTTCTATAACCTCCTCCCACCTGTAGAAAAGTTTTTTTATGCCACGTTCGAAGAAATCCCTTGGTTTCGAGTTAAAAAAAGATCACTTCGTTTTCCATAGCTTCCCTGGATTGCAACTTTTGTCCATCTAGGTGGTGTTGCAGACTTTTGAATAAATGGTAGTCTGAAGGTGCGATGTCCGAAGAATTAGGTGGAGGAGGCATTTTTTCCCAACCAAATGCCTCCAATTGGGCAGTGGTGATTCGAGCAGTGTGAGGGCGCGCGTTATCCTGGTGGAATAGAACATCTCTGCGATTAATTAATGCAGTACGTTTTTCTTGTAATGCCATCTTCAATCGTTGGGGTTGTTGGCAGTAGACTTCAGCTGTGATTGTTTGGTTACCTGGCAGAAGCTCAAAATGAATAATTCCTTGCATATCCCACCAAACGCATAGCAAAATTTCCTTTGGATGGGGTCCATTCCTTGGCTGAGGTTCAGGCTTTGTTTCACGGCTATGCCACTGATGTCGACGCTTAATATTGTTATAGAGAACCCAGTTTTCATCCCCAGTGACGATCCGATTAAAAAACAGTGCCTGCAGTTGCCGAGAATGCAGTGATGTGCAAATATCGATTCGATGTTGAAGTTTCGCTTGTGACAAATCATGTGGAACCCATTTTCCAACCTTCACAACTTTTCCTAACAGCTTCAAATGACGATGAATGGTCATATGGCTAACGCCGAGTTGCAGGCCAAGTTCTCTTACAGTTACCGTTGGATTTTCCTCCACCATACAATTTACAAATGCAGTACCAGTCCACGCAGGCAACACAATTGTTTACTTCAAGAGTTTCATAATTAGAAGTGTACTTTCTTTGCCTTCTCTCTAGCAAAGTGGTAAATGATTCTGATGAAATTTAAAGTACGGGCTAACTGGCTTTCAATTACAATGGTTCCCAGGTCTGTCAGTCGGTCTTCGGCATTGGTGGACCGCGGATAATATTTTATCTGTTTCAGTTTGATTATGATAATCTCTCTGAAATGTATGTTCATTAATTACACTGCCCAACACCAATTTTGCTGATTTAATTCTAACACCTGTTTTTAGGTAACTTTGGTGTGCTGATTTCAAAAATCACCTTAGTTTTTGCCTATCACGTCAGGTTTTCGAGCAATCAAATACGGATATTTTGGAGATATCGCATTTTGGCAGGGTTATGCCCAATTTTTTTTCTTTTCAAAAAGTAAGTTTTTACATACTCAGAATCAGCATGAAACAATTGTGCAGGGAGTGAACTTTAATATACAATGGTAATATTGACACATAAAGTGATTAAAAGTGTTTAAATAAGCAAAAAATGAATCCATATTAAAGCAAGCACGGGACCAGTTTTCTTAACATTGTCTTTTTCTTGTTTTCTTACTTTTCAGTGCTGATAAATTTTCTCTTATAGGACTTCCTAGAATGAGAGATGTCAAGACAATCTCTTTGCAGGCTCCAGCAGTAGTCAGCCATCATATGGGTATCCCATCTTCCTTGGTATCGTTCTTCCATAAGTTTTTACATACTCAGAATCAGCATGAAAAAGTAAACAATTGTGCAGGGAGTGAACTTTAACATACAATGGTAATATTGACACATAAAGTGATTAAAAGTGTTTAAATAAGCAAAAAATTAATCCATATTAAAGCAAGCACGGGACCAGTTTTCTTAACATTGTCTTCTTCTTGTTTTCTTACTTTTCAGTGCTGATAAATTTTCTCTTATAGGACTTCTTAGAATGAGAGATGTCAAGACAATCTCTTTGCAGGCTCCAGCAGTAGTCAGCCATCATATGGGTATCCCATCTTCCTTGGTATCGTTCTTCCATCACTTTGATATCTTGGTGGAACCTTTCACCTTGCTCTTCACTAACATCACCAAGATTTTCTGGAAATTTATCCAGATGACTGTTGAGATAGTGAACTTTAATGCTCATGTTGCAACCCAACTGCTGAAAGTTTACAAGTAACGTCACTAGCGGAACCGGCTGCTCTCACTCCGCCAATGGGAAATCTCTCTCAGATCATGACGTCACGCTCACACCTGGGGAAATCACAGATACCCAAGATTTTAATATGTTGTACATGACCTTTAGATTTAATGCACAGATTTCCGTATTCCACAGATAAAATTTTAACAGCAAAACAGCTGTTAACAGGTCTCAAAAATCATCAATTTTGATAAGCGCCCTTCATGGATCACCCAAAATAGGCATATTGCATTGCACGAAAACCTGATGTGATGGACAAAATCTAAGGTGATTTTTGAAATCAGCACATCAATATTATCCAGAAACAGGTCTTACAATTAAATCACCAGCAAAAAAAATTTTTTTTGTTGGGCAGTGTTATATTTCCTCTGTTATTTAATCAATTGCTTTATTAATATTTTTAGATTTTATCCCCCCTCTTTCCTGGCCCCCTAGAGTTCCGGGCCCCGGGGATTTAACCCGGCTTCCCCGCCCTCTCGGTGGCCCTGCCCCTCGAGCTCCCCTAGCTACGGGCTTGGAGTTGACAAGTCTAGAGAACTGGGTTAGATTCAATCAAGCCAGTACTGACTACAACCTAGACCCGATATCGCTTAACTTCGTTGATCGATGGGAAGCGGTGTTGTGATATGGCCGATGTATTTTTTTGTCTCATATTTGCATAAAAATATTCATCAGGGTTGGGTCGATTAACTTCCAAAATTAACTAGTTAAGTTAAGTTGAAATTCTTACCAATTAAGTTAACAAGTTAATTTTTTAAAATTTGCATTAACTTAAGTTAATTTTGAAAGTTAATCAATTAAGTTAATCAATCAACTTTTTCTTTCTTGGAAGTAGTCTGTAGAATCATTATTATATATAACTAATCAAGGTAATGATAAACCTGTAATTATGTGGGATCACCTTGTATGTGTGGTTGTCAATGTCTGATAAATTATATGTATTTTTTTGCATATTATACAGGGCAAGACAAAAGGATAATTCTTTCTATAAGCTTTTATTATTTATCTGTTTCTTATAAATAAATTAAATTTGTTTATGGTCTCAACTCAACTTTTCTCAACAAGTTTCAACTTTTAGGCATATAGTAGTTTTCCATTGTAAAAATGAAGGCAAAATGAATTTAATAAGTTTTTTTCTAAACTGTATGTTTTATATTGTACACTATTGACATAATCCAGATTCCTTACCAACAATAGTCAAACATATAACATATGGAAACAAGGTAAAATTGTTACACTACTGAAACCAAACAAAAATCCAACAGAACCAGCTTCCTATAGACCCATTACTTTACTATGCACACCTTCCAAAGTAATAGAAAGACTGATCTTACAAAATCATCAACCCACACATACCACTATCACCTACTCAACATGGATTCAGACCTCACCACTCAACCACGACATTACTCACAAACCTCACGCAGCACATCATGGATGGCATCAACTCCACACGACCAGCTCAACGTCAGGCCCACAGAGAGGGTGGGGATACCGTGAAAAAATCCCATGGGCCCGGACCTCTCGGGGGCCCGGAAAGAGGGGGATAAAATTTAAAAATATGAATAAAGCAATTGATTAAATAACAGAGAGGAAATATAATTAATGAACATACATTTTATAGAGATTATTTATCATAGTCAAACTGAAACAGATAAAATATTATCTGCGGTCCACCAATGCCTAAGACCGAGTGACAGATCTGGGAACCATTGTAATTGAAAGCCAGTTAGCCCGTACTTTAAATTTCATCAGAATCATTTACCACTTTGCTAGAGAGAACGCAAAGAAAGTACACTTCTAATTATGAAAATCTTGCAGTAAACAATTGTGTTGCCTGCGTGGACTGGTACTGCATTTGTAAATTGTATGGTGATAGAATTAATATATGATAATTAATTCGAAAAATAAAATGGTCATTTTCTTCTGAGTTGTTTATTCATACTGTATGTTTTGAATAGTGACTTCGACATATAATCAGTTTGCTTGTTATGTACACAAAAACATCCATAATAAAATACCGAGTAAACAGGAGGCCCCATATACCAATCCTTCCCCGGGTCCGTGGCAGCTCTCAGCGGTCCTGCTCAACGTACACTATTAGCAACAATAGACATTAGTAAAGCATTTGATGCTATCAAACGCTTCCCTCTCATAAACAGAATACTCAACACAAACATGCACAATAACACCAAAAGGTGGCTGAGGTACTACCTTTCAGGAAGATACGTGTTACATTTAATGGCAAGTCATCCAAAAACAAACTTTTTCCGAACGGGATGTTTTTAAGGCTCTGTTCTCTCACGAATCACTGTTTAACTTATACATGCATGACATTCCAACACCCATAGATAACAAGTTTACCTTAGCATCATATGCAGATGACATCACTCTAACAGCCACCCACAACAACATCGACACCGCTACAAATAACCTACAAACATACATAAACAGTATACAAGACTGGTTCACACACAATAGACTCAAAGTAGCTCCCACAAAATCAACCATCACCTTGCTAACAAGCAACACAAAAGAACACCAGATAACTCCACAGCTTACACTAAACAACACCGACATTCCACACACTCACAGGACCAAAATACTTGGGGTCACATACAACACATCATTATCTTTTGCAAACCACATTTGGGACATGAAAAACAAATGTACGTCAAGACTTAATACGCTTAGGGTACTAACAAGCACAAACTTTGGACACCAGCAGGAAACAACATCACTCATATACAAACAATATATTCGCTCAGTTATGAACTATGGTAGCCCATGCTGGGCACCCATTATCTCAAACACACACATAAACACCTTACAGACAATACAAAACAACGCACTTCGTATCATTACAGGATGTACGCAAACAACACCAATAGAACACCTGTCCACAGAAACAAAAATACTGAAAATTAGGGAGCATTTAGACATGAGGGGAACACAATTCATGGCAGCAGCGAAAACTAACCCACAACACCCTTGCCACTACATGTACAATCATGCACCAACACCTCGCACCATTAAAGTAACACCAGAGAGAGACTATAACCAAATACTCCATTCCATACCACGCTCCACAGACATCACACAGTACAGAAAACACATACACACACACCTAACCCACAAAGCACTAACACGACTCAGTCCGAATGCGTTCCTAGGTGCGAAGCCGCCACCCATTGACAGTAAGAGACCAGCCTGAGCAGATCGGACCGAGTTAACTTTGCACGATTCCGATGAGGACATCACCCCAACTTACAGACATATAAACACAGACTAGACAACTCCACAGATGACACCTGCCACCTGTACCAAGACACACCACAAACAATTGAAGACATTATGACAGACTGTACAGCTCTAGCACAACATAGAATATAACATAACATCACTAGTGTGCTGAACCTCTGGTCCACTCCGGAGATGGCGATCGGTTACATGCGTGCCGCCGGCTTGCTCGATCAGGGTGGGCTGATTGGCTAGTGAACAACAACAACAATAGTCAAATTAGACACATAAAATATATACTTGATTTACAAATTAAACATGTTTGTTAACTTTACAGAAGATGAGGTTCTCAAACCTTTCGTCTCTTAGCCTATTACATTTCACTCAAAGATAAAAACAGCATTTTATAGGAAAATTAATTAAAAATTAATTGAAGTTAATCAATTAATTTGGAGATTTTTCAATTAAGTTAAATTTCTTTAAAAATTTAACTATTTATATTAATTAACTTAATTAACTTAACTTTTATGCCGATTAACCGATTACTTAATTGATCCAACCCTGATATTCATATATTCTGTATATTTCTTTTCACCCTAACAAAACACTGAAGTGATTCCTCTGAGTTATACCATTTAAAAATAATTTTTTGTATCGAGGGTTTTATGAAGAAAGAATATCTACAATTTATTCATTAAACTTTTCATAAAACATCATACAAAAGAATTTCGGTACTTACGTATTAATGGGAACATCACATATTGATGATTGGTTAGGTTAAGTTGTAATATTTTCGTTAGCTGAAAATTTCTAATACATCATATTTTTTAAATAGCAATATTTTTTTAAATATTTACAAAGATTTATATTTCAAATATTTACAATGATTAATACATGTTACACACATTAGAAACAACATTTGTTTCTGGAGGCCAAAAATTTTTAATAGCATTAAGAATGGAATTGAATGGATCGTGATCATGTGAAATATAAATCTTTGTAAATATTTTAAAAAATATTGCTATTTAAAAAATATGATGTATTAGAAATTTTCAACTAACGAAAATATTACAACTTAACCTAACCAATCATCAATATGGCCCCCCGTTAATACGTAAGTACCAAAAATTCTTCACCGGTAAAAGTTTAAATCAGCGACGTTTTAGTTTGGGATTAAAAAAAATTCTTTCTACTTCACCGTTTTCTATGGTTTATAATGGCTAACATTCATATTATAATGAATAGTCTTAACCAAAGCTGCTGCCTTTGATGGGCATGGTTTTTCTTTACCGTGATAAGAAGCAAGGGGGAGATTGTAGATACCAATCGGCCAGGGAAGTACTCCCGAAGGGGGGACGTTAGGCAGAAGACAGGGAGTGTTGGAACTTCCGTTTGTTCTTGAACTGTCCTCCTTAACTGATCTTTTTCCGTGTCTCATCTACCCTGTGAGCAGTGCTGTGAGCATACTCTCAAACACACATTTCCCTCCCTATTCTTCACTACACACACACATATATATATATATATATATATATATATATATATATATATATATATATATATATATATATGCATCTTACACACTACATAATCTTTTCAAAATTAAAAAACAACAACAACAACAACCCTAAGAGCCTCGGAGTCCCCATGGAGAGGGAACCATAAATGTCCCCACTTCTGGTTCCCCCGCTGCCAATACCGGGTGTTATTTTATTTATTTGTTGGGTTCAAAATCCCAGCTGAGCCGTGAACGGCCAAATTCTAAGGGCCAGTTCTACCTACAGCCCAAGTTAAGCTAAAATTAAAACTTACGGATTTGAGATCCTATTAGGTCCTACCTCAGGGTTGCTGACTCGATGGGCCTACCAGGCTCAGTTGCATAATTAATAAAAACAAAAGGGTACTATTTATGGTCTTCTTTCTAAACCTTGCAACAACAACGCAACCTGCTATTGCACGATGCAACAATCTTGTATCTAAACAACCAAACTGAATTGCAAGAGAGCTCTCTATAAGACCACACCCTGTAAGTACCGCATTCACAAACGAGTAGCAAGGACACGCAGCGCCCCAAAATGATGCCACAAGAGTGCCCAAACAATGATGCCACAAGAGCCCAAAATGCTAGCTCTAAATTAAGTAATTTTTCACTAACCTTACAATTATGAGATGGATATATATACACCTTAACTTAATATATACAAGCAATGCTGCATCAATCAGCTTAGTCATCATATCGCCTTGGGACAACAATGGTCTCCTCTTCTAGATTTTCTAACACTCCCCACCGAAGAGGCATGTTGTCATTACCTTCTGCAAATTTAGCCAAGCCTTCTCCATGAGGCTGTAACTCAAATGTTTCATCTTGACTATCTGTTTTTGCTGATTTCTAAAGCATAGAGTTTTTGTATAGGTCTCTTTAATTTCCTCCTGAAGTCTTTACCAGTGCAGACCTAACTAAATTGTCTTTGCCAACAAACAACTCTTCAATTATGCCAAGCTTCCAGCATTGCTTGGTCTTTCATCCCCAATCATTACCACTCTCCCACCTTGATACAATTTGCATTGGAGCCCTTTACATTGCCTGATGGGTAATAATTGAGTTCTGGCAAGTATTCCATCTGCCACCTCTTCCATAACTGATCTTGTAGCTTTCAAGGTACTTGAACCTCTGGTTAACTCTCCTTGAGTGCTCTGGATAGGCTGCAAGTTTCTGGCAAACTGGGGCTTGATGTTAATCGTTTACCACAAAGAAAATGATTTGGTGTCAATGGCTCTGCATCCTGCATACTGTTATAAACAAAAGTGATAGGCCTACTGTTCACCATTGCTTCTACTTCACACAAAACAGTGCAGAATTCTTCTTTGCTCAAATGAGCATTAGCTAAAAGTTTCTTTAATGGACACTTTACAGTTCTCACTAGTCTTTCCCAAAATCCTCCCCACCATGGTGCTCTCTCAACAATAAACTCCCACTGTACCCCTTGGTGTGAAAAGTAGATTGGAATCCTTCCTCTTTTAGCAAGGAAAATTCTTGGAGTTCCTTTGCAGCCTTTTTGAAGGTTTTTGCATTATCCGATATGATTTTATTTGGGAAACCCCTTCTGTTCACAAACCTTTTAAAGGCCAAAAGAAATACATCACTACTTAAGTTGCTTACCAACTCCAAATGGATTGCTCTGGTGGTAGCACATGTGAAAAGACATATATAACCTTTGTTAGACTCCCCTTGCTCATACACATAGACTGGCCCGAAGTCTACTCCCACTACATCAAATGGGGCAGTATAGACACACCGTTCTCTTGGAAGTGGAGCCACCTTTTCATAATAAGGCTTTGCACTCCAACGCTTGCAAACCACACATTTATGCAAGACCTTTTTCACTACTAGTCTAATTTTGGGAATCCAAAACTGTTGTCTGATCTCTATTATCACTTCTCTAACTCCAGCATGTAACAACTTATGATGGTATCCAGGATCAAAAGTTCCACAAAGTGTCCCCAGAAGGTAGCAAAATTGGATGTCTTTTCTCCTCTGGAAGCCCAGAAAACTGTAGTCTACCTCCTACTCTCAATAAATCCTGATCCAAAAACACATCCAAACCCTTGAGAGCAGAATGTGTTGGTAGAACCTGTAATGGATGCTGGTGAGCAATTCCCTCTCTTCACCAAATTTTTCCTTCTGCACATATACACCCAGTATTGCCTGGCTTGCTGAATCTCCTTACTGTTCAGAATTCCTTCCCTTCTTGTTTCTCCCTTAATATTGTTTGTAAATCTATATACCCATGCTGTCACTCTTAACAACTTTTCAGACTGCTAATGTCCTCAAGCCTCAATATGGGGTCCTGCTGCATAACTTGACAACTGTTCACAGTGCATTTTCTCATCACTCACCCATTCTTCTTCATCCTGGCATTCTCCTACAATAGGCTGATTAGAAGGTCAGTTTTCATTCCAAGTTTTAGCCACTCTGGCCCATTCCACCACAAACTTGACTGTGCAAGATCTTTCACTGAAATTCCTCGTGTTGGTAAATCAGCTGGGTTTTGGGTGCTGGACAATGCTTCCATTGCTTGGGATCTGTGTGCGCTTGAATTTCCTCCACCCTATTGGCAACAAATGGTTTCCATTTCCTGCTTCTTAACCAGTGCCAAACTATAGTGGAGTCTGTCCAATAATAGCTTGGAATTTCATAGAGGGCCAAAGACTTTTGCACTAACTGCAAACCACTAGCAATAACTGCACCCATCAATTCCAACCTTGGAATAGAAAGCTTTTTCAAAGGTGCTACTCTGCTCTTTGCAGCAACCAACCTGCAACTTACTTCCTCTTGAATGTGCCTCTTATATAAATACAAGTTGCATAGGCTTCCTCACTTGCATCACAAAAGATGTGCAGCTCCAAATTGTCTGGACTATTGTTCAACTCTAAAGTACCATCTTGGGATTTCAATGTCTCCAAATTCTTGAACCAATCCAATTTCCCAGAGGCTCTGAACCAAATTTTTTACTTTATCACAAATGGAGCCAGGAATCCAAGATCAAAGACCTTTGAAGCCAAACTAAGAGCTGTACGTTTTGTCCACCTTGTCTCATTCTCAGCCAGCTCTACTAAAGATTTCCCATTGAAGGTAAACAAATCATCTCCTTGCTGCCAAACAATGCCTAGCACCTTTTGTCTATTGCCTACAACTCCTTAATACCAGATCCTCAATACTTCTGCTGCATCAGGTACTACACAGGACTGACTCATAAACTGTTGTAATTGAGAATGATTGGTCTGCCATTTTCTAAGCTCCATGCCAGCCTCCCTCATTATAGCTCTAGCCTCCATGAATATCTGTTTAGCCATTTCTGTATTATCCACGGAACACAGCAAATCATCAACATAAAATTTTTCCTTATGTGTTCAATAGTGTTAGGATAGACTTCAGAATATTTCTTAAAATGGTACTGCATAGTAGCTGCCAACAGAAATGGACTAGAGCTGAGGCCAAACAACACTGACTTCATTCTATATGCTTGAACCTTAGGTTCATTTTCCAACAAGTCTTTCGTATCCACCCACAGATACCTTACTGCATCTCTGTCCTCTGGTTTTAACTTTATCCGCAAAAAGGCTTGCTTCACATCTGCAGTCAATGCTACTCTACCAAACCTGAATCTCAGTAACAAGGAAAATAAATCTGCATTTAAATTTGGCCCAGCATCCAAACAGTCATTCAAGGACACACCACCTTTGTCCTTGGCTGAGCCATCAAAAACTACCCTCAGTTTGGTGGTAGTTTTGTCTCGCCGTACCACTGCATGGTGTGGCAGATAATGTGCCTCCTGGCTCACCAGCTCACCTTGCACCCTTTCAGCATAGCCCTCCCTTACATAACTTAGGATGGCCTCATCGTATTCAATTAACAACTCCTCATTTTTTCTTAGCCTGTACAATGAAGTCTCCAACCTCCGATTAGCTAGCTGAAGGTTTGAACCGGGTTTGCAAGAATCCTTCCATGGTAGGCCAACTTCATAGCAACCATCTCTAAACCCAATCCCTTTTTCAAATTGCTCTAAAACATCATTGTTCACTGTACTTGCCTGGTTGTCCTTTATGCCAATAGATTCAAGTTCCCAAAACGCTTTCAAATGCCTTTCCAGACCATGGCTGTTCTCCTCAATCTTAACAAAAAGAGCCTTAACTTCCATTTCATTGCAATAACTACCATGTAGCATCCAGCCTAGCTTACTTTCAATAGCTACCGGGCCTTGAGATGTACGGACAATATTACCAGTGATGAAGTCCCAATAATAGTCAGCTCCAATCAAAAGACTAATATCTTCTGTTCCCTCAAACTTATTATTGCCCAAATTAATTCCTTTAACTTGCAATTCTTGGACACATGCCATATCTAAACAAGTAGTGACTGGAGCACAAAGTTCCTCAATCTCTACAGCTTGGACCTTGATAGTGGGACTTTGCGGTAACAACCCTTTAACCAGAACTTCTACCTTCTTAAATTTGGTTCGGTTTTGAACGGAACCCCCAAACCCAGAAATTCTTAAATTTTCCCTCTTAAGTTCTTTAAACTTCAATTTTCTGGAAATTCTGGTCTTAATAAAACTACACTGGCTACCACTATCAAACAACACTCTTACAGTAGCTTCTCCCTCATTCCCAATTAATAAGGCTGCAGTTGTTTGCAATAATCCCCCTTTACTTTTACTCCCTTGCATAGCAGTGGCATGTGCCACTGATGTCTCTACTTCTGGGGTAGGCCTACTAGGAGTGTTTCACACAATAATGGCTGATGCCTACCATGACATTTTTTGCACAAAATTTTAAACTTACAAAACCTTGCTCTATGACCTTTCAAAAAACATTTAAAACATGCTGTGGACTTAGTTACCCTGTCCTTTCTCTCCTCAAAGGGTAAGGCCTCAGCCACCTCACATTTATATGACTTGTGGTTGCCTTCGCAAAATATGCATTCCTTGATTCCCTTTAATTTATTCTCAGAGGAGGCATGTAGAGCTGACACTGTACCTGGGCTATTCCTTTTTGTGGAAACTTTGGTGCTGTGCCTGCCTTTGTCCCCTTGTTTACCATCCCACTGTGCAAACTCAACTCCCTCTCGTCTTGCTAATTCTGTGCCTAAAAGACTTAACATCTGCTGAAGGGGGATGTACACATGTTCTGCAGAGTGTCCCCTACTTAATTCAAGCAAAATTGAGCTAGGCAATTTAGACTCCAGTGTAGGAACCAACATTATACCATACTTTTCCATTCCTACACCCAAGTTGTCCAGGGACCTAGTTCTAATTTCAAATTCATCATATAACTGCCGTAACTCCTTGACACTATTAGGATTATTAACAGGAGGTATAGCTAAAAGTGCACGGAGGTGGCTTTTAATTAAGATCTCTGGCTTACCAAACCGTTTCTTTAATATATCCCAAGCCACATTATAATTAGCCTCTGTTAATGCTAATCCTGCTATAGTCTTTGCTGCCTCCCCTTCCAAGAGGGACCGCAAATAATTAAACTTCTCCACGGCACTTAACACTTGACTAGAATGAACTGCTGATTGAAAACTGTCTGCCCATCCTTGCCATTCCTGAATACTCCCAGAAAATGTTTTGAGTACAAGCCTCGGTAATTGAACTACAGATCTGTTAACCTTAACTTCACAAACATCATTTTTGAGTGTTGTGTTTCATTATTAGACCTGGTCTCTAACTGTACTGAGCTGCTAAACTCTTTTGCTCGGAGGCCTACGTTAATTATATCATCAATAATCTCTTCAAAGTAAATTATGTTATTTTCTATTTCATCCTCTTCTATAAGAGCCTCAATTTTAACATTTACCTCACTTAGAGCAACCTTTTTAGTTTCTAATATGGAAAGCTGCGCAGTCACTAAGCGTAAATCCTCTTGCTCTATGGCAGAATCTATAGTGGCAATGACCTTTGTAATTAGACCTTTGTAGGCGCTTCTCCTTTTTATAAATTTGTTCAATTCAGATGCACTCATCTTCAATGCAAACAACAATTGGGCTCAATGCCAAATAAGCTGAATTGGCAGAAATACTTAACCAAACTGATCAAACGCAAATTTTACTTTCAAATAAACTGAATTGCTAGGTGGGGTACTAACCAACACCAGTATGGAATACCAAATTTTCCACCCAGGACCTCTAATTACGAATAATAACCAAATTAACCAAACTGGTAAATGTAGGCCAAAAACAACGACAGACAAGTGCCAAGTTTCGCAATTGGGCAACCAAACTTTCTACCCTGGGACCTTAATTCAATAATAACCCAAAATTAACCAAACCGGTAAAATGTAGGCCAAAACAACGACAGACGACTGGCCAAGTTTCGCAATTGGGCGACCAAACTTTCTACCCTGGGACCTTAATTCAATAATAACCCAAAATTAACCAAACCGGTAAAATGTAGGCCAAAACAACGACAGACGACTGGCCAAGTTTCGCAATTGGGCGACCAAACTTTCTACCCTGGGACCTTAATTCAATAATAACCCAAAATTAACCAAACCGGTAAAATGTAGGCCAAAACGACGACAGACGACTGGCCAAGTTTCGCAATTGGGCGACCAAACTTTCTACCCTGGGACCTTAATTCAATAATAACCCAAAATTAACCAAACCGGTAAAATGTAGGCCAAAACAACGACAGACGACTGGCCAAGTTTCGCAATTGGGCGACCAAACTTTTACCCTGGGACCTTAATTCAATAATAACCCAAAATTAACCAAACCGGTAAAATGTAGGCCAAAACAACGACAGACGACTGGCCAAGTTTCGCAATTGGGCGACCAAACTTTCTACCCTGGGACCTTAATTCAATAATAACCCAAAATTAACCAAACCGGTAAAATGTAGGCCAAAACAACGACAGACGACTGGCCAAGTTTCGCAATTGGGCGACCAAACTTTCTACCCTGGGACCTTAATTCAATAATAACCCAAAATTAACCAAACCGGTAAAATGTAGGCCAAAACAACGACAGACGACTGGCCAAGTTTCGCAATTGGGCGACCAAACTTTTACCCTGGGACCTTAATTCAATAATACTCAACCCGTCTAGGCCTAACTTGGGCTACAATTTGCACAATCAGAACTTTGCCGAAAAATAGTCACTGACTCAGTCTTGGGGTAGAATCCGGTTCTGAAGGACCATGTTATTTTATTTATTTGTTGGGTTCAAAATCCCAGCTGAGCCGTGAACGGCCAAATTCTAAAGGGCCAGTTCTACCTAAGCCCAAGTTAAGCTAAATTAAAACTTACGGATTTGAGATCCTATTAGGTCCTAACCTCAGGGTTGCTGACTCGATGCGGGCCTACCTTAGACCTTGTTACATGAATTTAATATAAACAAAAGGGTACTATTTATGGTCTTCTTTCTCAACCTTGCAACAACAACGCAACCTGGACTATTGCACGTGCAACAATCTTGGTATCTAAACAACCAAATTGAATTGCAAAGGAGCTCTCTATCAGACCACACCCTGTACGTACGACATCCCACAAACGAGTAGAAAGGACGCGCAGCGCCCCAAAATGATGCCACCAGCGTCCCAAACACTGATGCCACAAGAGCCCAAAAATGCTAGCTCTAAATTAAGTGAATTTTTCACTAACCTTACAATTATGAGATGGATATATATACACCTTAACTTAATATATACAAGCAATGCTGCATCAATCAGCTTAGTCATCATATCGCCTTGGGACAACAATGGTTCTTCCTCTTCTAGATTTTCTAACACCGGGAACGCAGACCCAGCTGTGGGGTTGGTTCTGCTACTGCTCATTCGAAATGTTTCGAGCCTCTGCATGATTCATTTTTCATAAACTTCTGCAACATTTGTGGCCTTTCCTCAATTTTTCAATCTGTTCAACACCACCTCTCCTCTAAACTTCACTTTCTCTTCCCCAATGAAACTCAGGTGTCTGGAACTGTTAGAAAATCTGGAAGAGGAAGAGCCATTCTTGTCCCAAGGCGATATGATAACTAAGGTGATTGATGCAGCATTGCTTGTATATATTAAGTTAAGGTGTGTATATATATCCATCTCATAACTGTAAGGTTAGTGAAAAATTCACTTAATTTAGAGCTAGCTTTTTTGGGCTCTTGTGGCATCATTTTTGGGGCGCTGCGCGTCTTTTCTATTCGTTTGTGGAATGCCGTACTTACAGGGTGTGGTCTTATAGAGAGCTCTCTTGCAATTCAGTTTGGTTGTTTAGATACAAGATTGTTGCATCGTGCAATAGTGCAGGTTGTGTTGTTGTTGCAAGGTTTAGAAAGAAGACCATAAATAGTGCCCCTTTTGCTTTTTATCTTAAATTTATGCAACTGAGGCCTAAGGTAGGCCCACATCGAGTCAGCAACCCTGAGTTAGGACCTATAGGACCTCCAAGTCCGTAAGTTTTTAATTCTAGCTTAACTTGGGCTGTAGGTTGAACTGGCCCTTCAGAGCTTGGCCGTTCACGGCTCAGCTGGGATTTTGACCCAAAAAAAAAAAATAACATGGTCCTTCAGAACCAGATTCTAGCCCAAGACTGAGTCAGTGACTATTTTTCGGCAAAGTTCTAATTGTGCAAATTGTAGCCCAAGTTAAGCCTAGACGGGTTGAGCATAATTGAGTTAAGGTCCCAGGGTAGAAAGTTTGGTCGCCCAATTGCGAAACTTGGCCACTCGTCTGTCGTTGTTTTTGGCCTACATTTTTACCAGTTTGGTTAAATTTGGTTTATTATTCGTACGCGAAGGTTGCAGATTTCGGTGCGCCAGTTACTTTGGTGGAAAATTTGGTATTCCATACTAGTGGTTGGTCAGTACCCAACCCAGCAATTCAGTTTATTTGAAAAAAAGCAAAATTTGCGTTTGATCAGTTTGGTTAAGTATTTTTGCCAATTCAGCTTATTTGGCATTGAGCCGAATTGTTGTTTGCATTGAAGATGAGTGCAACTGAATTGAACAAGTTTAAAAAAAGGAGAAGCGCCTACAAAGGTCTAATTACAAAGGTTATTGCCACTATAGATTCTGCCATAGAGCAAGAGGATTTAAGCTTAGTGACTGCGCAGCTTTCCATATTAGAAACTAAAAAGGTTACAGCGTTGCTCTAAGTGAAGTAAATGTTAAAATTGAGGCTCTTATAGAAGAGGATGAAATAGAAAATAACTTAATTTACTTTGAAGAGATTATTGATAATATGATTAAAGTAGGCCACCGAGCAAAAGAGTTTAGCAGCTCAGTACAGTTAGAGACCAGGTCTAATAATGAAAAACAACACTCAACAAATTGTGTTTGTGAAATTAAGGTTAACAGATCTGCAGTTCAATTACCGAGGCTTGTACTCAAAACATTTTTGGGGAGTATTCAGGAATGGCAAGGATGGGCAGACAGTTTTCAATCAGCAGTTCATTCTAGTCAAGTGTTAAGTGCGGTGGAGAAGTTTAATTATTTGCAGTCCCTCTTGGAAAGGGAGGCAGCAAAGACAATAGCAGGATTAGCATTAACAGAGGCTAATTATAATGTGGCTTGGGATATATTAAAGAAACGGTTTGGTAAGCCAGAGATCTTAATTAAAAGCCACCTCCGTGAACTTTTAGCTGTACCTCCTGTCAATAATCCCAATAGTGTCAAGGAGTTACGGCAGTTATATGATGAATTTGAAGGTAGAACTAGGTCCCTGGACAACTTGGGTGTAGGAATGGAAAGGTATGGTATAATGTTGGTCACTATACTGGAGTCTAAATTGCCTAGCTCAATTTTGCTTGAATTAAGTAGGGGACACTCTACAGAACATGTGTACATCCCCCTTCAGCAGATGTTAAGTCTTTTAGGCACAGAATTAGCAAGACGAGAGGGAATTGAGTTTGCACAGTGGGATGTTAAACAATGGGACAAAGGCAGGCACAGCACCAAGGTTTCTACAAAAAGGAATAGCCCAGGTACAGTGTCAGCTCTACATGCATCCTCTGAGAATAAATTAAAGGGAATCAAGGAATGCATATTTTGCGAAGGCAACCACAAGTCATATAAATGTGAGGTGGCTGAGGCTTTACCTTTTCAGGAGAGAAAGGACAGGGTAACTAAGTCTACAACATGTTTTAAATGTCTTTTGAAAGGTCACAGAGCAAGGTTTTGTAAGTTTAAAATTTTGTGCAAAAAATGTCATGGCAGGCATCAGCCATTATTGTGTGAAAACACTCCTAGTAGGCCTACCCCAGAAGTAGAGACATCAGTGGCACATGCCACTGCTATGAAAGGGAGTAAAAGTAAAGGGGGATTATTGCAAACAGCTGCAGCCTTATTAATTGGGAATGGAGAAGCTACTGTAAGAGTCTTGTTTGATAGTGGTAGCCAATGTAACTTTATTAAGACCAGAATTTCTAGAAAATTGAAGGTTAAAGAACTTAAGAGGGAAAATTTAAGAATTTCTGGGTTTGGGGGTTCTGTTCAAAACACGAACCAAAGTTAAGAAGGTAGAAGTTCTGGTTAAGGGGTTGTTACCACAAAGTCCCACTATCAAGGTCCAAGCTGTAGAGATTGAGGAACTTTGTGCTCCAGTCACTACTTGTTTAGATATGGCACGTATCCAAGAATTGCAAGTTAAAGGAATTAATTTGGGCAATAATAAGTTTGAAGGAACAGAAGATATTAGTCTTTTGATTGGAGCTGACTATTATTGGGACTTCATCACTGGTAATATTGTTCGCACATCTCGAGGCCCGGTAGCTATTGCAATGAAATGGAGGTTAAAGCTCTTTTTGTTAAGATTGAGGAGAACAGCCATGGTTTGGAAAGGCATTTGGAAGCATTTTGGGAACTTGAATCCATTGGCATATAGGACAAACAGGCAAGTACAGTGAACAGTGATGTTTTAGAGCAATTTGAAAAAGGGATTGGGTTTAGAGATGGTTGCTATGAAGTTGGCCTCCCTTGGAAGGATTCTTGCAAACCCGGTTCAAACCTTCAGCTAGCTAATCGGAGGTTGGAGACTTCATTGTACAGGCTAAGAAAAAATGAGGAATTGTTAATTGAATACAATGAGGCCATCCTAAGCTATGTAAGGGATGGCTATGCTGAAATGGTGCAAGGTGAGCTGGTGAGCCAGGAGGCACATTATCTGCCACACCATGCAGTGGTACGGCGAGACAAAACTACCACCAAACTGAGGGTAGTTTTAGATGGCTCAGCCAAGGAAAAAGGTGGTGTATCCTTGAATGACTGTTTGGATGCTGGGCCAAATTTAAATGCAGATTTATTTTCCTTGTTACTGAGATTCAGGTTTGGTAGAGTAGCAGTGACTGCAGATGTGAAGCAAGCCTTTTTGCGGATAAAGTTAAAACCAGAGGACAGAGATGCAGTAAGGTATCTGTGGGTGGATACGAAAGACTTGTTGGAAAATGAACCTAAGGTTCAAGCATATAGAATGAAGTCAGTGTTGTTTGGCCCAGCTCTAGTCCATTTCTGTTGGCAGCTACTATGCAGTACCAGTTTAAGAAATATTCTGAAGTCTATCCTAACACTATTGAACACATAAGGAAAAATTTTTATGTTGATGATTTGCTGTGTTCCGTGGATAATACAGAAATGGCTAAACAGATATTCATGGAGGCTAGAGCTACAATGAGGGAGGCTGGCATGGAGCTTAGGAAATGGCAGACCAATCATTCTCAATTTCAAGAGTTTATGAGTCAGTCCTGTGTAGTACCTGATGCAGCAGAAAGTATTGAGGATTCTGGTATTAAGGAGTTGTGGGAAATAGACGCAAAAGTGCTAGGCATTGTTTGGCAGCAAGGAGAGGATTTGTTTACCTTCAATGGGAAATCTTTAGTAGAGCTGGCTAAGAATGAGACAAGGTGGACAAAACGTACAGCTCTTAGTTTGGCTTCGAAGGTCTTTGATCCTCTTGGATTCCTGGCTCCATTTGTGATAAAGTAAAAAATTTGGTTTCAAAGCCTCTGGGAAATTGGACTTGGTTGAGACCAAGAGTTACCTGATCATATGGTGGTAAGGTGGAAATATTGGTTCAAAGAATTGGCACATCTTGGAGACATTGAAATCCCATGATGATACTTTGGAGAGTTGAACAATAGTCCAGACAATTTGGAGCTGCACATCTTTTGTGATGCAAGTGAGGAAGCCTATGCAACTTGTATTTATATAAGAGGCACATTGCAAGAGGAAGTAAGTTGCAGGTTGGTTGCTGCAAAGAGCAGAGTAGCACCTTTGAAAAGGCTTTCTATTCCAAGGTTGGAATTGATGGGTGCAGTTATTGCTAGTCGGTTTGCAGTTACAGTGCAAAAGTCTTTGGCCCTCTATGAAATTCCAAGCTATTATTGGACAGACCACTATAGTTTGGCACTGGTTAAGAAGCCAGGCAAGGAAATGGAAACGATTTGTTGCCAATAGGGTGGAGGAAATTAAAGTGCACACAGATCCCAAGCAATGGAAGCATTGTCCAGGCACCCAAAACCCCACTGATTTACCAACACGAGGAATTTCAGTGAAAGATCTTGCACAGTCAAGTTTGTGGTGGCATGGACCAGAGTGGCTATAACTTGGAAGTGAAAACTGGCCTTCTAATCAGCCTATTGTAGAAGAATGCCAGGCTGAAGAAGCATGGGTGAGTGAGGTGAGAAAATGCACTGTGAACAGTTGTCAAGTTATGCAGCAGGACCCCATATTGAGGCTAGAGGACATTAGCAGTCTGAAAAGGTTGTTAAGAGTGACAGCATGGGTATATAGATTTACCAACAATATTAAGGGAGAAACAAGAAGGGAAGGAATTCTGAACAGTAAGGAGATTCAGCAAGCCAGGAAATACTGGGTGGTATATGTGCAGAAGGAAAAATTTGGTGAAGAGAGGGAATTGCTCACCAGCCGTCCATTACAGGTTCTACCAACACATTCTGCTCTCAAGGGTTTGGATGTGTTTTTGGATCAGGATTTATTGAGAGTAGGAGGTAGACTACAGTTTTCTGGGCTTCCAGAGGAGAAAAGACATCCAATTTTGCTACCTTCTGGGGGCACTTTGTGGAACTTTTGATCCTGGATACTCATCATAAGTTGTTACATGCTGGAGTTAGAGAAGTGATAATAGAGATCAGACAACAGTTTTGGATTCCCAAAATTAGACAAGTAGTAAAAAAGGTCTTGCATAAATGTGTGGTTTGCAAGCGTTGGAGTGCAAAGCCTTATTATGAAAAGGTGGCTCCACTTCCAAGAGAACGGTGTGTCTATACTGCCCCATTTGATGTAGTGGGAGTAGACTTCGCAGGTCCAGTCTATGTGTATGAGCAAGGGGAGTTTAACAAAGGTTATATGTCTTTTCACATGTGCTACTACCAGAGCAATCCATTTGGAGTTGGTAAGCAACTTAAGTAGTGATGTATTTCTTTTGGCCTTTAAAAGGTTTGTGAACATAAGTGGTTTTCCAAATAAAATCATATCGGATAATGCAAAAACCTTCAAAAAGGCTGCAAAGGAACTCCAAGAAGTTTGTTCCTTGCTAAAAGAGGAAGGATTCCAATCCTACTTTTCACACCAAGGGGTACAGTGGGAGTTTATTGTTGAGAGAGCACCATGGTGGGGAGGATTTTGGGAAAGGCTAGTGAGAAGTGTAAAGTGTCCATTAAAGAAACTTTTAGCTAATGCTCATTTGAGCAAAGAAGAATTCTGCACTGTTTTATGTGAAATAGAAGCAATGGTTAACAGTAGGCCTATCACTTTTGTTTATAACAGTATGCAGGATGCAGAGCCATTGACACCAAATCATTTTCTTTGTGGTAAACGATTAACATCAAGCCCCAGTGTGCCAGAAGACTTGCAGCCTATCCAGAGCACTCAAGGAGAGTTAACCAGACGGTTCAGGTACCTTGAAGAGCTACAAGATCAGTTATGGAAGAGGTGGCAGATGGAATACTTGCCAGAACTCAATTATTACCCATCAGGCAATGTAAAGGGCCACAATGCAAATTGTATCAAGGTGAGAGAAGTGGTAATGATTGGGGATGAAAGACCAAGGCAATGCTGGAAGCTTGGCATAATTGAAGCGTTGTTTGTTGGCAAAGACAATTTAGTTAGGTCTGCACTGGTAAAGATTTCAGGAGGAAAATTAAAGAGACATATACAAAAACTCTATGCTTTAGAAATCAGCAAAAACACGGATAGTCATGAAACATTTGAGTTACAGCCTCATGGAGAAGGTTTGGCTAACCTTGCAGAAGGTAATGACAACAATGCCTCTTCGGTGGGGAGTGTTAGAAAATCTAGAAGAGGAAGAACCATTGTTGTCCCAAGGCGATATGATGACTAAGCTGATTGATGCAGCATTGCTTGTATATATTAAGTTAAGGTGTATATATATCCATCTCATAATTGTAAGGTTAGTGAAAAATTCACTTAATTTAGAGCTAGCATTTTTGGGCTCTTGTGGCATCATTGTTTGAGCACTCTTGTGGCATCATTTTTTGGGGCGCTGCGCGTCTTTTCTACTCGTTTGTGGAATGCCGTACTTACAGGGCGTGGTCTTATAGAGAGCTTTCTTGCAATTCAGTTTGGTTGTTTAGATACAAGATTGTTGCATCGTGCAATAGTGCAGGTTGTGTTGTTGTTGCAAGGTTTAGAAAGAAGACCATAAATAGTGCCCCTTTTGTTTTTTATCTTAAATTCATGCAACTGAGGCCTAAGGTAGGCCCACATCGAGTCAGCAACCCTGAGGTAGGATCTAATAGGACCTCCAAGTCCGTAAGTTTGTTTTAGTCTAGCTTAACTTAGGCTATAAGTTAAAGCAGTCCCTCAGAGCTTGGCCGTTCAAGGCTCAGCTGGGATTCTGAACCCAATCAAAATAAATAAAATAACATGGTCCTTCGAACCGGATTCTAGCCTAAGATTGATTCAGTGACTATTTTTCGGTAAAGTTCTAATTGTGCAAATTGTAGCCTAAGTTAGGTCTAGACGGGTTGAGCATAATTGAGTTTAGGTCCCACGGTAGAAAGTTTGGTCGCCCAATTGCTAAACTTGGCCTCTAGTCTGTCGTTGTTTTGAACCTACATTTTTACAGGTTTGGTTAATTTTGGTTTTATAGCACTTCAGTGCGCCAGTTACTTGGGTGGAAAATTTGGTATTCCATACTGGTGGTTGGTCAGTACCCCAACCAAGCAATTCAGTTTATTTAAAAAAAGGCAAATTTTGAGTTTGATCAGTTTGGTTAAGTATTTTCGCTAATTCAACTTATTTGGCATTGAGCCCAGTTGTTGTTTGCACTGAAGATGAGTGCAGCTGAATTGAACAAGTTTAGAAAAAGGAGAAGCGCCTACAAAGGTCTAATTACAAAGGTCATTGCCATTATAGATTCTGCCATAGAGCAAGAGGATTTAAGCTTAGTGCTGCGAACTTTCTATATTAGAAACTAAAAAGGTTGCTCTAAGCGAAGTAAATGTTAAAATTGAGGCTCTTATAGAAGAGGATGAAATAGAAAATGACATAATTTACTTTGAAGAGATTATTGATGACATAATTAAGGCATGCCACAGCGCAAAAGAGTTTAGCAGCTCAGTACAGTTAGAGACCAGGTCTAATAATGAAACACAGGTTAAGGGTAACAGAAGTTAAGGTTAACAGATCTGTAGTTCAATTACCGAGGCTTGTACTCAAAACATTTTTTGGGAGTATTCAAGAATGGCAAGGATGGGCAGACAGTTTTCAGTCAGCAGTTCATTCCAGTCAAGTCTTAAGTGCAGTGGAGAAGTTTAATTATTTGCAGTTCCTCTTGGAAGGGGAGGCAGCAAAAACAATAGCAGGATTAGCATTAACAGGTTTTAATTATAATGTGGCTTAGGATATATTAAAGAAACGGTTTGGTAGTCCAGAGATCTTAATTAAAAGCCACCTCCGTAAACTTTTAGCTATACCTCCTGTTAATGATCCCAATAGTGTCAAGGAGTTACGGCAGTTATATAATGAATTTGAAGTTAGAACTAGGTCCCTGGACAACTTGGGTGTAGGAATGAAAAAGTATGGTGTAATGTTGGTCACTATACTAGAGTCTAAATTGCCTAGCTCAATTTTGCTTGAATTAATTAGCGGACACTCTACAGAACATGTGTGCATCCCCCTTCAGCAGATGTTAAGCCTTTTAGGCACAGAATTAGCAAAACGAGAGGGAACTGAGTTTGCACAGTGGGATGTTAAACAAGGGGACAAAGATAGGCACAGCACCAAGGTTTCTACAAAAAGGAATAACCCAGGTACAGTGTCAGCTCTACAGTACATGCACCCTCTGTGAATAAATTAAAGGAAATCAAGGAATGCATATTTTGCGAAGGCAACCACAAGTCATATAAATGTGAAGTGGCTGAGGCTTTACCTGTTGAGGAGAGAAAAGATAGGGTAACTAATTCCATAGCACGTTTTAAATGTTTTTTGAAAGGTCACAGAGCAAGGTTTTGTAAGTTTAAAATTTTGTGCAAAAAATGCCATGGCTGGCGTCAGCCATTATTGTGTGAAAACACTCCTAGTAAGCCTACCCCAGAATTAGAGACATCAGTGGCACATGCCACTGCTATGAAAGGGAGTAAAAGTAAAGGGGGATTATTGTAAACAGTTGCAGCATTATTAATTGGGAATGATGGAGAAGCTACTGTAAGAGTTTTGTTTGATAGTGGTAGCCAGTGAAGCTTTATTAAGCCCAGAATTTTCAGAAATTTGAAGTTTAAAGAACTGAAGAGGGAAAATTTAAGAATTTCTGGGTTTGGGGGTTCAGTTCAAAACCGAACCAAAGTTAAGATGGTAGAATTTCTGGTTAAGGGGTTGCTACCACAAAGTCCCACTATCAAGGTCCAAGCTGTAAAGATTAGGGAACTTTGTGCTCCAGTCACTACTTGTTTAGATATGACATGTGTCCAAGAATTGCAAGTTAAAGGATTTAATTTGGGCAATAATAAGTTTGAAGGCACAGAATAAATTAGGTAGTCTTTTGATTGGAGCTGACTATTATTGGGACTTCATCACTGGTAACATTGTCCACACATCTCAAGGTCCTGTAGCTATTGAAAGTAAGCTAGGCTGGATGCTACATGGTAGCTATTGCAATGAAATGGAGGTTAAAGCTCTTTTTGTTGAGATTGAGGAGAACAGCCATGGTTTGGAAAGGCATTTGAAAGCATTTTGGGAACTTGAATCCATTGGCATAAAGGACAAACAAGAGAAGCAGGCAAGTACAGTGACGGTGATGTTTTAGAGCAATTTGAAAAGGTATTAGGTTTAGAGATGGTTGCTACGAAGTTGGCCTCCCTTGGAAGGATTCTTGCAAACCCAGCTCAAATCTTCAGCTAGCCAATAGGAGGTTGGAGACTTTATTGCACAGGCTAAGGAAAAATGAAGAGTTGTTAAATGAATACGATGAAGCCATCCTAAGCTATATAAAGGAAGGCTATGCTAAAAGGGTGCAAGGTAGCTGGTGAGCCAGGAGGCACATTATCTGCCACACCATGCAGTGGTACGGCGAGACAAAACTACCACCAAACTGAGGGTAGTTTTTGATGGTTCAGCCAAGGACAAAGGTGGTGTGTCCTTGAATGACTGTTTGAAAGCTGGGCAAAATTTAAATGCAGATTCATTTTCCTTGTTACTACGATTCAGGTTTGGTAGAGTAGCAGTGACAGCAGATGTGAAGCAAGCATTTTTTAGGATAAAGTTAAAACCAGAGGACATAGATACAGTAACGTATCTATGGGTAGATACGAAAAACTTGTAGGGAAATGAACCCAAGGTTCAAGCATATAGAATGAAATCAGTGTTGTCTGGCCTCAGCTCTAGTCCATTTCTGTTGGCAGCTACTATGCAGTAACATTTTAAGAAATATTCTGAAGTCCATCCTAATACTATTGAACACATGAGGCAAAATTTTTATGTTGAAGATTTGCTGTGTTCAATAGATAATACAGAAATGGCTAAACAGATATTCATGGAGGCTAGAGCTATAATGAGGGAGGTTGGCATGGAGCTTAGAAAATGGCAGACCAATCATTCTCAGTTACAAGAGTTTATGAGTCAGTCCTGTGTAGGACCTGATGCAGCAGAAAGTATTGAGGATTCTGGTATTAAGGAGTTGTGGGAAATAGACGCAAAAGTGCTAGGCATTGTTTGGTAGCAAGGAGAGATTTGTTTACCTTCAATGGGAAATCTTTAGTAGAGCTGGCTGAGAATGAGACAAGGTGGACAAAACGTACAGCTCTTAGTTTGGCTTCGAAGGTCTTTGATCCTCTTGGATTCCTGGCTCCATTTGTGATAAAGTCAAAAATTTGGTTTCAGAGCCTCTGGTAAATTGGACTTGGTTGGGACGAAGAGTTACCCGATCATATCTTGTTAAATGGAAATATTGGTTCAAAGAATTGGCACATCTTGGAGACATTGAAATCCCAAGATGGGATTTTGGAGAGTTGAACAATAGTCCAGTTAATTTGGAGCTGCACATCTTTTGCGATGCAAGTGAGGAAGCCTATGGAACTTGCATTTATATAAGAGGCACATTCGAAGAGGAAGTAAGTTGCAGGTTGGTTGCTGCAAACAGCAGAGTAGCACCTTTGAAAAGGCTTTCTATTCCAAGGTTGGAATTGATGAGCGCAGTCATTGCTAGTCGGCTTGCAGTTACAGTGCAAAACTCTTTGGGCCTTTATGAAATTCCAAGCTGTTATTGGACAGACTCCACTATAATTTGGCACTGGTTAAGAAGCCAAGCAAGGAAATGGAAACCATTTGTTGCCAATGGGATGGAAGAAATTCAAGCATACACAGATCCAAAGCAATGGAAGCATTGTCCAGGCACCCAAAACCCAGCTGATTTACCAATACGAGGAATTTCAGTGAAAGATTTTGCACAGTCAAGTTTGTGGTGGAATGGACCAGAGTGGCTAAAACTTGGAAGTGAAAATTGGCCTTCTAATCAGCCCATTGTAGGAGAATGCCAGGCTGAAGAAGAATGGGTGAGTGAGATGAGAAAATGCACTGTGAACAGTTGTCAAGTCATGCAGCAAGGCCCCATTTTGAGGCTTGAGGACATTAGCAGTTTGAAAAGGTTGTTAAGAGTGACAGTATGGGTATATAGATTTACAGACAACATTAAGGGAGAAACAAGAAGGGAAGGAATTCTGAACAGTAAGGAGGTTCAGCAAGCCAGGCAATACTGGGTGGTATATGTGCTGAAGGAAAAAATTGGTGAAGAGAGAAAATTGCTCACCAGCAGTCCATTACAGGCTCTACCAACACATTCTGCTCTCAAGGGTTTGAATGTGTTTTTGGATCAGGATTTATTGAGAGTAGGAGGTAGACAATGAAACAACTAGGACTGCCAACATTTCGTGAAAATGAGCTTGATTTTCTCCAGGAATACCTAACCGTACTACAACCCATTGCAACAGCACTTGATAGGTTGCAGTCCGACAAAGAATGTTTTTACGGTTGCCTGCTTCCGACATTGTTAGCTGTAGAGAAGAAGCTAGAGCGTTTGAATTCGGAGGCATTGCGTCATTGTCAGCCACTTCTCAATGCAGTCACAGTAGGGTTCACTAAGCTGTTTGAAAAGTTTATGTGCCTTGATGCGTCGCATGTGTGTAAAGCAGCAATACTGGCATCGTCTTCAAATCCTCTGTTCAAGTTAAAGTGGATGACAATAAAAGGCAAATTTAATACTAACATTGTCAAAAAGAGGGTTCAAGAAATGTTGGTTAATGCTGTTAAGAGCCTCAGCGAGCAGACCCCCCCAGCAACAACTAAGTGATGCTGCATCTGACGGAAGTGCAGATGATTTCTTCTGTTATGAGTCTGCTTCCACTAATGTCTCTGCAACCCAAGATTCCACTGAGATGGAAGTTTTACAGTATCTGGGTGACGGAAGTCATTCTCTCCAATCTCTGAGGCAGTACCCAGGAATTCTACGGGTCTTCCTGAAGTATAACACACCACTACCATCCTCTGCTCCTGTAGAACGGTTGTTTAGTTTGGCTGGTCACATTCACGCTCCAAAAAGGAATAGACTGTCTGACCAGATGCTTAGCCAGCTGGTATTTTTGAAGGGTAATAGTAATTACTTTTAATTGTTAGTGTAATATTTTCAGTCATTCATGTATCCTACAAAATTAAAACATACTTTCATTAAATAAAGCAATTGTTTTTATTTACATCTATAAAACCCATTAAAATGTCATTGATTTTACTTACAGTGCGTACAAATTACTAGTATAAACAATAATATCTAATACCTACATATTAAATGAATAATTATAAAAATGTACCGGCGATACATGTATCGGCGATGCATGTATCGGTATCGCTTAAGACATCTAGAAAGTATCGGCGTATCGGTATCGCCTAAGACGTTCTTCATGTATCGATGTATCGGTATCGCTTTAGCGATTTTCATGTATCGATGCCCATCACTGTTGGTAAACAACTTAAGTAGTGATGTATTTCTTTTGGCCTTTAAAAGGTTTGTGAGCAGAAGGGGTTTCCCAAATAAAATCATATCGGATAATGCAAAAACCTTCAAAAGGGCTGCAAAGGAACTCCAAGAAGTTTGGTCCTTGCTAAAAGAGGAGGGATTCCACTCCTACTTTTCACACCATGGGGTACAGTGGGAGTTTATTGTTGAGAGAGCACCATGGTGGGGAGGATTTTGGGAAAGGCTAGTGAAAAGTGTAAAGTGTCCATTGAAGAAACTTTTGGCTAATGCTCATTTGAGCAAAGAAGAATTCTGCACTGTTTTATGTGAAGTAGAAGCAATGGTGAACAGCAGGCCTATCACCTTTGTTTATAACAGTATGTAGGATGCAGAGCCATTGACACCAAGTCATTTTCTTTGTGGTAAGCGATTAACATGAAGCACCAGTTTGCCAGAAAACTTACAGCCTATCTAGAGCAGTCAAGAAGAGTTAACCAGAAGGTTCAAGTACCTTGAAGAGCTACAAGATCAATTATGGAAGAGGTGGCAGATGAAATACTTGCCAGAACTCAATTATTACCCATCAGGCAATGTAAAGGGCCCCAATGCAAATTGTATCAAGCTAAAAGCTAGGTAGACCGCACACTTAACCAGCACCCTAAAATGTTACAGGTAACGCTCAGCCTCTAAGTCTAGTTAGAATGAACACGAGAAATTTTATGGGCTTTTATTATTATTATTATTATTCTCAATAGGCTGATTTACTTTACAAAACATTTAAAGACAAAACAAATAATTTTGCTGAAGCAATGTGTAAACTACTAAGCAAGAGGAATTCATATTTTATTTAAACCGTATATTGATAGCTCTGATGTTATCATGCTGTCATGTTATCATGTTGTCGTGAAATATGCCTTCTAATCATGAATTACAAACAGACAGGAACATGACGAAAATTAAAGGCTTACAATTAAAAATTAAACGTTAAGCAAGACATGACTTAATCTTTTACAACGGAGAGAGAATGTATAAAAAAAAATGAACGAGATTACATTATTAAGCTAAGTCTACGAAAATGATTAAGTTGTTTAAAAAGCAATAGTTAACCAGTTATAAAATAGAAAGCAAATAAAAAATCAAACTTGTGTCAGCGTTGTACGATTTTAGGTTTTATACAAAAATGATTAAGTAGTTTACAAGGAAATAATTCACCAATTATAAAATAGAAAGCAAATCAAAATTTTATCCAAACTCGTGTCATACGATTTTGGACCTGATATGTAAAAATTAATATATGAATGAATAAGAATATAAGGCTTATATAAATATTACGAAGTATCATCAGAATTATATGAATGAGGGAATTATTCATTGTTCATTTTTACACACACACACACACACACATATATATATAATATATATATATATATATATGAAAATTATTTCACGAAGGTAACACGTGAAAAATATTTATGATGAATAAAACCACGAAGGAAAGGAAACACAAAATGGTGCTCAAGCGCTTTCGTCTAATGACATCCTCAGGAACACTGAAGTATATAAAAAGGTTAAGCCTATATATAGGTTACAGAAAGAAAAAAAGAAAAAATAAACAACCTACATACACACAAACACACATATATATATATATATATATACATACATAATTGAAAATAAAATGTTTAATTTTAATTTTATTTAATTTTTTTTTATTTAACTTTATATAATACAAATATTAAACAAAGACTAAACATATTTTAAGTCAAACACAATTTCTGTTTTTCTATTTTGGGTACTTGTAGGTTATCTCCCCCCCCACCACCACCAATTTTGACAGAATATTTTCGTTAAAACTAACGAAAATATCACGGCTTAACCTAAAAAATTATCAAGGGCGTACAGTTGATCTATTAGTAAATAGTAAATACTATTCCAGAAACAAAAAATGTTATAATTAATAATAGATCAACTGTACGCCCTTGATAATTGGTTAGGTTAAGTCGTGATATTTTCGTTAGTTTTAACGAAAATATTCTGTCAAAATTGGTGGGGGGGGGAAATAACCCATAAGTACCCTATTTTGTGTTGTTTGCAATTTGTTAACATGTGAAAATGGAATTACAAATGAGTAGGTAATGTGATACTAAGATATAATAATATGCTTTGAGGTCAGTAGATACTTTCGTTAGGCCTATTAAACCTTTTTCAGATATTTATTTTAAGTTTTCATTCCTAATGTTTAAGGGTATAAGCTCAAACTGAGTGTCAAACTCCGTCCTTGTCTGCTTTTGTCTGTTTGTTTGTTTGATTTTGTTTCTCATGAAAGACCTCGAAAGAACTCTACAGGACAGGAGGATTTTTCTCATAAAAGAAGGCGATGATATTTTTTTTTTTTCCTACACAAGGATGATGGGGCCCTGCAAGGGGCCCTCAAGGGGCAAATGCCCTTCATTAAGGACGGTGAAACTAAGGACATTTCTTGGAAATGTCGTATACAATCGTGTTTTTTCTCACAAATGAAATGTCTGTGCATAATACAAATTCCATCCCGGTACCTTGAAAAAGAGATACAGATATAAGTATCGGATTAATAAAATATTTAATTATTAAAGTAATTACAGTTAAATACTGTAATAACACAATGATCATAATGACATCTAAAATGTTAAGAGATTCATTACTTTAAATTATAATAATTTTCATTTTGATTATTTTGCGTATATATATATATATATATATATATATATATATATATATATATATAATATATATCTTATGCGCCTCGGTGGAGGTGTGGTTAGCGTCGCTGACTACGAATCCATCGGCCCCGGGTTCGAGACCTGACGGCAGCCGGCGCGCAGCAAAACCCAGCTGTTCATCCTTCCACACAATAAAGAAAGTAGTTGGTAGATAAATGAATACCCTAGGTGGCCTAGTGGTTAAGACGCTGGGCTGCTGATGGGGCGTGGTTCGGATTCCACGTTAAACTGTAGGTCTAAGGTGGAGTGAAAAGCTTGACCTTCGTCAGAATGAACAATTCGGGCGGAAGCTAACCAAAGGTAACCAAAGGGGTGTGTGTATAATATATATATATATATATATATATGACTTATTTCCCGTCCGGCTAGAGCCGGGTTGGGTCCCTCAGATGACTTCTGTACTCCATCCAGGTTCGTCTGTCTCTCGCCGTCGTTGTCAGCTCTCTCCATTCTCTCCCCGTGTTCCCGCTCTTAAAGCTCGCCAACCATGTTCTTCTTGGGCGACCCTGCGGTCTAGTTCCATCCTCTCTTGCGTACATGGCTCTTCTGGGCAATCTCTCCGCACTCATTCTCTCCACATGCCCAAACCATCTTCTCTGAATATCTTCGACTTTGCTATTCACTGGGATCTTGACGTTGGTCCGATTCCTGATCTCCTCATTGGTCACCCGGTCCATCCATCTCACCCCACACATCCTTCCCAAACAGTACATCTCGAATGCATTTAACTTTTTCCGCTCTTTCACTCTCATTAACCAACTTTCAGCTCCAAACAGTACTGTTGGCAGTACTGTTGATTCATATAATCTGATTTTTAGTTTCATACTAATGTGGTTGTCTTTCCAGATTTTATCCATTTTATTCATTGGTGCATATCCCAGTTTAATCCTCTCCTGCATTGTTCGATAAGTGTTGTTGTCACTAGTAAAGTAGACTCCCAGGTATTTGAATTCATGTACTTGTTCAATTTGGCTGTTTGCAAGGCGTAGATCCACTACTACATCTATTTTTCCTATTTTCATTATTTTGGTTTTTGCTACATTTATTTTCAGATTGTATTTGTTGCATGTTTCTTCCACTCGTTCTATCATTGTAGCCGCCTCTTCTTTAGTCTCCGCCAATAACACTATGTCATCCGCATACCTCAAGTCTGTGCCGATTTCGCCTCCTATTTTGATGGATCCTTCGTAATTCTGCAATGCCTCCCTCATTACCGCTTCCAAAAACAAATTAAATAGGTGGGGTGATAACGGACAGCCCTGGATCACACCTCTTTTTGTTGGAAATGTATCGGTGGTTATATTTCCCTTTCTTACTGCTGCAGATGTGTTCGAGTACAATCGTTGTATTAGTTCTACTATTTGCTTCTCGAATCCTTCCCTTCTCAGCACCTGCACCATCCCCTCTCTCCAAACTGAGTCGAAGGCCTGTTTAAAATCTATAAATACGCAATATGTATTCTTATTATATTCCTATCTCTTTTCCGCTATTTGTCTCAATGTGAATATTTGGTTTGCCGTTCCTCTGCCCCGCCTAAACCCCGCCTGTTCCTCCGACAGCACTTCCTCTTCTCTTATACGCATTCTGTATTGTAAGGGTTTTGCCAGAATCTTGTAGGCATTTGATAATAAACACACTGGCCTATAGTTCTCGCATTCTGTTACATCACCTTTCTTATGAATCGGGATGATTAGTCCATGCAACCAATCTACGGGAATCGGTTCACCATTTAGCACTCTCTGTATCAATGAGGTTAACCATTTGGCTATTGGCTCATCCCCTTCTTTCAACAGTTCTCCCGGTATATTATCTCTTCCTGGAGATTTATTTAATGGTAGAGATGCAATGTGCCATTTTACTTCGCTCACCAATATATTTGGGTTTTCTTCTCTTCTCTCTTCCGTTTCCAATTCTGGGAAATTCCTGAAATCTACTTGTTCTTCCATTCCCGCAAACACCTTCTCGAAATACTTTTTCCATATTTGTTTTACTTCTTCTACTAACGCTGTTTTCTCTCCCCTTTCGTTTCTTACAGCAATTGAATTTGCAGACAATTTTCGCGTTATTTCCTTCACTGTTTTGTATAGTTCTTTTGAGTTTTCCGCTCTGAAGCTGCTCTCACATTTTTCACATTTCCCTTCGATCCATCTTCTCTTTGCTTCTCTACACATGTACTCTACTGTTCTATAGTCTTCTATAGTTGTTCGTGTTGGCTTCCGTAGGATTTATATTTCGTTTTCGCTTTGCCTCCCTCCGTTCATCGCACTTCTCCAATATCTCTTCGGTCATCCATTGCTGCTTTGCTCTTCGCTTGGTCCCGAGTATCTCCCTTGCTTCATATTTTATCTCATCTCTTCCCCTCCGCCAGACGTCTTCTACGCTGCCGTCCATGTGCAGTACTACTTCAAATTTGAACTGTATTCTTCTCTTGTACTCCTCTTTCAGGGCTGGGTCCTCCAATTTTTGGACATTTATCCTGCTTTCCTGTTTAATTCTAGGTGTCGCTGATGCAAATTTTACTTTTATATTGGCCAGCACCATTTCGTGGTCTGAGTCCCAGTCTGCTCCCCTCATCACTTTGGTATTTCTCACTGATGTAACCCATCTTTTCCTTACCAGTATGAAGTCTATACAGCTCTTATGTATTTGATCTGGGTGCTTCCATGTGTATCGTCGGCTGTATTTATGGAAAAACCTAGTGTTTGACACCACAAGTTGATTTTGTTGACAGAATTCCAATAATCTTTCCCCTCTCTCATTTCTATCTCCCACTCCAAATGGCCCCATCTGCTCCTCGTAGCCTCTACGGTCCTCTCCAATCTTACTGTTGAAATCCCCCAGCCTTCTCTTTTGTTTTCCTTATCTCCTCCTCTAGGTCCTCATAAAAGTTCTCCGCTTCTTCTTCAGGGTGCGATAAATCTGGTGCATATACCTGGATTATCTTTGTGTTGCGATGTTTTCCTTTCATTGTTACTGACATCATCCTTGAAGATATTGAGTTGTGTTTGAGACATGACTTTTTCGCATTTGCGTTCAGCAATATGGCGACACCCATATACACACACATATATATTCACACAAAAAATGCTGTTTTACTGTTGTGGTCAGAACCAACGACGAAAGTGAACACCGAACTATAGCAACAGTAAGAAGAAGACTTGATTATTGTCGCTGTTTTGGATAAAGCCAAATGGACGCTTTCACAATTATCAAGTCTATATTCTTCTTACTATAGCAACAGTAAGAAGAATATAGACTTGATAATTGTGAAAGCGTCCATTTGGCTTTATCCCAAACAGCGACAATAATTCCTTTTGTCTTTGAGTTTATAAGTCTTCTCTTGTAGTATTGTATTATTCCATTCCTGTCGTAAAAAAGTCTGAATTAAAAGTTTTTGGACAAGGTTTTTACTGATTCCATGTTAGAGTTCAGTCGAGTCGATTTCAGAAATGTTCAAATGGGTTCATATCAGGATTTTGATGACATGAATGTCTTCCCATCTTAACTGTGCGAACCTATTTTTCCTTAGAGAACTGGTCACTATCCTAAGTAGGGAGTAGTGTTTCTTGAAGAACGTTGATTTACTGGTGTTATAGTTAAAATTACTATGTTATAGGTTGTCACTCGTGACCGCCTTGTATCCCAAATCGCCCAACAAACCATAAAAAACACTCCACCTCGTCTTCTGGTAGTTTCCAGGCGTTTTAGTGCTAATTCATGTGATGCAGGACTGCAGGACACAATAATTCTGGTGAAGCATGTCTGTTATCCAGTGATATCTGCTTTTGGTATGGACGTATACACATTTCGCCAACGAGAACCCACTGAGCCCATTTGTCTCATTATCTTTATGCTTCTTATTAAGATGAAAAAAATTATAAAAAAACTTACTTTTTATAGTAGGTGTCGAAGAAGGCGCACCTGTTTCCGTGTGTAGAAGGATTATACTTAAACAATTTACTATTCATTGTACGTCCTTCGCTCGTCCACATCCATATTCCACCCACGAGAGCTCCCGAAACCCAGTACTCGTCAGTTTCGTCTGCTGCGGAATGTACAACATTAAAGATTGAAGGTAACTAACGATTTAGCGGGAAATAATAATAATAATAATAATAATAATAATAATAAGAACAATAGTACCATTGCATATATTTTGTTACGGAATAGTAACCGAATCGCGTCTGAAAATGTTTGTCACCTCTATAGAAGTCTTCGCCTACGGAGGCGAAGCTCGTATACATCTCTCACTAATGCGTATTCAGACCATGCTGGATTAGAGATTATGAATTGTCGAATGAGGAACAATTTTTCAATTCTTCCAAAGTCTGACCTCTCAGAGGAAGAAAAAGAGTCTTACATTTGTAGTTTTATATTTGTTAGTTTTAAATTTTGTTTCTACTTTTATATTTTATTATTACTCGTTTCATTACATTTATTAATTTTATTTCTTTTTAGTCAAAACTTTGCTTTTACCTTTTTAATTACTATTCCAAACAACTATCGACAATGAACTCCTTACAACACATGTATGGCTTAGCGCCAATAAACTATCATATACAGTATATATACATAGTCATCAGAAAAGAGAGAGTGTTGTTCTCCCCTTAAACCCAAACATAAATTCAATCCCTATAAAACGAGTGTAATCGGCCAAACTCATGGGAATTACCCTCGATGCAAAACTCTCATTCAAAGAGAACACTGAAGCCAGGTTCTCATTCATAATTTACAGAAATCGGTGCTGCACTACCAAAATACGCCCTTAGATATATGTACTTCACTATAGTATAGCCACACTTGCAGTAATGCATTCGTGCTTACGGAAGTGCACGACAGTATTTTATGCAGGCACTGGTAGTATTTTTTATGCAGTAAGGAGGAGCCAAGGGAGAATGTCCATTAAAATGCTCCCCCCACCCTTCTATAGAAGAAGAAAAGGGCCAAAAACAAAGTCCAAGGTTTTAGAGGTGCCTGGACACACTGAGTAAATGAAAGATTGAAAATACCAATTAACCCTTGCGACGGGTTCAGAAGAGCAGCGTCCGTTATAATAGCAATAGTAAAGAGAGAGTGAGGCAACATTGTGGCGAAGAGAAATTGATTGAGAACAGACAGGAGGAGGCGGGAATTGAGGAGAAGAAAAGCCTTTGATTCCACCTCACACATGACAAGCGTACTCCATACAAGTGCGGACAAGACCCCTGTACAGACAGAGCAACCGAGTGGGGGTGAAGAAACTGCGGAGCTGGTACCCTCTTAGAAGAGAGTATATTTGATTTTTCTAGTAAGAATCACGAGAAAAGGAAACGCCAAGAATGTTAGGGTAGGGTAGGACAAGACGCTCATGCTGAAAATTTGCAATATGGCAACTCTTAACTGGAAATGTTGACGAGAGGCTGATGCGTCATATAGTTACATGTTCAAGTCCAGGATCTAGTCTATGTTTGAACAAATGTGAGTATTTCTAGAAAACGTTTCTTTATTTTACGTCACAACATTATAAATTTTAATATTTGTATAACTGTTGTAAATGTGGATAAATTTAAGATAAAGTTTTGCAACCACAATATGTCAACAGTAATGCTAGTTATCTCTAACATTATAGTTGTTAGTGAGCGACAAGCCATGGAGTCATGGGATATTTGCTTCTAATATTGCAAATAGCTGCCTCGGATAATACGCCCACCTGAACGGTGGGGCAAAATGTCTAGATGGGCGTTTTTACCCCCGTGATGTTTTTTCTCCACAATTGTTTTTACCTTTCTAACCCTAATTGTTGTAAGGCAAATTTTAATCCTAGACTGCATAGGCAAATCAAATCATCGTTGCGTGTGGGGTTCAACTGAACCCCGCTATGCATTTCAGAGTTAATAGTATAATAGACAATGTATGTATCTTGATGCCATGATAGAAAACTGTGAACAATGTTTTCAATAACTGGTGAATTATATACAGTGTGTGTGTGTGTGTGTGTGTGTGTGTGTGTGTGTGTGTGTGTGTGTGTGTGTGTCCCAGGAGGAAATGTCAAGAATGCACCATTTGACTCTTTGGGTATTTCTAAGTAGAAAGTATTATATCGACATGTGCCTGATTCCCAACCGTTACCGAGATACAGGCCTCTACATTTGGGTAACTAAAACATAATAAAAAGCCGATCTTAGATAATATTCAATGACATTTAATGATACATTGGCAACTGTGCAGATCCTCACATTATTTATTTACATTATTTTTGTCTGGGGGTTCTTGAAGAGTAACGTTTATCAGCGGGGTAAGCCCGAAACTAGGGAGCAGTTGGTTGCACGTATACAGGATGCGTTCATAAACCTCAGAAATGAACTTCCGCGTTTTCCTTGGCAAGACTCGATGGATCGGAGGCTCGCCGCGTGCATTGAAGAAGGAGGGGGTCACTTTGAAACCATTCTGCAATAAGTGCAATAGCGTATTGTATGTTTGTACTTTTTGTAAACCACAAGTGTCATTAAATAGTATCTAAGATCGCCTTTTTACTATGTTTTAATTACCCAAATGTAGAGGCCTGTATCTCGGTAACGGTTGGGAATCAGACCCATACCGATATAATACTTTCTACTTAGAAATACCCAAAGAGTGAAATGGGGCATTCTTGACATTTCCTCCTGGAACACCCTGTATATATATATATATATATTAGTGATGGATCGAATAACCGCAACCGCAACCGCAACCGCACTACAACCGCACAAAAATTCACAACCGCAACCGTAACCGCAACCGCCGTTCCATAAGTGCGGTTGCGGTTGTAAAAGCTTAGTTAATTTTAACCCTGAACAAACCCTGAACCAGTCAAAAAGCAGCCAAAAAGAGCCCGAATGACTGATTCTCCTGAGCCAAGTTCTTCAAAGTCGTCACTACTGGACTCGATGAACGCATTTTTGAGTTCAAGCAGTGAAGAAGAAGAAAGTTCACCAAGGATCAACAAGAAGATGCGAGTTCTTCTAGACAACTATCACAAAGAAAAAAGAATTGCTCCGACGATGATCCTCTTCAGTGGTGGAAAGATAACGAACTAAAACACAAAGAACTTGGCTGTATTGCAAGAACATATCTTGCTTGCCCTTCAAGTAGCATTCCAAGCGAGCAGCTCTTCAGTGGAGCGGGAACGTTGTACGATGAGAGGCGTTGCCGCTTGAAAGGTGAAAATGCAGCAAAAATATTATTCTTGAAATTCACACTGCCTGTCATTAAGTTTGACATCAGTTTTTCAATTGAATAATAATCCATAACTTTCCAATGGGTGGAGGCTGGGGAAAGTGGTAGGTGGGATGAACAGTGCGATGGGTCCTCGTCCCTCATCCTGGTAACACACTTAGTGCAAAATATGGTTTTAATTAATTTGACCTATTCTTTCATAATAGCTATATAAGTTTAGAATATACTTCATTTAAATAGTATTTATTTAGTAAATACCTTATGTTGAACACAAGTTTTGCAAATTGCAACACACAAATAGCGGTAGCGGTGTATTGCAAAACTTGTGTTCAACATAAGGTATTTACTAAATAAATACTATTTAGTATATATTATGTACCAAGTGTGGCTAAATCGCACTATAGTGGCTAAATCCAGTTAATAATTACGCATTTTTCCTAGTATATGATAACCGCAACCGCAACCGCGGTTGGAAAAAATTCGACAACCACAAACACAACCGCAACCGCGGTTGTGAAAAACCGACCACTCGATCCATCACTAATATATATATATATATATATATATATATATATATATATATACGAGTATATGTGTGTGTGTGTATATATATATATATATATGATGAATAAAACCACGAAGGAAAGGAAACACAGAATGGTGCTCAAGCGCTTTCGTCTAATGACATCCTCAGGAACACTAAAGTACATAAAGAGTTATGTACTTCAGTGTTCCTGAGGATGTCATTAGACGAAAGCGCTTGAGCACCATTCTGTGTTTCCTTTCCTTCGTGGTTTTATTCATCATAAATATTTTTCACGTGTTACTTTCGTGAAATAATTTTCATATATATATATAATATATATATATATAAAGGGTGATCCAGAGAAATGGGACCCAAAAGAAACCCCTGTAACTCTTAAAGTATAAGTCCTTTTATAAAATCATACGCATCATTCGAAAGAGGATAGTTACAAGTTTGTACAGGATTGTATAGGTTTTGACAATACAAGACAAGATAAGATATAAAACAAAATAAAAGTGTTAGTTAAAACTAACCCTTCAAGATGACTGCATGGACTGTGGAACAGCTGCGTTTCATAACTGAGCAATATTATGAGCATGGAAGAAGTGTAGTTTCAGCTCTTAGGAAGTGATTTTGACATCTGAAAATTTGTCTTGAAAGATCTTTGAGCTGAAACTACACTTCTTCCATGCTCATAATATTGCTCAGTTATGAAACGCAGCTGTTCCACAGTCCATGCAGTCATCTTGAAGGGTTAGTTTTAACTAACACTTTTATTTTGTTTTGTATCTTATCTTGTCTTGTATTGTCAAAACCTATACAATCCTGTACAAACTTGTAACTATCCTCTTTCGAATGATGCGTATGATTTTATAAAAGAACTTATACTTTAAGAGTTACAGGGGTTTATTTTGGGTCCCATTTCTCTGGATCACCCTTTATATTTAAACTGCAAACACACAGTATAATTAACGTAAAGAACGACGCTTGTATAGGAGAATATACCGCGCAAGATGAGAGCGAGAGAACGAAACAAATGAAAAAATGAGGTAACCACCCGGGAACCGAACCTGGGATCTTCCGATTGCCGGTCAGATATGATAACCATTACACCACGGGCCTCACGTATGTAGAGGAATTACGGCATTTGATTGAGTGAGGCCCGTGGTGTAATGGTTATCATATCTGACCGGCAATCAGAAGATCCCGGGTTCAATTCCCGTGTGGTTACCTCATTTTTTCATTTGTTTCGTTCTCTCGCTCTCATCTTGCGCGGAATATTCTCCTATACAAGCGTCGTTCTTTACGTTAATTATACTGCGTGTTTGCAGTTTAAATGTATATAATGTACGGCATGCGGGAGGTGCCCCCTTGGGGCATTGGTTTCTGCGCGTATGTAGTGGAATTACGGCATTTGATTGAGTGAGGCCCGTGGTGTAATGGTTATCATATCTGACCGGCAATCGGAAGATCCCGGGTTCGATTCCCGGGTGGTTACCTCATTTTTTCATTTGTTTCGTTCTCTCGCTCTCATCTTGCGCGGAATATTCTCCTATACAAGCGTCGTTCTTTACATTATATATATATATATAATATATATATATATATATACGAGTATATATATATATATATATATATATATATATATATATACCGGTCAGATGCGATAACCATTACACCATGGGCCTCACTCTTCCAAATGCCGTAATTCTTCTACATACTCGCAGAAACCAATGCCCCAAGGGGGCACCTCCCGCATGCCGTAACATTATATACATTTAACTGCAAACACGCAGTATAATTAACGTAAAGAACGACGCTTGTATAGGAGATATTCCGCGCAAGACGAGAGAGAGAGAACGAAACAAATGAAAAAATGAGGTAACCACCCGGGAATCGAACCAGGGATCTTCCGATTGCCGGTCAGATGCGATAACCATTACACCATGGGCCTCACTCTTCCAAATGCCGTAATTCTTCTACATACTCGCAGAAACCAATGCCCCAAGGGGGCACCTCCCGCATGCCGTAACATTATATACATTTAACTGCACACACGCAGTATAATTAACGTAAAGAACGACGCTTGTATAGGAGATATTCCGCGCAAGACGAGAGAGAGAGAACGAAAGAATTACGGCATTTGGAAGAGTGAGGCCCATGGTGTAATGGTTATCGCATCTGACCGGCAATCGGAAGATCCCGGGTTCGATTCCCGGGTGGTTACCTCATTTTTTTCATTTGTTTCGTTCTCTCTCTCTCGTCTTGCGCGGAATATCTCCTATACAAGCGTCGTTCTTTACGTTAATTATACTGCGTGTTTGCAGTTATATATATATATATATATATATATATACACGGTGAACCAAAAGTAGGTGGACAGTAGGTTGAATACGGTTTGTGTTATATTATATTATAACTATGGTGTTCATTATAACTATGGTGTTTGTGTTATATTATATTAAATATTATAGCTAAATTTATTTAAATTTTGTTTTGTATTATAGTATACAAAAAAATTAAATATGTATTCTCAAAATAAACGTTATCATTTACTGTCCACCTACTTTTGGTTCACCCTATATATATATATATATATATATATATATATATATATATATATATATATAATATATAATATATATATATATATATATACGTATATATATATAAGTTATATATACAGGGCGTCCCAAAAAAATGTATACACACTTTAAATACTTATAAAGGCAGTGTTTATTAAAATACATTTCATTTTCAAAATGTAATAGAATCTACAGACATTATTTAATTGTTTTGTCAACGCCTGTTTTCAAACTGACGTCCGTTCTGGTCCAGGCACTGCTGATAACGCGAAGCAATGGAATCGCAAACATCACGAAACATTTCGTTTGGTATTTGTGTGCATTCTCGTTCAATGGCTGCTCTCAATTCAGCGACTGTTGCAGGTTTTATAGCGTAGACTTTGTCTTTTAAGTATCCCCATAAAAAAAAGTCTAGTGGTGTGAGGTCTGGTGAACGCGGAGGGTATTCTACAAAACCCCTTCGTCCAATCCACATCCACATCGTGCCAAGTACCACTCGCAATACTCCACTCTTCGGTCCGGATCATCTTCATTAATAGCATGGACTAATCTTGGAATGTAACTTTTCCATTGACAGCGCTTCAAAATGCGTTGGACAGACGATTCTGAAATTCCTACCTCACGACTCGCTTGCCGCACAGATTTTCTTGGACTTTGGTGATACGTTTCCAGTACTCTTTCTTGCTTTGTGGGGCTTGTCGATGTCCGTGGTCTTCCGGAACGCTTCTTGTGGACATTCTGAACAGTTCCATCGGCTTCAAACTTATCTCTAATTCGAGTGATGGTAAGTCGCGTTGGTGGATCTGTTTGAAACTCCCTCCTAAACTGTCTTTGCACTTCAACTGCGTTTTCACACTTCCAGTAGCATTTTAGAATGAATTTCCTTTGTTCAAAGCTTAGTCTGACTGCCATTATTAATTCTAATGGGTTTAACTTGGAAAGAAAGAAACATCAATTGAGCTATCAGCTGTTAAAGTGTGTATACATTTTTTTGGGACGCCCTGTACATATATATAGGGTGAACCAAATGTAGGTGGACAGTAAATGATAACGTTTATTTTGAGAATACATATTTAATTTTTTTGTATACTATAATACAAAATAAAATTTAAATAAATTTAGTTATAATATTTAATATAATATAACACAAACACCATAGTTATAATGAACACCATAGTTATAATATAATATAACACAAACCGTATTCAACCTACTTGTCCACCTACTTTTGGTTCACCGTGTATATATATATACATACAGCGTGTCCCAAAGAAATGCATACCCACTTTGTTCGATAATACCAGCTATGAAGATAATAAATATATTACTTTTTATATGTTTTTTAATAAAGAATTTTCTCCTAAATCTAAATATGTAATTATTTTTATTAAAAATTGAAAAACAAAAACGTTACAGATGTTTAAATTATAATTATTATTTTTGAGACTTCATGTGCGATATTTTCTAATATTTTTGCACTTATACGAGATAAGTTTGAAACCGACGGCACTGTGCAAAACTTACAAAAACAACGTTCTGGAAGACGTCGAACATCTTAAAGTGTCATTTAACCATGGAATTTGTAAATTTTTTGAATTAACTAATAATTACAACATTTATGCTTCAATATCAACACTAAACATAAGTATCTCAAAACAGTCGGTTAAAATATTAGAAAATATCGCACATGAAGTCTCGAAAATAATAATTATACTTTAAACATCTGTAACGTTTTTGTTCTTCAATTTTTAATAAAAATAATTACATATTTAGATTCAGGAGAAGATTCTTTATTAAAAAACATATAAAAAGTAATATATTTATTATCCTCATAGCTGGTATTATCGAACAAAGTGGGTATACATTTCTTTGGGACACGCTGTGTGTATATATCGGGTCCGCAAAAAAAAAAGGAGCATGACGAAAATTGCTCTCACGCCCGCATCTTTTGCCGGACCCTTAAATGTTATATATCTAGCTAAAGATAAAAGAGCCCAGAGTTGTATAAAATAAATTTCATCAAAATCGGTCATAAAATAAAGATTTTATGGCCACAAACGTGCAATGACTAAAAAAAGTGAATTTCCGCGTAAAAATTTAATGTTTTTTCTCATTTTAAATTATTTTTTCAGATGCCTAAATAATTTTAATCAATAAAAATGATAATATGCCCTTTTCTAAAGAAGATAAAATATTAATAAAACATTATAGACTTGATAAAAATTATGGCGCAATAAAATTATTACAAGGGTCCGCAAAAAAAAAAGGAGCATGACGAAAATGTTTACTGTACATTTATTTTTTCACATAATGACAAATAACTTATTTTAGGCAAATAAGCAACAAATAAACTAAGTTAGTACCAAATTTCATTTCAATACGTCAAAAATTAAAGAAAATATAAAAGTTTTACTACAACATGTCATATAATTTTACAATTTCCAAAGAAAACGAAATTATAAGACTAAAAAAATTGTTCGATATGTAATAATTTGTAATAATATGTAATAATTACTCTTGTAATAATTTTATTGCGCCATAATTTTTATCAAGTCTATAATGTTTTATTAATATTTTATCTTCTTTAGAAAAGGGCATATTATCATTTTTATTGATTAAAATTATTTAGGCATCTGAAAAAAATAATTTAAAATGAGAAAACCATTAAATTTTTACGCGGAAATTCACTTTTTTTAGTCATTGCACGTTTGTGGCCATAAAATCTTTATTTTATGACCGATTTTGATGAAATTTGTTTTATACAACTCTGGGCTCTTTTATCTTTAACTAGATATATACTATTTAAGGGTCCGGCAAAAGATGCGGGCGTCAGAGCAATTTTCGTCATGCTCCTTTTTTTTTGCGGACCCGACCACTGTAAGAAAGTTTTCTGTTATTTTTTTTGGCATGTATAGATTAGTTACAGGTTGTAATTTAATTATTGGAGTGAAATGTTGTTTTGTGCAAATGTGAAAATTATAAAGTTTTCGGTTTTATAATATGATACAATATATGTATGGGAATTGTCATTCTATTATTTCTTGTCTATTTCTAAACTTTGAATAAGTGTTAAAAAAAAAAAAAAAAAAAAAAAAAAAAATTATATATATATATATATATATGATGAAAAAACCACGAAGGAAAGGAAACACAAAACGGTGCTCAAGCGCTTTCGTCTAATGACATCCTCAGGAACACTGAAATACATAAAAGGTTACGGCCTATATATAGGTTACAGAAAGAGAAAAAAAATATAAATAAATAACATACATACACACAAACATATATACATATATATATATATATATATATATATACATACATATCTACACACACATACACATATATATATATATATATATATATATATATAATATGCAATAAACGGAGAAGTAAAAATAAAACTTAAAAATTAAGGATTAGAGGATTAACAAAGAGGCATATCGATTTTTAGCACAAGATCAAATGAGTTATAAAAATAATACAAATTTATACTGGAGATACGCCCGGGTTTAACACTTTGCCTTTTTAGAGTCAAGTTTCGATATATATAAAAATAAATTGAAGATTAAAAGTTAATAAAGTAGCTTACAAGTTTACCAAAGATTAAGTGTCCTACCCTTTTTATCTAGATTTGTTTTGAAGGAATTCAAAACAACAGGATCGAGTTGAAAAAGACCTTTGCTTATGTTGAAGTTATTTGAAAGTTGAATAATGGCAGACTCAAGAATATTTCTATTGACAATGTTGCTCGAATGAAATAAAACTGAAGCATTATTCCAATCAATACAGTGGGATAACTCTGACAAATGGACATAAGCAAAGGTCTTTTTCAACTCGATCCTGTTGTTTTGAATTCCTTCAAAACAAATCTAGATAAAAAGGGTAGGACACTTAATCTTTGGTAAACTTGTAAGCTACTTTATTAACTTTTAATCTTCAATTTATTTATATATATATCGAAACTTGACTCTAAAAAGGCAAAGTGTTAAACCCGGGCGTATCTCCAGTATAAATTTGTATTATTTTTATAACTCATTTGATCTTGTGCTAAAAATCGATATGCCTCTTTGTTAATCCTCTAATCCTTAATTTTTAAGTTTTATTTTTACTTCTCCGTTTATTGCATATATATTATATATATATATATATATATATATATATATATATATATATATATATATATATATGTGTGTGTGTATGTGTGTAGATATGTATGTATATAATATATATAATATGTGTTATTTATTTATATTTTTTTTTCTCTTTCTGTAACCTATATATAGGCCGTAACCTTTTATGTATTTCAGTGTTCCTGAGGATGTCATTAGACGAAAGCGCTTGAGCACCGTTTTGTGTTTCCTTTCCTTCGTGGTTTTATTCATCATAAATATTTTTCACGTGTTACTTTCGTGAAATAATTTTCATATATATATATATATACCCCCTCGATTAGGTACTCCGGCTTGCCGGGCCGAGGGGGCTCGTACACCTCGTGGGTTGTTGGGGTTTCCTCAACTCCTCGCAGGGTGTGGGCGAAGAGTTACCTAGTTGCGTTTTTTTTTCTTTTCATTTTTCCTTTTCTTTCTTTTTGCTCCCCCTTTTTTCCGTCTCTCCCGGAATTTCTTTTGTCTTGACTCGGTCTTGTGCCTCTGTTAATTGTAGTACCCCCCCCCATCTGTTTCTATTTTGCAGTCTTGGGGTCATCGGGTGCACCCGCCGGGGGGCATCGCTCCGTGGCTGAGCCGTGCTATGGGAACGGTACGGGCGCCCGGACCGCTGCTGCGTCTGGATTGGGTCTTTGCTTGGCCCTTAACGGACAAATCTCCGTAGTGCCAATCTGCTGTTTTTAAAACGACAGTCAGGTTGGGGGGCGGGCTACCCGGGACGTTGGGCCTGCGCCTTGAAGGATGCAGCGGCGGATGGTGCATTGCCTTGGGTCCGAGGCTGTCTTTTTTGTAAGGCTATTGTTTATGGGTTCAATTTCTAAACTTCAATCCCCTCCTGTTGACGACTCTGGCCCGCCCTTGGATTTGGATAAGACTACTACTTCTGGTCGTTCAGCGGCCTCTGCCTCCGCTGGATTGGCCTTCAAGCCGTATGGCCCCCTCTCGTCCTCTGCGGCGTCTGGCTCTCGTGGCCGGACTCGTGGTGGCCGTAGGGCGGGGTCTTGGCGGCCCTTGTTCTCTCGCCCACTCTCGGTTACCGTTACACATGGACCTGTCCCGGCTGTCAATTTCTGTCCGGTGGACAGGTTCCTTGTTCTCCGCCCTTCCGCTGGCCCCTCCGGGCAACTCGGAAGGGTGTTTCAGCGCCTTAAGACGGTGGGGTTCCTGTCGTTATGATATCCGCCCTCTAAAGGATGGGTCTCTTCTTTTGAAGTCCCGTTCTTCGGGGGTGACTGAGTCCCTTCTACAGTTGCAGGATGTCTTGGGTTGCAGAGTTTCTGTGACTCCCCATCCGCAATTGAATAGCTGTCAGGGCACCATTTTCGCTTCCCGTCTGCTGTCAATCCCGGTTGGCGAGTTGCAGGAGGATCTTGCCCCCAGGGGGTAACGAAGGTCTTCCGCTTTTCGTCGCGCCGGGATGGTGCTCTTAACCCGTCCGCTCGTCTGCTCCTGACCTTTGACTCCCTTGTGCCTCCGGCCCAGGTGTTCTGGGGCGTGGGTGATCGCCGGTCGTGTGAGTTTTCGGTGCGACCATATGTGCCTGACCCGGTTCGTTGCTTTGGCTGCAACCGGTTCGTCCATGTTAGCTCTGCGTGCCGCCGTGAGGGTAAGCTATGTGTCCGCTGCGGTGGGCCTTCGCACCCTACCCCGTGCACGAAGCCACCGCGGTGCTCGAACTGCTCGGGGGCCCACCCTTCCTCCTCTCGGGACTGCCCCGTTTTCAAATTTGAATTCGAGGTGCGGTCCTTAAGGACTACCGAATTCCTTAGTGCGCGGGAGGCGCGCGATAGGGTCCGTGACCGGGAGCCGCGGCGGGGGTTGTCCTATGCTGCGGCTCTTGGCCCTGGCGGGTCCTCGGGCCCCTCCCGTGCTACCCCGGCGTCTACCGGAGTGGTGCCACCCCTGGAAGTTCCGGGGGTTGGTGGTCCTCCTGGCACCGCGGGCCCTTCTTGTTCCTCTGCCTCACTTTCAGACATCCCATCTGATTCCCTGCCTACAAGTGCCCCTTCCCCCTCTCCGGCCTTGGGGTCTGGATCCTTGCCTACTCGTCTCTCGGGTGGGGAAGGTGATGCCCCGAAGGGGAGGAGGAAGCGTCGCTGCGGTCGGAGTCGGAGTCCTCCAGACCCGATCATGACCGCTGCTCGCCCTGCTCCCCCTTCTTCACCGGAGGGGAAGCGGCGCGCCGCTCCTGATCCGCTCGGGCCTCCCACCGCTATACGGAGGGCTGGTGAGGCGTCACCTCCCGGTGCCCCGACCAGTGTCCGGGTGTCGGTTGAGGTACACCGCCCCATGACACCCTCGATTACTGACGCTGTCCCATGGTGGACCCGGTCGAGAGGAGCCTGGCCCGTCTTCATGGAGTCTCTTTCCCTTCGGCTCCTGCTGAGAATGGTCAGGTCTCTCTCCTGGATCTACCTCTCCCACCTGTGGTGGACCTTTCCTCCTCCTCCCCGTCAGTGCTTGTCTGGTTTGACGAGCCCTCGAACATCTGGTTCTCCCCAGCCCCCCTCTGGTGGGGAGTCGGAGGTTTCGGCTGGGCCCGTCTCGTCGTCTCCCCCCCAGGGGAGCCCCCCTCTGAACTCCCTGTTCCACTCTCCACCTCTCGTTCTACTACGGGTGAAGCAGCTGCGGGGTCGGTGGCCCCTACCCCTCCCGTTCGGGGTGAGTCGGGGAAGCCGATTCCGTCCCTGGTTGCGGACCGTTGAGTTTGCTGCTCAGCTTGGTCCGTGGCTATTTCTCTGTTTTCTCTGCCTCTTATAATGCCACTTCCCCTTACAGTTCCATTTTGCATTGGAAATGTAGGGGGCTTTTAGCTAACTGGGAGAACCTTGCCTCCCTGCTGAAGAGCGAGCGCCTTCCTGTGTTTGTCTCCAGGAGACTATCCTGGCTGCGCGGGGACTCCCTCGTCTCTCTGGCTATGTTGGTTTCCCTTGCACCCCGGATGAGCACCACACACGCCGACGGGGTGCGGCGATTTATGTGCATCATTCGTTACCACCGCGAGGTGTGCCTCTTCCCACTTCCTTGCAGGCTGTGGCTGTGCGGCTATTTTAAGATCGCCAGTACACTGCCTGCTCGATTTATATTCCTCCTCATGACCCTCCTTCTCGCGACGCGGTTCGCGAGTTGGTGTTCCAACTACCTCGACCGTTTCTCCTCCTCGGGGACTTTAACAGTCGCGACCCGGCTTGGGGAGATGTCCGGTCGACTAATGTTGCTGGTATGTTGCTCTCCTTGATGGAGGAACTTTCCTTTGCGTGCCTCAATTCCGGTGAACCTACTTACTTCCACGAACCCACGGGTTCATTTACCGGTATTGATCTCTCCTTGGTGTCCCTCGATGCCTTACTCGATTTTTCGTGGAAGGTGTTGGGGGACTCTTATGGTAGTGATCATTACCCAGTCTGTCTTGAGCCAGTCGGACCGCAGCCGGGTGTCTCGTCTCGACCGAGGTGGTGCCTTGCGCGAGCTGACTGGCCATCCTTCAGAGCTCGTTCCGTCATTACCCGTTCGGTGTTGAGCTTTGGCTCTGTGGATGAAAGCTTGGAGTTCTTCGAGCGAGTGTTGATGGGCGTCGCGGAGGACTGTATCCCTCGATCTTCCGGTAACCCGCGGACGCGTAGCGTCCCGTGGTGGACTCCAGCATGTCACCGGGCGGTGTGCGAGAGGAAGAGGGCGACGCGCCGCTTCCACCGCACCCGGCGCGCGGACCACTTGATTGAGATGCGGCGGGCGAAGGCTTTCTCCCGCCGGACTCTCAAGTTGGCCCGTCGGGCCTCTTGGCCTGCTTTTGTGTCCGGCATTTCCTCGTCTACCCCTTCTGCTACTGTGTGGCGGAAGGTACGTAGTATCGAGGGGAAGCCGGTCCCTGCTAGTCGCCCTGTCCTTCGGGACGGGGACGGCTTCCTTTCGGATCCTGCTGCTGTGGCCGATCGGCTGGCTGGGGCTTTTGCTGCGGTTTCCCGTTCGCCTTCAGCTGCGGATCGTCCTTTGTCGAATGTTACGTTCCCGCCGCCTGGGAACGAGCCCTATAACCATCTCTTTACGATGCGGGAACTTCGGGCTGCCTTGGCAACCCGTCGTTCTTCCGCCCCTGGCCCTGATGACATCCCGTATGACTTTCTTTGGAATCTGCACCCGATGGCCCTACACTTCTTGCTGGATCTTTTCAACCGGGTGTGGGTTGAGGGGTCGTTCCCTTCCCGTTGGAGGGAGGCGATTGTGGTCCCGATACCTAAGCCGGGGAAGGATCCGGCGGAGGTGGCGGGCTATCGGCCTATTGCCTTGACGAGCTGCTTATGCAAGCTCCTTGAAAAGATGGTGGCCGTCCGACTTTCCTTTACACTGGAGTCGCTTGAGTTATACCCCCCGACCCAGTATGGCTTTCGTCGATTTCGGGGTACTCTGGACCCCCTTCTCCTCCTTAGTCATGATGTACGGGAGGCCTTTTCCCGCCGGAATCTTGTTCTGGCCGTCTTTTTTGATGTCCAAAAGGCCTATGACACGACCCGTCGGGGAGTTGTCATGGACCGTTTGAAGTCTCTTGGTTTTGTGGGCTTTTTGCCCACATTTCTTCGTAACTTCCTCTGCCGTCGCACTTTCCGCGTCCGTAATGGGGCGGCCCTATCTGACCTGTATGTTCAGGAGGAGGGGGTGCCCCAGGGGTGTGTCTTAAGCGTCTCCTGCTTCAATCTGGTCATGTCTGCGCTACCGGGAGCCCTTCCGCCCTCGGTGCGATGTTCCATCTATGCCGACGATCTGGCTGTCTATGCCGCGGGGACGAGTCCCCCCCTCGTGGAGAGGCAAGTCCAACTCGCGGTCAATCGGGTTGAACGCTGGGCGTCGTCGGTGGGCCTTACGCTGTCTTCCCCGAAGACTTCGTGTGTGGCCTTCCTTCCGCCGAGGAGACGGGGATCTGGCGCCGTCCCGACCTTTGATCTTACACGGGGGTCAGCCTCTGGCCCTCGTTCAGTCAGTGCGTTTCCTGGGTATGGTTTTCGACAGCCGTTTGAGCTGGGTTCCCCACCTTCGCCGGCTCCGCGAGTCTGCAAGACGTACCCTGGATTTGCTGGGACATCTGTCGCATACTACATGGGGCGCGGATAGGCGGACACTCCTCCGTTTGTACGTGTCCCTGGTACAGTCAAAATTAGATTATGGGAGTGTGGTGTATGGCTCCGCCTCCCGTACGGCCCTTCGGATACTGGATCCGGTCCTCTCTAGAGGACTGCGCATGTCATCTGGCGCCTTCCGCTCCTCTCCGGTTGTAGTCTGCAGGTTGAGTGCGACATCCCTCCCTTGGGGATCGGAGGTCGTTCCTCATTGCTAAGCACTATCTCCGGATCCTCCGTCTTCCCAACTCTCCTCTGTTCCAGGTGGTGGAGAGGGCGTTCTGCCGGGATGGGGGTTAGTATTTCACCGACACGGTGACCTCCCTCCTCGATGGTATGGGCACTCCTCCTCCATCCGTTATACCGGTCTCTTTCAAGGGTGTTGCACCTTGGGAGAGCACCCCTGTTGCGTGCTGTAGGGCGTTGCGCCCCGTTCGCAGGGCCGATTCTGACTCTGCCTTGCTTCGGTCTCTGTTCCTTCAGCATGCGGCGTGTCACTCTGCATGTGTTGCGGTCTTCACGGATGGCTCGAGGTCGTCGGGGGGCGTTGGGGCCGCGGCTGTTCCCCAGTCGTCTGCCCTTGCTCCCCGATGTACCCGTCTCCCTAATGAGGCTTTCGTTTTCACGGCGGAGCTCTATGCCATTCTGAGAGCTCTGGAGGTGGTGCGGAAGCATCCGGATGGGTCGTTTGTCATCTATTCGGATTCCCGCAGTGCCCTGGATGGCCTGGAGTGTTTTGACCCTGTCCACCCACTGGTCCGACGAATCCAGCTACTGTGCCATACCCTTGTCGCTTTCGGTGGCAAGGAGGTGGTATTTTGCTGGGTCCCAGCACATGTTAACGTGGCTGGTAATGAGGCTGCCGATCGAGCTGCCCGTTCCGCGTGCCGACTACAGGTTTCGCCCGTGTCCGTCCCCTTTTCCGATTATATCCCTGGCTTCCGTAGGCTTTTGCGCTCCCGGTGGCAGAGTCGCTGGGATGGCGCTACAGATAACAAACTTTGCAAGATTAAACCCAAATTGGGATGTTGGGCCTCTTCCTTCCATCGGTCGCGCCATAAGGAGGTAGCTCTGGCCCGCCTTCGTATTGGCCACACCCACCTGACCCATGGCTATTTGATGGCCGGGGATCGGGTGCCCCGATGTCCCAATTGTAACGTTTTCCTTACAGTTGCCCACCTCCTGGTGGAGTGTCCGCTTTACTCTGCACTGCGCGCAGAGTATTTTCCCTTTTTGGAGAGCGTCGGGCCTTCTGATGGGCTTGGCGCTATTCTATTTGAAGGTCCCTACTTTTCGATAACCGGGTTGTTCTCCTTCCTCTTTCGCTCCCGACTTCTTTACCGGCTGTGACTCCGCTATGATCTTTCTGCTTCCCCCCCCCCTCCTCCTCCTCCTCCCCCGTCTATTGTTCATTTCCATTAGCTGTTCCTTAATCTTCGTCCTGTGTTCGCTCTGCTATCCACCTTTCTTTTGGTGGCCATGAGCGGTCATGCTTTGAAACAAAAAAAAAATATATATATATATATATATAGTGTAATAATGCCTAGTTAAGAATCTTAATTTTTGTTTAGTTAAGATTATAATGTTTAATATAAATTTACTAATAATTGTGAAATTACGATAAAGTATGTTTGTTAGATTGTAATTGTTTAAAATGGGAAGAGTTTGGCAATCCTGAACAGAGGCCCACAGAGCGGGCTACCCCCAAAAAGGAGTCAGACTTTAGGCAGCGCGTTAGGCGTGAGGTGGGCGCCATGTAACGTAAAATTTAATTAATTGTTTGTGCCCCTCTCCGACGTAAAATGTTATAGTAAAATTCTGTACTCGCATCCCCCTAAATTACTTAAACCATTTTCGGAATTAAATAAAATATTAACAAGTGTTAAAAGAGTGTTAATGAACCCCCCCCCCTTTGTTTTGTAACGGCTTTCATAGTCTCGGCGTGGCTACCAGAATCTTATACGGTACAGCGAAAACGAGTGTAGAGAAAGCAAGTGATAAATGAAATAAAGAGCTGATAGAGTAAATAATGAAGAAAATAAATAATAAAACTTGTTCACTATAATATATATATATATATATATATATATATATATATTATATATATATTATATATATATATATATATATATATATATATATAAATCATTCATCTAACACATTATAAGCCTATATTAAAATATAAAACAATAATGTTTTTATACTACTGTAACATTCTATATTGCCTTTATTGCCTTTTAAGTGCAGTACCTACCCAAAATGGTTAGAAGTTATAAGAGGACTGCGAGGGTGCAACGAAAGGCAAAGGAAAGGCACCATCCAAAGGAAAAGGAAAGACACTGACAATAGACAAAGGGCGAACAATGATAAAATCATGTACCAGCCGGTTATATCCTGAAAGTAGTGACAAGAATGAAGAATGGTTTTGTCTAATTTGTGGTCTCGGGAAATATAGCTGCAATGCCTACAGTGCAAAAGTGAGCACTGAAAGCACGCAAAACAGGCTTACCTTATTTTATCTACCCTAACTGTTACTCGGATGTTGCTTCCACCTCCGAGGATTCTGACTAGGATTTGTCTGACTTAAATGCTTATTTTGTTTTTGTTTCACTGGGTGTTCAACTGCAGGGACGTACCCAGGATTTGGTGAAGGTGGGGACGTGTGAGTAACTAAAACAAAGGTGTGTGCGTGTATACCATACGAGTATGTATGTATATACATAAACATTTACTAGAGCCAATATTCATGTATTAACAAAGCCTTATTTACAACAATTGTAAACTAAATTAGATAACTGAATAGATTTACTACACAGTCGCGGGTTGGCGAATTTTTTACTGTTTTTAAATTCAGATAACGCCTTTTTGACAATAGTCGAAAGTTTGAATATTCAACAAATATAAATACTATAAACTAAAAAATTTGCATGTATCGGTGACCGATACATACAAATTTTTTAGTGTGTGAGTAACTAAAACAAAGGTGTGTGTGTGTGTGTGTGTGTGTGTGTGTGTGTGTGTGTACACCAAGCAGGTTTAATGCTATTATATATACGTGTGTGTGTGTGTGAGTATATATTATATATATATATATATATATATATATAATATATATATATATACAGGGTCTGTCAAAAAAAACTAAGCCAATTTGAAATCTCTATAAAATGCACAATTTGATAGAGATTTCAAATATTTTTTTACACTAAATAAATAAAGGGCTCATAAATAATCTGTGATAATTTTATAACTTTATTTTAAATATTTTAGGAGTTATGCGGTTATTTCTACATGTTGCGAAAATTTCAGTTTTTCTCATTATGTAATATCTTCTTTTTTCTCTTTTTCAGAATTTGTTTAGATTTAAAATTTTTCGTGAATACCTCTAAATATGCCATTCTCACATGAAGATAAAATAATTATAAAGAATTATAGAGTTGAAAAAGGTTATAGTGCAAGGAAATTACTTTTTGAATTCGATTATAAAGGATGGACTAGATCAGGTTTAGATTACTTATTGAGAACCATCGATGAAACAGGAAGCATTGAAAGGAAGGTTGGTAGTGGGCGACCAAAATCAGTTAGAGTAGATGAAAATATTCAGAAAGTGGAGGAACGTATCCTTAGTCAAGAGGATCGACCTGGTAGCCACATGACACCTGCTCAAATATCAAAAGAACTAGAAATATCAGAATCAAGCGTAAGAAGGATTATTAAATCTGATCTGCAATTTAAACCATTTAAAAGAGTGCATGGACAAAGATTGTCAGAAGTAAACTGTCAGAAAAGAGTTGAGAAATCCAAGCGTATTTTACGTATAATTTTATTAAACTAAAAATTATCTACAGTATATCGTAAAAAAAACATTTTTCATGTTAAGTAGGAGAATCTCACTTTTTAGTTAATTATTAATAAAATTAACAATTCTGAAGATATCGTCATAAAAATTTAAAGGATAATAGGTGATTACCTACACTTTATTGTGTAAAAAATTCAACTTAATTAAATAAATTGTTTTGTTTTAATAAAGGTTTGAATTTGGCTTAGTTTTTTGACAGACCCGTTATACAGGGTGTCCCAGAATTAACTATCTATTTCAATGAAATCTGACAAATTTTTTAAAAACACACTTTTATTTATGTTTATCATGTTTAATATGTGTTAAAAATGTATAAATTTCTAAATTTTTTTCATAATTTTATTTTCATAATTTTTTCATAGTTTTTCATAGTTTTATTTTTAGAATGGCAAAGAGACTCTCCAAAAGTTAACGTGTGGCTTGGAATGACCAAATCCAAAATTTATGGCCCAATCTTCTTTGCGGAAACAACTGTAACAGGTACCGTCTACCTTGATATGCTTCAGCAGTTTCTCGAACCACAGCTTCTTGATGATCGCATTCTTGATAATGTTGTGTTTCAACAAGATGGAGCACCATGTCATTATGCTCTAATTGTTCGAGAATACCTCAACAGACGCCTTCCGAATCGGTGGATTGGACGTGGAGGACCTCGACCTTGGCCTCCGCGTTCTCCGGATTTGACACCCCTGGATTTCTTTGCATGGGGTTTCATAAAAACAAAGGTTTATCGCCAAAAGATCAATAGTTTAGCTGAACTTAAAGAACGCATCCAGTTGGCAATGCGGGAGATAACACCTGAAATGCTTCAAAATGTGTTTCGCAGCGCTGAGGATAGATTTGAAATTTGCAGAGATACAGACGGTGCACATGTTGAAACTTCTCAATAAAGTTTTGACTTATGATTTATAAATCTATTTGTTTTTGTATCATAATTTAGTAATAAACACAAAATTATGTCAGTTTTTATTAAATTTGTCCGATTTCATTGAAATAGATAGTTAATTCTGGGACACCCTGTATAGTATGAAAGCTTGGCTTGGCTGTTTTGGGGCTGGGTTTAAGCATGATTTGGCGGGTTTTCAATTTTTTACCTGACAACACTGTCCTCGGATGACAGGTTTAGTATTAATATTTTATATTAATGCATATAGAATAAATTCGTAATAATTTAAAATGTATTCTTACTAAAAAATATACGATTTAAAACAAAACCTGCTTATCTCTGTAACTGTATGTATAAACTTTAGTATATAGTGAGACATAAGCACATCAATAGACACCGGTACAAGGCCCAAGGGTGAGCGACCACCTCTGCCGCCCCCCCTTCGGTACGCTCCTGTGTCCAAGGCCGATAAAGAATGCAATTAGTAATGTTTTGAATTTGTTCATTTGTTTAAAAAAATTTATTAGTGAACAAAATTATTTGACTTTCAGTGCAGTATTTTGTCGTCGTGTAGTATAAATTTATATCACTGTGGTCCTACGTTTAGTCCAATGTAAATGCAATAGACATGTATACTCAGAATGTGAATGGGGCATGGAGTGACTGCTGAGATGGACGCTTAGTGAAGAGGTGGAGAAGTGAAAAGTGGAATCATCCGTATACGAGTGGATAGGACAGGAAATGCGACTTAATATGCTATTCATAAATACGAGTAAAAGGAAAAAAGTGGGTGACAGAACAGAGTCCTATTAATAGCTTTAGGAGAAGGACAGTGAGCATCTACAACGGCGGCTATAGATCTACCAGAAAGGAAATCAGAGATGAAGGTACATGTAGAAAGATAGAAACCGAAGGAGGTCAGTTTGGAAATTAAGAATTGTTGCCAAACTATATCAAAAACTTTTGATATGTCTAGCGCAATTGAAAGGTTTCACAGAAATCCCGGATGGATGATGTCCAAGAGTCAGAGAGATATGCAAGAAGATCGCCAGTGGAGCGACCCTCGATCTGAAAGAAGACTGCGAAAAGAGAGGATTTTAAGAAATCAAAGGAATTGAACAATAGTTGGAGGGCTGAGAGCTGTCTCCCTTCTTTGGGACAAGCTGAATGAAAGCGAACTTCCAACAGGAAGGAAAAGTACCAGATGAAAGATAAAGATGAATGAGTTTGCTTAGGCAGGGTGTCAGCACAGTATTACAGTTCTTGAAAACAACAGGAGGGACACCGCTAGGACCGTACGCAGACTACAAACTAAATATCCAACCTTTTGTTTGTCAAGATAGAATATGTGTACAGTCAGTGATGGGAGCGCACGCCCCATTGTCTCCATGACAAGTGCTGAATGTTGATTGTGATTCTGTGAAGGTATGATTGCATTTGAAGTAAGCCGTCGTCAACGTAAAATTGAAAAAATATTTATTGACGTTAATTATCTATGCCACTACACAACGATATTTAATATGTTAATAATTACCAAAACACATTAAGTAAAGTAGATCGTAAGGGGGGGGCACATGCCCCCGGTTCCAGACAGAAATATAAGCTAAGTGAGAGTCAGCAGTTGGATGGCGACGGTAAATTTAAGATAGAAAAGTTGTAAGCTAGTTTACCAGGGATGTTAGTGAAATGTAGAGGAATGCCAAAGTTAGTGTTGAACATTGAAATCATCCAAAATGGAGATTTCAGCATAAGTGAAGTAGTCAAAGGGTTTTGGAAAGTTAGTAGAATTAGGATAAAGGTAGACGGCGCAGATATATTTAGTTTGAGCTTGGCATGGAAGCCGTAGCCATAGGGTGTAGAATTCGGAAGATTCAAGTTCGGGAATACAAGAAATATATATATATATATATATCAGGCATGGGGCAATTACTTGGTTAATGTAATTAATTCCTACACCTACAATTACTGTAGATGGTGAAATACTTAATGACAATCACTTCATAAAGTAACTAATTACAATTACAAAACTTAGCATTATTTTCATAAATACACAATATTTGATTTATTTCATGGCTTTCTACCGAGGTACAGTATTTCAATTGCGTTCCCAGTTTTGGCCATCATCTTCAATAAAAACTAAATAATATTAGTTCAATAAAATGTACTTTTTTTTTTAAGATTGCACGGAACTGTATTTTTCATCAAGCAGTTCTTGCTATGGACAATTGGACATTGGACATAAGTATGTGATGTGGTCTAATGAAACCAAGATAAGGCACTCAAAACATACTAATACAGGCAGTCTTCAGATAACGATGATTCAGATAACGACATTTTCACAATAACGACGTTTATACATTATAAACTCCAACGCAGATACCGATGGCAATTCCTCGCAATACCGACATTTGGGGAATTTCGTCGGAGTAAGTAGCAGAATCGTAAGTAAATTTCGGCAACTTCGGTTAGCAACAACGAGTCTAGAATGTTCACTTGAGCCAGCGTCGCCATTTCGGAAGCGTTATTCCAGTGTTTACATAACAAAAATTTATTATTTTTGTGTTTTTATAATAAATATTGACTTGTGATTAATATCATGGCACCAAAAAGGAGAATTTTAGTTTAAAATGGATATTATAAAGTGTGGTGACTCACGTGAATCGTTAACGTCGATAGCGAGGTCGCTAAACTTGAATCGTTCGACAGTGGCTACGATTTATAAGAAGGAAAAATACTTGAACATGTAAAGAATGCTGGAATTTAAAAGGGAAAGTGCTGTCGAAGAAACGGAATGCTGTGATGGATAAAATGGAAAAACTTGTGCAAATATGGATAGAGGATCAAGCTCAGAAACGAATTCCTGTGAGCCTTGCAATAATTCAGGCTAAGGCTAATAAATCTCTGCAGAGCTGAAGAAGATTTAAGGTAAGAAATTATAATTAGAATAAGATTTAATCTACAGGGTGTTTCAGGTCGACCCTAGAAATATGGAAAAGAAATACTTCATATTAGTTACGGAATTACGATGACAAACTTCAAATACCAAAAACAAACTACAAATTGGCGGAATTTGTAGTTTGTATTTGGTATTTGGTATTTGAAGTTTGTCATAGTAATTCCGTAACTAATATGAAGTGTTTCTTTTCCATATTTCTAGGGTCGACCTGAAACACTGTAAATTAAGTATTATTTTCTTTACTATTAAATGTTTTAAATGTTAGATTTTACACTATATAACACTCTGAGGTTGTTAAACTATTCATTTATTGTGTAAATAATGGTTCGAAAATATTTTGTTCAAAGTCCAGGAACGTAAACCCCACTTATAACACGTTTCCCACTGTAATTACTAACAATTACAATTACATTTTAGGGACTCAATTACAATTACTTACCAATTCCATGGAAAAATTTAGTTAATTACAGTTACAATTACAAATTACAATTACCTCATCCCTGATATATATATATATATTATACTCGGGGATCTCTTTTAACCAAGGGGATCCCAAGCATAATAAACGTACTCCTGAATCGTCTGGACACTCTCAATGTTCAATCTAGACGTGACCACAGAGTGCGCCGACCTTTATCGTCGCTTGTGGAATCCGGGAGCTTTCCTTAGCCCTCTTTTCTCCCGTCGAGTGTGGATTAACTGAGAGTCAATTTTATATTTTTAGGCACTTTAATTAAATTCAGGTGAGCGGATTACAAGCAAATGTTTATAAGAGTTGTTGTGACGGCAAATTTGCGTGTCGAAATCTCTTACGAGAATAGGAGCAGAAATTTTAGTTTTAAGATTTTGTTGTTTAAATCTCTAAAGCAAGGTAGTTTAGGGTATGATTATTGAAGAATATCAATAGGTTTCTTGTTACAGGGTTAAAAATAAAAATGTTTCAGATTGTTTAACGTTCGTTCGATTTTTATTTTTGTGTTCTCACGGTAAGAATATAACCCAGGACAGCCTCGCGATAAAGATTTATGGTAGGGTCGAGGAGCGGCCCTAGCTTCAAAGAGAATGGAAAAAAAGTTGGTCGGGTTCTGATGTAAAATGATTTGTTGTCTCTTCGCTTCGTGGTTAAACTTTTGTGAGGCAAACTTTGAATCCACTTGTTAAATTGGACCATGATGTTGGTCATAAATTTGAGAAATCAAGTGGCTTCGAAGAAGGAACTTTATTTTAAGTTGATTTTAAGGAAAAGGAGGAGCTTTGTTTTTGGAAGGGAATGTCAATGTCCAATCAAAGGACAATGATTATTATAACACCCAGTGAGGGAAAAGAAAAGCTCCTTCTTTCCTTATGTATGGATGAAAGTTTTCGTAGGGACGACCTTATGTAATGAAAATGTTTTTGATAGGTCATTCAGAATATTGTAAGGCGGAGTCCTTGAAATTTTAAGGTGTAACTTAGATTTCTAAGTTAGTTGTAGTTCCGTTCCCGAAAGTTAAAAGTGGCTTGTAAGAATAACTCCTTAAAATCTGTGACCTGTTTGAAAATTTCTAAGTTGATTTGAACTTTTTCACGTTGTATCATACATTACTCAAAAATTTGATTTGCTTTTGTTTTGGGGGAACTTAGTTGGAAGAGCTTAATTAATGTTAGTCGACAGACAAAGAATTTTGTCTGTCCGAGTGGATAGGCAGTCATCCTGAAATAAACGAACACGCGCGTACGAAATAAGTGCAATCGGAAAAGGGTGGGCACCACATAAATGAAGGGGGTGCGCACCACAGAGTATTCTTCGATTCAAGTTTATAAAGGTTGTAATCGAATGATTCTTAAGGCTGGACCCCTCCTTATATACGAAGGAATCCATTCTCACATGCGTCAGAGAGGTGAGTCACCGTGAGACCAAGAGTGTGAAGTTCTCAAAGTCAAGGTTCCCATCCTGAGTTTCGAAACGGATGTGAGGTGTTAATTGGTTGGAAGGCAAACATGAGAACAGCGAGTGTAAGATATCGCGAGAGTGCGTTTGAGTGCTTTTGATTAAAATGAATGGCTGCTTTAATATCATATTTCACATTGCGTGGATGTGTGTGCTTGAGGGCTTAGAATAGAATGGAGCAGATGCCCGCGTACGCGGAACTCAAACGCTAGTTAATGAGATAAAGATCGGCGACTGCTCATGTATAACATATATATACACAGCGTGCTTCTAAAAAATGTTACCACTTATTTGGCGCTAATATGTCATTGCTTACCACTTACAGTTTGTGGCTTTTTTGTTTATGTAAGTATTTGTGTGTTTGTTTGCTTGTTTTTTAAAATAAATAATAAATATTGTGTAATAAATACACAGTATTAAAATATATTTTTTGAAGCACCCCCTTACTAAGTGGTAAAAATTTTTGAGGCACCCTGTGTATATATATATATATATTTTTTTTTTTTTTTTTTCAAAGTATGACCGCTCATGGCCACCAAAAGAAAGGTGGATAGCAGAGCGAACACAGGACGAAGATTATGGAACAGCTAATGGAAATGAACAATAGACGGGGGAGGAGGAGGGGGGGGGAAGCAGAAAGATCATAGCGGAGTCACAGCCGGTAAAGAAGTCGGGAGCGAAAGAGGAAGGAGAACAACCCGGTATCGAAAAGTAGGGACCTTCAGATAGAATAGCGCCAAGCCTATCACAAGGCCCGACGCTCTCAAAAAGGGAAAATACTCTGCGCGCAGCGCAGAGTAAAGCGGACACTCCACCAGGAGGTGGGCAACTGTAAGGAAAACGTTACAATTGGGACATCGGGGCACCCGATCCCCGGCCATCAAATAGCCATGGGTCAGGTGGGTGTGGCCAATACGGAGGCGGGCCAGAGCCACCTCCTTATGGCGCGACCGATGGAAGGAAGAGGCCCAACATCCCAATTTGGGTTTAATCTTGCAAAGTTTGTTATCTGTAGCGCCATCCCAGCGACTCTGCCACCGGGAGCGCAAAAACCTACGGAAGCCAGGGATATAATCGGAAAAGGGGAGGGACACGGGTGAAACCTGTAGTCGGCACGCGGAACGGGCAGCTCGATCGGCAGCCTCATTCCAGCCACGTTAACATGTGCTGGGACCCAGCAAAATACCACCTCCTTGCCACCGAAAGCGACAAGGGTATGGCACAGTAGCTGGATTCGTCGGACCAGTGGGTGGACAGGGTCAAAACACTCCAGGCCATCCAGGGCACTGCGGGAATCCGAATAGATGACAAACGACCCATCCGGATGCTCCCGCACCACCTCCAGAGCGCTCAGAATGGCATAGAGCTCCGCCGTGAAAACGGAAGCCTCATCAGGGAGACGGGTACATCGGGGAGCAAGGGCAGACGACTGGGGAACAGCCGCGGCCCCAACGCCCCCCGACGACCTCGAGCCATCCGTGAAGACCGCAACACATGCAGAGTGACACGCGCATGCTGAAGGAACAGAGACCGAAGCAAGGCAGAGTCAGAATCGGCCCTGCGAACGGGGCGCAACGCCCTACAGCACGCAACAGGGGTGCTCTCCCAAGGTGCAACACCCTTGAAAGAGACCGGTATAACGGATGGAGGAGGAGTGCCCATACCATCGAGGAGGGAGGTCACCGTGTCGGTGAAATACCAACCCCCATCCCGGCAGAACGCCCTCTCACCACCTGGAACAGAGGAGAGTTGGGAAGACGGAGGATCCGGAGATAGTGCTTAGCAATGAGGAACGACCTCCGATCCTCCAAGGGAGGGATGTCGCACTCAACCTGCAGACTATCAACCGGAGAGGAGCGGAAGGCGCCAGATGACATGCGCAGTCCTCTAGAGAGGACCGGATCCAGTATCCGAAGGGCCGTACGGGAGGCGGAGCCATACACCACACTCCCATATCTAATTTTGACTGTACCAGGGACACGTACAAACGGAGGAGTGTCCGCCTATCCGCGCCCCATGTAGTATGCGACAGATGTCCCAGCAAATCCAGGGTACGTCTTGCAGACTCGCGCAGCCGGCGAAGGTGGGGAACCCAGCTCAAACGGCTGTCGAAAACCATACCCAGGAAACGCACTGACTGAACGAGGGCCAGAGGCTGACCCCCGAGTGTAAGATTAAAGGTCGGGACGGCGCCGGATCCCCGTCTCCTCGACGGAAGGAAGGCCACACACGAAGTCTTCGGGGAAGACAGCGTAAGGCCCACCGACGACGCCCAGCGTTCAACCCGATTGACCGCGAGTTGGACTTGCCTCTCCACGAGGGGGGACTCGTCCCCGCGGCATAGACAGCCAGATCGTCGGCATAGATGGAACATCGCACCGAGGGCGGAAGGGCTCCGGTAGCGCAGACATGACCAGATTGAAGCAGGAGACGCTCAAGACACACCCCTGGGGCACCCCCTCCTCCTGAACATACAGGTCAGATAGGGCCGCCCCATTACGGACGCGGAAAGTGCGACGGCAGAGGAAGTTACGAAGAAATGTGGGCAAAAAGCCCACAAAACCAAGAGACTTCAAACGGTCCATGACAACTCCCCGACGGGTCGTGTCATAGGCCTTTTGGACAAAAAAGACGGCCAGAACAAGATTCCGGCGGGAAAAGGCCTCCCGTACATCATGACCAAGGAGGAGAAGGGGGTCCAGAGTACCCCGAAATCGACGAAAGCCATACTGGGTCGGGGGGTATAACCCAAGCGACTCCAGTGTAAAGGAAAGTCGGACGGCCACCATCTTTTCAAGGAGCTTGCATAAGCAGCTCGTCAAGGCAATAGGCCGATAGCCCGCCACCTCCGCCGGATCCTTCCCCGGCTTAGGTATCGGGACCACAATCGCCTCCCTCCAACGGGAAGGGAACGACCCCTCAACCCACACCCGGTTGAAAAGATCCAGCAAGAAGTGTAGGGCCATCGGGTGCAGATTCCAAAAAGTCATACGGAATGTCATCAGGGCCAGGGGCGGAAGAACGACGGGTTGCCAAGGCAGCCCGAAGTTCCCGCATCGTAAAGAGATGGTTATAGGGCTCGTTCCCAGGCGGCGGGAACGTAACGACGATCCGCAGCTGAAGGCGAACGGGAAACCGCAGCAAAAACCCCAGCCAGCCGATCGGCCACAGCAGCAGGATCTGAAAGGAAGCTGTCCCCGTCCCGAAGGACAGGGCGACTAGCAGGGACCGGCTTCCCCTCGATACTACGTACCTTCCGCCACACAGCAGCAGAAGGGGTAGACGAGGAAATGCCGGACACAAAAGCACGCCAAGAGGCCCGACGGGCCAACTTGAGAGTCCGGCGGGCGAAAGCCTTCGCCCGCCGCATCTCAATCAAGTGGTCCGCGCGCCGGGTGCGGTTGAAGCGGCGCGTCGCCCTCTTCCTCTCGCACACCGCCCGGTGACATGCTGGAGTCCACCACGGGACGCTACGCGTCCGCGGGTTACCGGAAGATCGAGGAATACAGTCCTCCGCGACGCCCATCAATACCCGCTCGAAGAACTCCAAGCTCTCATCCACAGAGCCAAAGCTCAACACCGAACGGGCAATGACGGAACGAGCTCTGAAGGATGGCCAGTCAGCCCGCGCAAGGCACCACCTCGGTCGAGACGAGACACCCGGCTGCGGTCCGACCGGCTCAAGACAGACTGGGTAATGATCACTGCCATAAGAGTCCCCCAACACCTTCCACGAAAAATCGAGTAAGGCATCGAGGGACACCAAGGAGAGATCAATACAGGTAAATGAACCCGTGGGTTCGTGGAAGTAAGTAGGTTCACCGGAATTGAGGCACGCAAAGGAAAGTTCCTCCATTAAGGAGAGCAACATACCAGCAACATTAGTCGACCGGACATCTCCCCAAGCCGGGTCGCGACTGTTAAAGTCCCCGAGGAGGAGAAACGGTCGAGGTAGTTGCAACACCAACTCGCGAACCGCGTCGCGAGAAGGAGGGTCATGAGGAGGAATATAAATCGAGCAGGCAGTGTACTGGCGATCTAAAAATAGCCGCACAGCCACAGCCTGCAAGGAAGTGCGAAGAGGCACACCGCGATGGTAACGAGGAAGTCCCCGCGCAGCCAGGATAGTCTCCTGGAGACAAACACAGGAAGGCCGCTCGCTCTTCAGCAGGGAGGCAAGGTTCTCCCAGTTAGCTAAAAGCCCCCTACAGTTCCAATGCAAAATGGAACTGTAAGGGGAAGTGGCATTATAAGAGGCAGAGAAAACAGAGAAATAGCCACGGACCAAGCTGAGCAGCAAACTCAACGGTCCGCAACCAGGGACGGAATCGGCTTCCCCGACTCACCCCGAACGGGGGGGTAGGGGCCACCGACCCCGCAGCTGCTTCACCCGTAGTAGAACGAGAGGTGGAGAGTGGAACAGGGAGTTCAGAGGGGGGCTCCCCTGGGGGGGAGACGACGAGACGGGCCCAGCCGAAACCCCCGACTCCCCACCAGAGGGGGGCTGGGGAGAACCAGATGTTCGAGGGCTCGTCAAACCAGACAAGCACTGAGGGGGGGGGGAGGAAAGGTCCACCACAGGTGGAGAGGTAGATCCAGGAGAGAGACCCGACCACTCTCAGCAGGAGCCGAAGGGAAGAGACTCCATGAAGAAGGGCCAGGCTCCTCTCGACCGGGTCCACCATGGGAACAGAGTCAGTAATCGAGGGTGTCATGGGGCGGTGTACCTCAACCGACACCCGGACACTGGTCGGGGCACCGGGAGGTGACGCCTCACCAGCCCTCCGTATAGGGGGGGGAGTCCCGAGCGGATCAGGAGCGGCGCGCCGCTTCCCCTCCGGTGAAGAAGGGGAAGCAGGGCGAGCAGCGGTCATGATCGGGTCTGGAGGACTCCGACTCCGACCACGGCGACGCTTCCTCCTCCCCTTCGGGGCATCACCTTCCCCACCCGAGAGACGAGTAGGCAAGGATCCAGACCCCAAGGCCGGAGAGGGAGAAGGGGCACTTGTAGGCAGGGAATCAGATGGGATGTCTGAAAGTGAGGCAGAGGAACAAGAAGGACCCGCGGCGCCAGGAGGACCACCAACCCCGGAACTTCCAGGGGGGGCACCACTCCGGTAGACGCCGGGGTAGCACGGGAGGGGCCGAGGACCCGCCAGGGCCAAGAGCCGCAGCATAGGACAACCCCCGCCGCGGCTCCCGGTCACGGACCCTATCGCGCGCCTCCCGCGCACTAAGGAATTCGGTAGTCCTTAAGGACCGCACCTCGAATTCAAACTTGAAAACGGGGCAGTCCCGAGAGGAGGAAGGGTGGGCCCCCGAGCAGTTCGAGCACCGCGGGGGCTTCGTGCACGGGGTAGGGTGCGCAGGCCCACCGCAGCGGACACATAGCTTACCCTCACGGCGGCACGCAGAGCTAACATGGCCGAACCGGTTGCAGCCAAAGCAGCGAACCGGGTCAGGCACATATGGTCGCACCGAAAACTCACACGACCGGCGATCACCCACGCCCCAGAACACCTGGGCCGGAGGCACAAGGGAGTCAAAGGTCAGGAGCAGACGAGCGGACGGGGTAAGAGCATCATCCCGGCGCGACGAAAAGCGGAAGACCTTCGTTACCCCTGGGGGGCAAGATCCTCCTGCAACTCGCCAACCGGGATTGACAGCAGACGGGAAGCGAAAATGGTGCCCTGACAGCTATTCAATTGCGGATGGGGAGTCACAGAAACTCTGCAACCCAAACATCCTGCAACTGTAGAAGGGACTCAGTCACCCCCGAAGAACGGGACTTCAAAAGAAGAGACCCATCCTTCAGAGGGCGGATATCATAACGACAGGGAACCCCACCGTCTTAAGGCGCTGAAACACCCGTTCCGAGTTGCCCGGAAGGGAGCCAGCGGAAGGGCGGAGAACAAGGAACCTGTCCACCGGACAGAAATTGACAGCAGGACAGGTCCATGTGTAACGGTAACCGAGAGTGGGCGAGAGAACAAGGGCCGCGAAGACCCCGCCCTACGGCCACCACGAGTCCGGCCACGAGAGCCAGACGCCGCAGAGGACGAGAGGGGGCCATACGGCTTGAAGGTCAATCCAGCGGAGGCAGAGGCCGCTGAACGACCAGAAGTAGTAGTCTTATCCAAATCCAAGGGCGGGCCAGAGTCGTCAACAGGAGGGGATTGAAGTTTAGAAATTGAACCCATAAACAATAGCTTTACAAAAAAGACAGCCTCGGACCCAAGGCAATGCACCATCCGCCGCTGCATCCTTCAAGGCGCAGGCCCAACGTCCCGGGTAGCCCGCCCCCAACCTGACTGTCGTTTTAAAAACAGCAGATTGGCACTACGGAGATTTGTCCGTTAAGGGCCAAGCAAAGACCCAATCCAGACGCAGCAGCGGTCCGGGCGCCCGTACCGTCCCCAGAGCACGGCTCAGCCACGGAGCGATGCCCCCGGCGGGTGCACCCGATGACCCAAGACTGCAAAATACAAACAGAGGGGGGGGATACTACAATTGACAGAGGCACAAGACCGAGTCAAGACAAAAGAAATTCCCGGAGAGACGGAAAAAAAGGGGGAGCAAAAAGAAAGAAAAGAAGAAAAAAAAACGCAACTAGGTAACTCTTCGCCCACACCCGGCGAGGAGTTGAGGAAACCCCAACAACCCACGAGGTGTACGAGCCCCCTCGGCCCAGCAAGCCGGAGTACCTAATCGAGGGTGTGTCTATATATATATATATATATATATATATATATATATATATAAATCACACACAACTTACAGTTTGCTTTCACGTAACGGCGAAGTCCGTAAAATTTCTCATCTGTTGTCGCACCAGCGAGAGTTGCATTTTCCTTTTCGCAATAAAAATGGGCTTCTGGCCAGGGCAATCTCTCTTTGTAGAATCTGAAGCAGGACCCGGAGATGGGGTGGTAATGGGTCGGACATGAACTCCCTTTAGAGAAGAAACAACAATTAAAGCATACAAATTAAAATTTTCCCTTTAAATTCATGACGATACAAAATACAAAATTTTGTTTTCAAATTTTAATCAGTTGAAATCCAATCACTGTTTGTGACAATGATGGTGTTAAATGACGTCCAGCGATGGATTATATTCCCAATATTCAGTGATGAAGTGCCAATACATTTCACACCAAAAAGATTGAAAGTACAGTGTGATGGAAGGTCAGTGTGTAGTATGATCACCTCTCTATGGTCGTGGTGCACAGTGACTTTTCCATCAGTCTGTATAGAGATACATAGATAGAGAGATAGATATAGAGATAGAGAGAATATTTTCTTACCAGATTTATCATCAGCATTTGCCAGATAAGCTTCGGAAAGCCACACAAAGATCAAAAACAATTTGTAGGCCATTTTATATCACTGACTTTATATATCTGTTAAAAATTAGTAAATAAAATTAACATAAACATCTTATATCCTACACGGAAATATATAGGGTAGAGCGGGTCACTACCGGACGCGTACACCTCCAGAGAGTGACGATCCAAGGCTTAGGTTAATGTGCATGCATCTGAAACTCTGGATTTTGTTATCGATGCTTCCATAAGTATGAAACAAACGACAGCCGAGTGTTCTCCTTCGTCTGATTTTAGGTGATCTTTTAATTTTTTGAGTTTGTTGATAATGATTTAAATATAATTTTGGTAAGCTTTTGTGTGTCGTGTAACGTTGATTTAAAAGAAACGATAATTGTATTAGAAAGTGTTATTTATTGTTCATAATTTGGATGAATATTTTATACCTACTGACAATGCTTGCTTCACACTCATGATTTGAATCTAATATGGTGAATGTTTACATCTTCAAACACGTTCATTTAGAAGCGTCTGGAGGTGTATAATGTCGACTATTCATGGAAGATCTTAGTGTTGATAGAGGAAGAAAGTAACGAAATTGAATGTGCCAATCTCGTCGTGGATAATTCTTCTGAATACTCGGATGAATTTGAAGAAACTGCTTCTTCGAAGTTTCAGGAGAAATGCCCAGCAAAGGATGACTTTGTTGTGGTACAACTGGAAGGCGAGAGAAGCTCCAAAATTTGCTATGTTGGCCAACTACTGACAGGCAGAGATCCTAACAATAATAGTTATACAGTCTCCTACTTACGGATCACGAATAAATGTGGCACTTTTACATTCCCTAAAAATTTAGACACATGTTCCGTAGATCTTGAAGACATCATTGGGGTTCTACCACTACCGATTGGGCAGCAGACTAAACGGCAAGATGGTCTTCTCAAACTTGGAATTGGCTTTCAAGGCTACACTGTGAGTTGAAAATTTTGAAGTATTGTTCTTTTATTGAATTGTGTTACTGGGAAGTGTTTATTTATGACAATTATTTTCTCGTTTCACATTCAGTAAGTGTACGAGTAATGTGTCAATGTAACAAATTATACATTTCTTGAATAAAATGTGGTTTAGATAACTCTTCAAAATTATGTTTAGGCAAGCTCACTTTGTAAATATTTGGCTCCAGTATCAGTTGATCCGGAGGTGGACACTGCTTGTCCGGAGGTATCCCGCAAATGGGGCATCTCCGGACAAAGGAGACATTCATAGTTTTTGCCTTTTAATGATTCACCCATTAACATCGTCCGGAAGTGCCCCCTCTACCCTGTAGAGAACTTAACCTAAAACAAATAACTCTGTGTAAAAACCTGGGTACAATATTAGCCGAGTTAACTGAATATCGACATTTATGAATTAAAAACTTAACGATGGTGAAATTCGAAAGAGCGAATTCCACCCTCTCTCATTACTTCGATGGACAATCACTCATTTTCCAGCCTTATTAGAGTCTTTTGTCACAACAATGTCTTTCAACCTTTCATCACAATGTCCTAATATCTTCCATATTAATCCGTAATAACATTAATAACATTTTTTTTTAAACTGTCGAATCTTGTAGAAATGCTTAAATTTTGTATGGGAGCAGATAACGGAGAAGTACCGAAAATACTCCCCATATCCATAGGTATGGGAAAAATTACAAAAATCGCCAAAAATTCCCTCAGGCAAAAATGTAAAAACCTATCTAATTTAAATTTTTCTCGCTCTTTCAGGCACCGAGCCAAATAAACTCTCCAACAAATTTACTTCTTTCCCTCCTCTTTTCCATTCTGACTGCTCATTTGTCGTTTCTTCTCCTGTTAAAGCTGAACTATTCCCTCGAACTCAGGGCATGAGGACATGCCTTGTTTATCGCCTTTCAACTTCGTTACAGGGACACCAGGACACCTCCACCTTCAGCTCTCTCCGAAAACCATTTAGTGACCCACGCGTTACCATCATGTAAACATCATTCGTGCAAGACCTCATTGGCCTTTTAATGTCACTCAATTAACTTTATATAAAGACTAATCATTACCTCGCGCGTTATTAATTGTCAAACCATTATATATTGAATGCATTAATTCAAGTGTACACATTATTTCCAATGTAATCAATCAACAATTCAGTCATTCATAAATCAACTTATATTTTGTGTAATAAAGAAAGAAAACTCAATCTATCAATCAACCTAATTAATAACTTAATTAAAAACATCCTTTGATCCAGAAGATCTGGTAACCTCAGCCAAAGCATTCATTAATAACATTCACTTTAACCATTACACTGCCAAACAAAAGAAAATTTTTGCTGCTGATTTAATTCTAAGACCTGTTTCTGGATAATATTGATGTGCTGATTTCAAAAATCACCTTAGATTTTGTCCATCACATCAGGTTTTCGTGCAATGCAATATGCCTATTTTGGGTGATCCATGAAGGGCGCTTATCAAAATTGATGATTTTTGAGACCTGTTAACAGCTGTTTTGCTGTTAAAATTTTATCTGTGGAATACGCAAATCTGTGCATTAAATCTAAAGGTCATGTACAACATATTAAAATCTTGGGTATCTGTGATTTCCCCAGGTGTGAGCGTGACGTCATGATCATGGATTCATTTTTTGCTTATTTAAACACTTTTAATCACTTTGTGTCAATATTACCATTGTATATTAAAGTTCACTCCCTGCACAATTGTTTACTTTTCCATGCTGATTCTGAGTATGTAAAAACTTATTTTTTGAAAAGAAAAAAATTGGGCATAACCCTGCCAAAATGCGATATCTCCAAAATATCCGTATTTGATTGCTCGAAAACCTGACGTGATAGGCAAAAACTAAGGTGATTTTTTAAATCAGCACACCAAAGTTACCTAAAAACAGGTGTTAGAATTAAATCAGCAAAATTGGTGTTGGGCAGTGTTATCAATTAACGTAATTATCATCTTTAATTATAGAGTAACCCATCGCGCTACAGATTTTTTCGTTTTTTTATATTTTAAATTGTTTGTACATTTTAACTTAATTATCTTATTACCAAGCGTCATTCCTCAACAAATTTTCATGAATGTCAAATTTCATTTTTGCATTGTAATTTGTTTAGTGTTAAACTGGCACTTTATTGTTATACCCCCGCAATTTCTTCTTTCCCGGTTAGGTTAACTGTACGCCCTTGACAGTTGGTTAGGTTAAGTCGTGATATTTTCGTTTGTATTTCGTTAACATATTCGTTAGTTTTAACGAAAATATCATTACTATCACGAAGGTACGGGGAAACATAATTAACCTTGTGTTTTCACTTAAAAAAAACAAACAAACAAATTAATAATACATTAAGTAAAAAAAAAAATATATATATATATATATATATATATATATATATATATATATATATATATATATATATATATATATATGAGAGAAAAAGAGAGAGAGACAGAGAGACTGTCCCATAATACTTACAAAGTGAGATGAAACTATTTTCTTCTAAATCTCAATATTAAACGGACGTTCATCCACTTATACGAAGCTTCATAAACCACAAAAAGTTCTTCTCGTCTTTCGCCCGACAAAGACCGCCGATGAAGAAGCAGACGAACGAGATATCATCAACAATTCTTTAGCTTAATACAACACGAAAATGCGAAAAGTACCCAACCGCTCCAGTGTTTTATTGATCATACTCTAAGAACGAATGAATGCACTTCACGCGAGCAAACAAGCAAAGCGGAAACGTTATTTATAGATAGATGGTCACAGAAGTTATAGTGATGTCATAATGGGTTCAGAGACAATTCGACGTGGCCGACTGGATGCGACCCAACTCGATGTGGCCGACTCGATGTCAGGACAACTCGATGTCAAGCCAAGTCGATGCCAGGCCAAGTCGATTTCATTTTCTTTATATACTGTATATCTCTCTCTCTCTCTCTCTCCCTCTATATATATATATATATATATATTAGTGATGTAGCGGATGTCATTTTTTTCACATCCGCGGATGCGGATGCGGATGAGGATGTTTGATTTCAACATCCGCGGATGCGGATGCGGATGCGGATGTCTACATTTTCGTTATTTTTTTGGATATATTCGAGATTTGTTGTGTTTAACGTATATAATAAGTTATTATATAGAGAGAGCTGTAGCTATAATGTAGTATAATTGATTAATTGTACAATGATTGCTGTACTTTTCTCTGAACATATAAAATAATATCAAGCATCTAACTAATATAGAAATCAATTAGTGAATTCGTCTGCAAATAAATTCGTTATATTTTGTTGAGTTTCAGCCACAATTAGAAATTCGTTATATTTTGTTGAGTTTCAGCCACAATTAGAAACCATAATTGTGTTACCAGGATGCGGGACGTGAACCCAACTCAAATGCACCCCACCGACCTCTTTCCCCAACCTCCACCCTTATAGAAAGAGATCTTTAATTAGCTTGATAACTATTTATATTAAGTTTAAAGTTTTATTAGGCATATTTATAAATGAGTAATTAAAATAAAGTAAACTAAGATGTTCATCGTTTAATGTTCAAACTTAATTATAGGAAGGTTATGCTTAAGGAACACTAATTTTTCTGCCTTTTCTGCTGCCAGTCTGTTTCTCTTTTCATCATATATTAATCCAGCACTGCTAAATAATCTCTCGCTTGGTACGTTTGTTGGAGGACAGGCTAAATGTTTCCTTGCAAGTTTACTCAAGTATGGATAGATATTCTGCGTATTTTTCCACCAACTAATAGGATTGTCACATGCAGCCAGGCGTTTTTCTTGGTGATAGCTCTCGATCATTTTTACTACATCTTTTGACATCGCGTAGGTCTCGTCATTGCTGCTTGACTCAAGAAACTGAGAGACAGATTCTGTGATAGATTTGCTTGTTGAAGGTGTTGGTTCTGTCACTGAAACTTTTATTCTTTTGGTGGGTGTCGAAGCAACAGATTCAAGAGATTGAAGCTCTTCAACTGCTTTGCCAAGTGATGATTTAACTCGTTCTAATGTACTAGGTGAAAATAACTTAGCTTTGTAACGTGGATCTAAGTAGGTTGCAAGAGAGTAACTTCATACAAGAACAGCCTCTCGTCTTGTCGCTTGCATCACTTTTGCGCACAATGAACTAGTTCTATTAATATAGTAGAATTTGATAATTTCCGCTTATTAATGACATTTTATCTCAACGGTCCACATCCGCACGACATCCGCAGTCCAAAGTGCGGATGCGGATGCGGATGCGAGAAAATGTGCGGATGTTCCGCGGATGCGGATGCGGATGTGACCTACATCACTAATATATATATATATATTGTTGTAACCATGAAATTGGCGTGCAGAAATCTTTTGTAAAATAAGAGCAGAAATTTTAGTTTTAAGATTTCGTTGTGTACATCTCTAAAAGCAAGGTGGTTTGGCTTATAAATATTCATAAATGATTAAATTAGAAATGTTTCAGATTGTTTAACGTTTGTTCTATCTTAATTCAGATTCTCAGGGAAGTGATAAAGCCGAACAACGTTGGGACAGAGGTTTATAATCGAGACCCGACCCAAAGGGAAGGGCAATCCAACGGATTCGGGTTTACATGTGAAATGGTTGGGTTCCTCTTTCGCTGGGTCGAAAATTTTTGGATTTGTTTCGCTGGATAGTGCGACTTTTGTAAGGCAGATTCGAAGACGCTTGCTAAAATTGAACCACGATGTGAGTCATAAAATTGGGACTTCGAATCTGTTAACTATATTTAAATGTATTTTTGGGAAGAAGGAGGGGTCTCTACTCGGAAGTCAGGTCCAGCTCCAATCAGGGGTCCAAGGATCCTGGGAAATTTAGTAAAGACACCTTCTTTCCTTCTGTATGTGTAATAACCGCCCGGGGGACGGCCTTGGGAGAAACAAATGGTTTGATAGGCTTTCAGAACATTGGAAGGCGGGGTCCTTCAAAATTGTAAAGTAAATTCGAAAATTGTTAAGTCAGTTGGTAGTCTTCCTCCTTGAAATTAACTGTGGTTAAATAAACTCTATTAGACTTGTGGTGTAAGAAGAAATCTAGAATTGAATTTTATAACTATCTCATGATTGTAATTAAGAATTTGTATTGCATTTGTTCACGCGAATTTGTTAAACCAAACCAAAACGAATTGTTAGCGACCCGAAAACGAGAACTTAGGTAGAAGATCTGAACTAATGTTAGTTAACGGACCAAACATTTTGTGAAATTTAAATTAAATTAAGTTGGTTCAAATTAAATGTTAAACGGTACGTCTGTGCCCTAGTTTGCATGACCCGTCGATTGGCTGGCAAAGGGAGCCACTGTAATTGATGGATTTTCGCTTGGTTGTATGCGAGCGATAAGTCTACGGCCTTTACGTAGAACAATTGAGAGTAACGGTATACCTCCATCGTAAGTACCCCATCTTTTCAAATTTCTTCGTCGATCTCGACGATTTCCATTGTTGTTATCTGCTTGTTACCTGAAAATATAAAGCCCCTCTATATAAAGAATTTAAATTCAGATAACTGTGAACTATTTTCTTGGAATTTAAAATTGGATTGTACTGTACAGAAAATTGGTAAATTTAGATGATTTAAATTCAGATAACTGTGAACTTTGTCTGTGAATTTATAATTGTATTGTATTGTATATTGTATGAAAAATTGGTAAATTTACTTCAGACTAATTTTCTAAATTCATGTACTGTTTCGAGTGACATTTAATAAACTTTATAAGAGGGCGTGTGTTGTTTTAGATACCTTGCAATAGGCCTCTCTTGTAAGCTGAGGGTCAATTAACATTCAAATATTGAAATTCAAAGTAGGCTTTCAGTAAGCCGAAGGAACTTATGCCTATCAGGAACGAAAGGGAAGGGCACGACATAATTGGTGTCCGTGAAGTGAAATCGGAAAAGAGTGTGCACCACAGAAATAAAGGTGCGCAGAACATAACTCAGAGTTGCGCACAACAATATATATATATATATATATATATATATATATATATATATATATATATATATATATATATTGTATATAGATAGATAGATAGATATAGATATATATGGATAGATAGATAGATATAGATATATATATATATGGATAGATAGATAGATATATATATATATATATATATATATATATATATATATATATATATATATATATATATATATGGATAGATAGATATAGCTATAGATAGATAGATATAGATATATAGATAGATAGATATAGTTATTTATATATATATATATATATATAGAGAGAGAGAGAGAGAGAGAGATAAATTGATACACACAGACCGTGCATGGAACAAGGAACTCTTCTGGGAAAATTAAATCCACTCTAGTTCGAGTAAGTAATTAATGGTAATTGACAAACACAAGAGTTTTTCTTTTTCATGTTTGCCCGACGTGGGCAACGAGTCACTCGCAAAGAGGCCCCAAAAATATAGCTTCCCGCACCAGCTATCTGCAAAGCAGATAAGATCCAGCTTTGGCGCAGGATCTTGGGTTTAAAGCAGCCTAGCCCCACTATATTTAGAACATCAATATAAGCAACAGACTCCTTGCATTCACGTCGGATTGAATACATCAAAGAAAAAAGGGTAACTATTGTAGTTTTCTTTATTTCTTTATTTCGAAACTATTTAGAAATAACTTACATTCCGAGAATCCTAGGGGTTGGCATCCCATGGTTTCGGTACGTCGACGATATTTTGTGTATCTGGCCCATGAAGCATGACCTGGATGACTTCCTCCTTCAGTTAAATAATCAAGTCCCCTCCATTAAGTTTACTTTAGAAGTGGAACAAAACAACTCAATCCTGTTTTTGGACGGGCGTGTACATAGGGAAAGCCCAGGTTTTAAGTTTAGTATTTATCGGAAAAAAAAAACAATTTGTCCTACGTACACTTTTACTCCGGACATGACAACCCCATCATCCAAGAAAGCCATATTTTCTTCATTGTTTCTCCGCGCTCTTAGGATCGCCAATCCGCAATACATGGATGCCGAATTATGATAGAAAAAATCAACAGTACGTATTGGAAGTGATTTGTGTTACCTACTTGCTTTTTGGAATCTTGTCTTAACAAGGCAAAACGAACTTTCTATCGTGTGAATAATAACCCTCGCACTTTGTTGAAGAATATTTTAGTACTTCCATTTTTCTCAGGCTTTTTAGGCATTGATAATGTACTTAAACCTTTGAACATTAATGTAGTATTTTCATATGATAATATTTTGAAAAATATTACAATAAAGAATAGTCCTACCAATAATTCAGTCATTATCTTTAAAATTGGTTGCAAACAATGTGATTCCTTATACAGTGGACAGATGGTAAAGGATTTGCACACGCATGTAAAAAGCATCAATATTCCATTAGAACGGGACAGTCGTCCAGTGTCCTTTTCGTCCATTTGTCAGAGTTATCCCACTGTATTGATTGGAATAATGCTTCAATTTTGTTTCACTCAAGCAATATTGTTAAGAGAAATATTCTTGAGTCTACCATTATTCAACTTACAAATAATTTCAACATTAGCCAGGGCCTTTCTTCGCTGGATCCTGTTGTTTTGAATTCGTTCAGAACGGATTTAGACAAGAGGGACAAAGTGCTAAAACTCTGGTAGCTTTTCCTTATAAATTTGTATGCTTCTCCTGCAATTTTTTTTGTGTGACCTATATACTGTATAGTCTCGAACTTGTTATTTATTTCAGTGTTCCTGAGGATGTCCTTAGACGAAAGCGCTTGGGCATCATTCTGTGTTTTCTTTTTTCATTGGTGGTTATTTTCATCATCATATTATATATATTGCAACTCAGAATGGTCCACTGAGAAACCCTAGACCCTGTTCCAAAGTTGGGTTCTATCTGCCTAGCAGATAGCTGTCGAGGGAAGCTATATTTCGAAGCCTCTTTGCTAGTGACCCGTTGCGCACGTTGGGCTTCCATCATAAAAAAGAAAAACTATAGTATTTTTCATTTACCATTACTTACTCGGACTATAGTGGATTTAATTTTCCCAGAAGAGTCCCTTGTTCCATGCACGGTCCGTGTGTACATATATATATATATATGAAAATTATTTCACGAAAGTAACACGTGACAAATATTTATGATGAATAAAACCACGAAGGAAAGGATAAAAATAAAATGAAAATTAAAAGTTAATAAAGTAGCATACAAGTTTACCAAAGATTTAGTGTTCTACCCTTCTTATCTAAATCTGTTTTGAAGGAATTCAAAACAACAGGATCGAGTTGAAGGAGACCTTTGCTTATGTTGAAGTTGTTTGAAAGCTGGATAATGGCAGACTCAAGAATATTTCTATTAACAATGTTGCTGGAGTGAAATAAAACTGAAGCATTATTCCAATCAATACAGTGGGATAACTCTGACAAATGGACAAAAAAGGGCACTGGACAACTGTCCTGTTCTAACGGAATATTGATGCTGTTTTTACGTGTGTGCAAATCCTTTCCCGTCTGACCTATGTAAAAGGAATCACATTGTTTACACCCAATTTTATTGATAATGCCTGAATTATTGGTAGGGCTATTTTTTACTGATATGTTTCACAATATTGTTATATGAAAATACTACATTAATATCCAAAAGTTTAAGTACATTAGCAATGCCTAAAAGCCCGGGAAAAATGGAAGTACTAAAATATTTTTTGACAAAGTACGAGTGTTATTATTGACACGATAGAAAAGTTCGTTTTGCCTTGTTGAGACAAGATTCCATAAACGCAGATGGATAACACAGATCACTTCCAATACCGTTGATTTTTTCCAATTCGGCATCGATGTATTCCGGACTGGCGATCCTAAGGGCGCGGAGAAACATTGATGAAAAAATGGCCTTCTTAGTGGGGGTGTCATGTCCCGAGTAAAAGTGTACGTAGGACAAATTGTTTGTTGTTTTCCGATAGATACTAAACTTAAAACCTGGGCTTT